>JAULUF010000009.1:55132500-55215000 GCA_031834385.1 Semotilus atromaculatus
AAAAATGTGGAAAATGTAAAATAAAATAATGCAGTCTCAAACTAAATAAAATTAAATAATGCAGACTCAAATAAAATAAAAAATAATGCTGTCTCAAATAAAATAAAGCAAAATAAAATAATGCAGTCTCAAATAAATGTGGGGTCACAAAAACGGCATGTATGATAATTATACAAAAATTTGGAAAAAATTAGGGCTGTCAAATGATTAATCGCATCCAAAATAAAAGTTTGTGTTTACATAATTACATAATTTTATATATATAAATACATACACATGCTTGTATATATTTAAGAAATATTTGCATGTATATACTATATATAGATTTATATATAATTTATAAAATATATAAATATAAATATTTTATATATAAATAACACATTTTTCTTAAATATATAAATGCACGTGTGTGTACTTATATATACAAAATAATTTTACACAGTACAAACACATTTATTATGTAAACACAAACTTTTATTTTGGATGCGATTAATCGTGATTAATCATTTGACAGCACTAGAAAAAATAAATAAAATTAAATAAAAGTCTCATACAATTTCCTTCCTGGTATCATATTGCATACATATGAAATATCAAAACGCTTGATGATGTTTAATAAATTATGACATCATAATGAGTTTCAGCACCCTGAAAAGCTTTAAATGACGTAAAGAACATATTTATTGTTTGCACTCAGACTTCAGTAAAAGTTGCTGATATAGCCTGATAGATAGTAAGAGAGCATTATAACGTGATACTTACATCAATGTCCAGCTCCTCCGGTTTGTACAAGTAGGCGTTTTCTCTGTATTCTTCAGGACTCATTTGCTGAAATGAGAGGACATTACGTAAGATGTTATATGCAATGTATAATATATCCTAGAAATTGTTATACACCACCCTAGACTGTGTATGAAGCAATGGAGTAAGCGACATGAGCCTGTGTATAGTTGAGTTACTACTGCATGCTACTTACGCCTCAATATACTGTCCAAAAAAAAAAAAGTAAACAATAACTTAAGACCATAAAACATAACAACTTTATTTGCTACAGTAACTTCAGCAAATCCTGTAACAAATTGCAGCCAGTACAATATAAACATGTGCAGTCAGTTTCGCAACAGGGATCTTTATATACAGTCACACTGTATACAAAAGCACTGGGACTGACAACCAAACAATCATGCAAACTCCATCCAAACAGTTCGGAAGAAGCGAATGGGAAAGTCTGATGGAAGTTTTCTATCGTATACAAACACAGATGTATGCAAAAAATTATTTGCTTGCTCAGTATTTTTGTCCTTTCCAGTACAAATATCTATATATCCTTAAAATCAAAGATATGTTTACTTGAGAAGCAAAGTCTGAAAAATGTATCAAAATTAAAGAGGGTTTTGCTTAAAAAATGAAATCTGCCAATTGGGCCAACTTATGGACAAATACTCAGACTTCATATCTTGTGTGAGTGCTTCTCAAGTAAACATATCTTGATTTAAGAAGGTTCGTACTAGAAACCGGAAAAAAATACTGAGTAAGAAAATCTTTTTTTTTTTCATACACTCATTCACACTTGTCTGCAGCCGGATGAGTTTATGCAGATATGAATCATCTCATCACGGAAATAACACTGTTTCAACACCATCTGGTGTGAAAGAATCACAAAACTGTTAAGAGCGCTCATGTCGTACACGTCCACAACATCTGCTACGGGACACGGGGACACACACGCACACAAAGAGTTTGAGCGCCAATTTAAAAACAAAACTCGCAAGGACTACAACAAGAGGCATGTCCTCTGTTAAACATGAATGGATTGTGTGCTGAAAAACAGTTTGGATGGCGATGGAGGTTTCAGGCCTCGGGTAATTACCGCAGCCCTCCGTCAGGTCTGTCAGCGCTTGAGTTACTGTGACTAATGACAACTAGGAAAAAGCTGAAACTAAATCCGAAAGCCCGCACACGCTCGACTACAGGCCGGCAGAGAGGAACTCCTGACACCGAAGCTGGAGCCTCCAGGCGCTCGGACTCAGACTTTAAAAGGATTTCTTAGAGAGGAGAGGAAGCTGCTGTCGGAGATTTGAACAACAAAGAAAAATCTGAACATAAAGGGATAGTTCACCCAAAAATGTAAGTTCTCTCACCCTCATGTAGTCAAGTCAATAGGGGGCGCTGTTGAGGGTGTAATTTCCCTTTAAATATGTCACTCCCTATAAGCGGAGTTGGGGGGTGTGTATGAAATTTGTAATAAATTTGAAGTTTATTGTATTTATTTATTTGTTGTGTGCATTTTCTTTTTTTAAAGTGTTATGTTACCCTCCGTAGTTACTTGTACTTTGAGTGAAATCAAATGAGACCAGAATCCATGTATTTAATAAAAATGATGTTTTAATTTTATATAATAATTTTGCCTTAAAGGTGCATTGCGCAACTTTTCATGTTAAAAATACCTGTTTTTCTATCCTGAATGGGCTGAATGAGCCCTTCTCTGCTCACTGAGATTGCCTCTATAATCCTGTACAGTAAAATATATAAGAGGGATTCGGGCTCGAATTTGAGACCGGACGTCATGCGCATTCACGCTCACCAGGCTATGTCTCGCAGGTTTGTGTATAAGCCGCCATTCTCCGCATCAGCGAAGACAACTCGTGCGTCAAAGGTAGAAGATGGATTCAAAGAGACCGGCTTGTAGTCCATTCCAAACCCCAACGCAAACTCCACGTAAAGTAAAGAAAAGAAAAATGTTGTCTAGTGCCACCACTCTGGTTGCAGTTTCGCTTGTCGCCAGAGGGGGCGTAGTTCTGCAAAAACTCAGAGACTTGCGTTTTGCACCTTTAAGTTTAATCATTTAATTGGATAGCCGAGCGGGAAACCCTCTAATGACTTTAGATCTCAAGAGCAGTTAAAACACACCCCTATTGCCTCATTACAGTCAAATCACCAAATGTACGGCCACGGTTATGACGTGAGGTTGTCGATTCACCTTTTAGGGTGTGTTCACACTTGGCATGTTTGGTTGGATTAAAAACGGACCCTGGTGCGATTGCTCTGTGGTGTGAACGCTGCCATCCGAACCCGACAAGCGGACCGAGACGCTGAGGGTGTGTTTACACTTGTAGTTCGGTTCGCTTGGTTTGGACCAAAAAACCCAGAAACTAAACATTTAGTCCTGGTTTGCTTAGCGTTCACATTGGCATTTTAACACTGAACCTAAAGATACCGAACCTGAAGGCATAGGGATATGTTCACATGCAGCCTGATCGGTCGGCTTTTATTACATGTATATTGCGATGAATCCCAAAAACATCCAATGTTGTGTTCTGGGCTAAATGTGATTAGCCTACATATGATGTTATTTTGACCAGCTGAGAACTCGTGAAGAGCTTATAAAATATGTAAAGTGACAGGAATCCCTCCGTCACACACAAACCAAGATCTGCTGCGAGGAGACGCGGTTCTGATGCCTGTACTGAACTGTGATGGGCAACATTGCAACTATGATGAGAAAAAGCAGGTTTGCTTGAGCATTCGGCTGTTTTTAGGCTTGCATAGTGACGACATGTCCTGTTTTTGGTCTTTGGTCCTCATGAAGCTCATACTTCACTCGAATCGCACCAGAGTTCGTTTGGAAACGGACAAAGACCTGTTCATTTTGGGTGAACTATCCCTTTAAGTTGACTAACAAAAACAAATCAAGATGGATTGAAAATTAACATCCAGCATAAAAACCACGTCACTTCATAAGGAACTGCAACAAATACAGTACATGTCAAAAGTCAGATTTACATCTTTCGCAAATTGTATGTCCTCTAATAATTTTTACTTCGAAAGTTGTCAATTTGGTGACATATTTGTTGAATATTCCTCACATTGAGCTACTATAATATATTATGTAGAAAATATTAATATAGGCCTATCTCAGACGTTTTTATTTATGTACAAAATCTCAGATGTAAGATAAAATATGCATGTCTCATAAATGATGCTACGAGTGAGACTATTAATAAAATAATGAGCCTAACCTCTGTCATAAGGACACAAATATAGTTGTAATAAAACTATTGCAAAATACAGTTCTACAATGATTATTAAAATGTTGTAGTTACATTGATGGGCCCTTTAAACCTTGTAAAACCATGTTTACGTGACATTTTCTGCGCAATGCTTTTCCTTTGGAGGACAAAATGGTACGTGATAACAGGTACAAAAAAAAAAAAAGGCTTTGTAAACCACA
Organism: Semotilus atromaculatus; assembly: GCA_031834385.1. Lineage (NCBI taxonomy): Eukaryota > Metazoa > Chordata > Actinopteri > Cypriniformes > Leuciscidae > Semotilus > Semotilus atromaculatus. The sequence continues at coordinate 55,136,732 of JAULUF010000009.1, forward strand.
CTGGTCTCACACACTTGAGATTGAGCTAATAAATGTAAGCCGGCGTGATGGATGAAGCCATTGCTAATGAACGTGACATTAGCACGAGCAGCTGGTCAGCTAGCTGTGATTCGCACGGCTGTGCAGTGTACGAAACGTTCAAGCCATGCCAATACCAGTTTGAATTTCAACAAGAAAACAACAACAACAACAACAACGAAAACCAATGGGATATGCTGGAACGAAACCGACACAGGATGGGGCAGTGAGGGGGTGGAGCTTCGACAAAGAGGCGGGGCCCATGACACGAAAGGGGAGGAGCATAACCATGTGTTCCAAGACCTTACTTGCTGGTACAGTTGCGGCCTTGGCGCCGAGTTCTCAATCATAGTGTGAATCATGAAGATAATTGGCTCATTCTCCTTCATCTAGTACGTGAGGAGGAGGAGGAGGAGTGACAGCTGTTATCAAAGCACTGCAGGACACACGCTGTGTGTTTTAACAGCTTCTGACCCTTAAAAATATCACAGGTCTGCTTTACTCATGCTTTTTTCTTGTTCACTGTTCCGGAAAAATGACTTCAGTAATGCAATATAATGTTAAAAGATAATAAATTGTTGTGTGAAAGAAAAAGAAGAACCCCTGCTGGATAATGTTGACCTTTTCAAAAACATCCTCAAGATGTGTTTTATCAGAGATATTCTGTTCACTGGAAAGTGCTAGATAATATGCGAGATAAATATTACTGCAATCTCATCTATACAAAAGAATAACAGGAACACTTTTCAGACCTCAACAGTCAGGACCAGGGCGGTGTTGTTATTATCGTTAAATAAAACTACAATGAAAACCATTCAAAATCATTTTCAGCAACTCTACAATTTCAGACAATTTGAACTAGAAACTAGAAATCTTGCCTTGGCAAAAAAAAAAAAAAAGCTGTATTACTAAAAAGTTAAAATAAAAGCCAATTCAAAATCTTAAATAATAATGATATGCGGTGTAGCATTTGTATAAAATACCATAGTGTTGTTTTCTGAAAATACATTATAATAAAAGAAGAATTATTCAACTACACCAATCATAATTCTTTATGATATGAGTAGTTAATACCCAAGCCTCAAAACTTGCTTATGACTGTAAAGAAAAGAATATTAAATATACTTCCTGAACCAAGGGCTTTCAAAACAGAAAGGTTACTCTATTAGTTATATGAACAATACGATACACACACACTAGGCTTCTATTGAGAATGGACAAATTAAACAATACAAATGACCTGTTTTTTTATTTTATTTTTATTTTAAACTACTATAAAAAAAGAATGAAATGAATCAGCAGTGAACTGCTATTTTAAGGGACACCATCTGCATTCAACAGACGCAGATCTTGTACAGAACAAAGAAGTGTAGCAGATGCACTGACTGGAGAACAGAGAGAACGCTTGGGTTTGATCTGTGCTGTAATAAAAGTACAGTAGCCAGAGAAATAAGACAATGAGTGAAAGAAACAGGAAGTGAGAAACAGGAAAGTCCCTCACCTGGCTGTCCAAGTACATGAGATTCCTCTGTAGGTGATGGGAAAGGATTTCACTCTAGAGACGCCAAGAGAAAGAAGATGAGAGGAGAGCAGTGAGAAAACCAGAAACTTTGGGCTTCAGAGCAGGGGAAGTGCAACAGAGACGGAGCAAAAGAAATCAAAACTAAAGAAGCCATTCACTGCTGTCAAAGTCAACAACGGCGAGCTCCACTTTATCCTGAAGTTCATCATGCACTTCTATGAGCTAAATGAAGCAAGCCGAAGAGCAAATCGGAAATAAGACTCTTGCATATAAACGGGTCCACCAGAGGATGGCAAACAAACACACAACTTCTGCTGATCATGTTCCTCAGACTGCGTCAGATGCATGCAGCAGCCGCACAAAACATGATCAAAACCTACAGGATTGAAGGCGTTTGCACGTTAGTGGAAAGGAAGGGACGTTTCTCCACATTATAACACTTCACAATGAGGTTTCATTTGTTAAAATGACCTAATGCATTAGCAGACATGAACTAACGCTGAGCAATATATTTTTTAAGCATTTATTGCAATAGAAGAACTTCCCAAAGAACCTTTCAGCGAACAGTTCTAAAAAGAACATTTTAATAATTTAAAGAAGCTTTTGTGCAATGGAAATGTTCAATGGTTGTTTAAGGTTCTTCATGGAAATATAGTGGTTCATTGCTTGTTGATGTTAGTTGAAAGTGCATTAATTCATGATAACAAATATTACATTTGATTAAAAAAATTATTTAAATTATCATTGTCTAATATTAACTCTTTCCCCAACAGCGTTTAAAAAAAAAGTTGCTAGCCAGTTTTAGCATTTTTGATTATTTTCACGGCCCACAGAAAATGTTGCTGTATTAATATCTAAACATACAATATGTCAAAAGAAAGAACAGAGCATCTGGTTTTAAACCAAACAAAACATTTTATTCTAGCTTCAATCAACACTTGAATCTGGGAAGGTTTAATTTAAAAAAAAGCAACATTTTGATAAAAAAAGCTGAGAAAATTGCGTTTTGGTCAAAGACTACGTCCAGATCAGATTCATAACGATGATCAAAACACAGAGCGAGTAGATCTCGTCCATAAAAACCACCAAAGCTTCACAGTCATTACCTTTTCATTGCTTCGTCATTTCATGCAGTATTGTTGATGATCGCATTATTTTACATGAGCATAAGCAATGCTTCTATCGCTAGTTATTGGATCTGGAGATTCTGCACTCTTTCAGAAGAAGCGCCTCCTAATGTGTGTAACACTGAATCATGGATTCCCAGAAAATATCAAAGAGTTAATAAATACAGTATAAGTATTGTTCATGGTCAGCTCATGTTAACTAGTGTAGTTCACTAACATTAACGAATGAAACCTTATTGTAAAGCACTAAATCTTGCATTGAAACTTACAATAAAGTAGACATCAACCAATCCACACACCAGCATGCGGAAGCAATGGGAAAACCACCAAACTGGGAAATGAAAGGGCGAGGTTGTGGGGTGGCTGGGGTTTGCAGGGTAAACTAACAAGCCCTTGACTCTGGGATGCACAGGCTGACCTTTGGGTTGGTGGCATCGAGGTTTATCTGCATTAGCTGTGCGAGCGTGTGCTCACGGAGGCTGTTGAGCTCGGCCTGCTGCCGCCTCAGTTTGATGAGCAGAAGAGTCAGTTCCTCTGGCTGCAGCGGGACAGGACAGCGGTTAGTGTGGCCCGGGATCAGAGGGTTACGGGGGTTTGGGCCGTGATGTGATACAGATGTGTAATTATATATGTGTAAAACCAACCCGATCACACTAAATGCGCCTGTATAGCAAATATTTATCGTCTTATTTATACGCGAAAATTAGTTTTTACGTGCATAGGATACGCATGGGTTTGTTAGGGTAGGGTATTGTATTATACGAATGGGTAGAATTAGTGGTGTTGGGTGCGTGTGTATTACACGCAATGAAGTGCGTATCAAATGCACGCGAAAACTGCGTATCAAATGCACGTAAAAACTCATTTTCGCGTATTAATTGCACGATAAACACAATGCGTGCTATAGAGACGCATTTACGTGAGAACATATGGAGGAGCTCTGTTAAATATTTCACCAAGTGACCGCAGGCTTTTTCATTATAATGCTCGGTCTCCCTGAAATCATATCACAGACAATGTATTTTGTGCAATCTTTGATCTGATTGAACATGATTAACCAGCTCTAGCAGGTCCAGCTAAGATGCATAAACCAGTTTAGTAACCATGAAAAAACAGGTTCTCTCGCTAGAAACTAAGTACAATCTGGGTTTTACATCAGGAATGGCTGGAAAATTAGCTTTTAAGAAATAAAAATCAAGCACAAAAAAAGTACAAAATTAAAATTATAAAAATAAAAGGTAATTGAAAAAATGAATAGATACTATATTTATATATATACATGTGTGTGTGTGTTTATTAAACTGGTTTATGAAACTTAGCTGAACCTGTTAGCGCTGGTTAATAATGTTAACTGGATATCACAGGTTTATGTCAGTACCCTGAACATGTTATGTTTCAATGCTTCTATTTTCTATGTTGTAGCATTAAAGTATAATATTTTCAGGATAGACTGACATTAACCAGCTAAGTTGCATAAACTAGGTTAGTAACTTTAAATTGAAAGGTAAGCTGTTTTTTTTTCCCAGCAGGAATAACTGGATTAAGTTCAAATTAAATTGTTTTTAAGAAAAGCTAATTTATCCTTTAGAAACTTGTTCTTCCAACCAATTAAGCAATACTTGAAGTAAATAACCCAGGGATCTTATGTTTGACATTTCATCTTGGGTTATAATAATTCACATAAAAGAAGTAACATCACAAAAACGAAGATCATAAAAACTTTCTCAGGGAGATGAAAAGGCTTTTACTGAAATCAAAATGTTTAAGGTACTAAATTTAATTTCATGGACCGTAGCTAAAGATATTTTTCCAACAGTTACCCAGTGATGATGAGTAAAACACATGGAGGAGCTCTATTAATATTTCATCAAGTGACCGCAGGCTTTTTCATTATAATGCTTGGTCTCCCTGAAATCATATCACAGACAATTTCTGCCTATTGCATTTTGTGTTAGTGAAATGAATAAATAAAAAGCATAGGCTTAACAGGTAAAAGGCGGCCCAAGGCTGTTAAAACTTGAAATGTCAAGTAAGAGAATAATTATAGATTTAAGAAGAGCTTATGGTATTAGCACTTCTACTATAGACACACACACACACACACACAAACGCTCCTCTCTGTCAGAGACCTTTAATTCAACCTAAAACATAAATAACCAACTCTTCTGCATTGAAACAACCAAACAACACACACACCTTGTGCAGATGAGTCAACTGGAGTGTACTTGTACTTGTAGAACATATTTGAATATCCGTTTAGCTCAACATGAAATGAATTTGCAACCTGTTTTACTTCCATAATGTGGAATACCTTCAGGTGAAGCAGATCAAAGTCATATTATGATGAAAGATTCGAAAATATTTACCTTTGAACTGATGAATCATGCACTGTAAGACCAGGAGCATGTATTCAGAAACTAAATCAATTTTGATTTCATGTTGACTTTAAAATAAGCAGCTTCAACCTACGCATGTAAAATATTCTGTCCGGATCAGCCTAATTTGCAAGCCAAAGACAGAGAAGCCTCAACGAATCCTCAGTGGCTTGCAACTGAAAAATGCAAAGAGTTTGACAGGAAAGCAAAGTTCTGGATCTGTGAGTTACACACATTTTCTTTGCACGGAGGAAGTGGTGGGTGGAGAAGAGGGAAAGCGTACCGTTTTGCCCTGCAGAGACTGTGCAGTGATGCTCTGTGCGGGAGGAACAGGCCTGCGCTCGGTAGGGTAGGAATACTGAGAGAGAAAGAGCAAAAGCACGGCAATCATGACAATTGGAACGAGCCGTTCTGGTGAAGAGAGCACTAAACCCTCAGCATTAAAAGAAACTTAAAGACTCAGTAATTTAATGTGAGCGGATAATCACCCGCTCAGCTCAGAAAGATGACAGTCGTGTCATTATACAATCACTGGAAAACGTCTCAAAGAGAAAAATTCTGGTTTGAAAGACAGATATACAGTCAAACCAAAAATCATCCAGACACTAGATAATTTATGTAAGTGAGGGTAAAAAAATAAAGTAAACCGTGACATGTTATGGCCAAAAATTCTTAATACAGTGACTACCAGTAAAATGTATATAAGAAAGTGTTTTTTCTTTAATTGCTAATGCGACCTTTTTACACCACAGACTGAACAAAATGAAGCATTGCTTGGTAATTGGTTGAGCTAAATTGGTATTATCTAATTCTGTATTTAAATTTAACGTCTGACAGATATTCAACATAATTCATTTGTGAGACAGTCTAACAGAAGGATGGACAAAACCAGTGAAAGATCAACTGATTTAATAACTCTGAGTTCTTGTCATATTTTTTTACCATTTTCTAAACTATACCTAAATGCAGGGTTCCCACAACTTAAGATTTGTCAGGACGAGTTAAAACATCTCAAACATGTATTTTAGTCTAGGACTAGCTTAAGCCTCGTCTGTGGCCATTTTCCCAGTCTTTCCATACTGCGGGAACCCCATTTAACTCTTTACCTTAGAGAGGTGCGGTCGGTGGCGACGCTCGATAGTCACGTCCCCACGAAACACCGGCGAGGACACTTCAGAGCGGGAATCTGGGTTTAGGGGACGGTTAGGGGAGAAGGTGTGGTAACCGGCCAGTGATCCGTGGGACGGGGAGGTGGGGATGGACTCGGTGATCTGGCCCATGGTTTTAGGGCTGGGAAGCGTCCCGTATCCGATCCGGGTGTGAGACTGCCTCTGCTGCCACTCGTACAGCTGCCACATGGTGTCGTCCCGTATGGAGCGGCGCTTCTCCGCTGTGGTGGGCTGTAACGCCCGGTCGTACATCGACCCGGTGACGCTGCAGATGCTATCCGGTCTCAGCATGTTGCGCGGGAGCGTACGGTAACCCTCGGGATAACGCGGCACGATCTGCGCCCGGTGGCTCGGCATATTCCTTGGCAACGTTTGGTAGGATGTAATGCTGGGAAACAAAGAAAGTGGAGTCACAAAGAGGTCAATGATATACAAAACGACAGCACTTCGAGCAATCCGCTTGAGTTTTATAATACAATCATGCTAATAAGGCCCGGCTTTGACTTTGTGATGATTTCCTGTTATGCTGCAGGTGATAATTAAAGGGGACCTATTGTACTTTTTTTACATCTTCAACTTTCTTTAGTGTGTAATGTTGCTGTTTGTGCATTAAAAATGTCTGCAGTCTCTATATCAGTGTTTCTGAACTCCCTGAAACGCCTCCATTGTAGTCTTGAGTTTTCTTTCGGGAACGAACACGTCACAATATTCGTTGTGGAAAATTCGGTTTGCGTACCCACTCCGAAGTGATAATATAAAATGAAATTCTGTATCAAATTTGTAAGCAAGACAAGTAGTTTGTTTAGGCATGGTTTGTAAGGAACTTGTAAAGAAAACGCACTATAGAATCAGTTCTTAATGCGCATGTGAACGCCGTCAGCGTTTATCACAGGTTCAGTTTAAAGTCTGTTTATAGAGGACGCCGTCGTCTTAGCGGCCCCTAATTATATAACAAATGATCATTTCGACGGAAGTGAATCAATCAAAACTAACTTTAGCTGGAAATAACATTATTTAAGAACCGCTATAAAGCCAAAACACTCTCTGTTACCTTAAATGATATGTTTATCTCTGTAAAGCTGCTTTGAAACAATCTACATTGTTAAAAGCGCTATATAAATGAAGATGACTTGACTTGACTATTCCTCATTTAAGTAATCCGAGCCCAAGGCCAGTTATGATAAGGGGCGGGACATTTCCCAAACACACTCGAAGCACTTGACCAATCACAACACACTGATCCAGCCGACCAATCAGAGCACAGTGTTCTTTTCAGAAGGAGGGGCTTCATAGAGACAGGGAGTAAACAGAGCGTTACTGACAGACTGGAAGAGAGGAGCCGCAACAATGGAGAATATGGGGAAAATAAAGTGTTCTTGAACATTCAAGCATGAAAACCTGTTCTAGTAGAGGCCAAAAACAAATTCAAGACTTTGTAAAAAGCACAATAGTCCCCTTTAAACACTGACTCATTAATATATGATTAATACTCGTCACAGTGCTGCTCCCTCCACAAAAGCCTTCACCTTTGCCTCCGGCTGATCATTAACCGTCTCTAATTTTCACTTGTCATCTGCCGATCGCTCAGAAACAATTACAGCATACAAACATCATCAACAGGAAACACAGGAAAACAGATGGAAAGACTGAGAGGAGGGATACGAGCACTACTCTTCCAGGAGCTGGTGATTTCGGCTTCGGTTCCCTGACATTTTTATAGGCACCATTAAAAGGTTTGGCTTGCACACCCTTGTACGGACAGAGTAGAAATCAATAAAGAGCTCAGAGTGCCAAAATTCACAAACCACAAAAGTCACGTCTCTATTTGCTAGACGAGAAGCTCTAAACCATGTTGGCTGGATGTAGAAGACCAACTACATTTTTTACCATAGTGAACAATGCTGGCAGCATTAACCATCAAATATGGAAACGTCCAATGCACCATGTTAATTATTTTGGTGGAAATATCTTTTAAAAAAAAGTAATACATTTTTTTTGTCCATTTTACTCTAAACTGAAATATAATACTAATATAATGAAATAAATTACAACATGCGAAATGACAAGCAAATGTGAAACTAAGAAAAAAACATTTAAAATATATTTAAAATATTATAATATAACATTTTTATAAATATAATATATTTAAAACATATTAATTAAAACATGCATTTATTAACAAACTAAATGCATTATTTAAAACTAATATATTATTTCATACTATACATTTTAGTCATTTATATTAATATTAATGAGTATATTAATTAAAAGTTTAATCGCCATCTTATCTTTGTTTTTGTTGATGAATCCAAAAACTGTCAACTAATTTTATAAATTAATGGTAACACTTTATTTTAGGGTCCAATTCTCACAATTAACTAGTTGCTTATTAGTATGCATATTACTAGTATATTGGCTGTTTATTAGTACTTATAAAGCACATATTAATGCCTTATTCTGAATGATCATATTCTATATCCCTTAATCAACCCAATACCTAAACTTAACAACTGCCTTACTAACTATTAATAAGCAGTAATTAGGAGTTTATTGAGGCAAAAGTCGTAGTAATTGTGAGAATCGGACCCTAATCATAAGTGTAATCTTTACAGTTTTGCACATCGGCTCAAAGCATTTTATTCAAATTTTTCATTAGACAATTGGGATTAATTTCATTTGCTTACAAAAGTGATTGAATTTTTGCCTGTGTCTGCTGCAGTCAATTGAATCCTGAATCTTGAGTGTTGGTTACGTTAAACTAAATAACCTAAAAATCAGTTAAATGCATTACAAAAATAAATAAATAAACAGACCAATCGCGGCATGAGATCACGCAATCTGCTGAGAGTTTGGAAAGAAAGTTTATGATTGGACAAGACGTGCATTATGCAAAGACCAACTGTCAAAACTAAGCCTGACGGCAGCCTAAACAAGCATTGCGATGTGTGCATAAGTTGCAAAAATATTAAAGAGAGCAGAGACACGCTTCACAGATGCCTTTTGATAATGAGCATGAATCAGCATCTTAAATAACGCAAACACACGCCACTGTTCTCTCTCCTCGCTCGCGTTCCTGTTCCTCTTCCTGCGCTGACAGCAACTCTGATCCACTTTGAGAGAAATTTTCGTGGTGCTTGAGCATAAAGCTCCATGACTTATTCATGTGAGGAGAGGAGGACGAGACAAGCGAAGCAAACACACGCCGACTGCAGGGCTAAACGGAGGACGGCACCTGACAGCAGCAGCGGCGGCTCCCACATAACCGGCTTCCTCCTCTCAGATCGGGCCGGCGGAGGCATTGAGACCGGGCAGAGCAAAAATATCTGTTCGCTCGTGATAAAGAGCTCATGGAGGAACACTGCCTGCAGACGCTGGAGTTTGCTGCAGACTGCATGTGTCAGGGGACTGAGAGTGGGAGAAGAAACACTGCGTTCTGCTGCTCTCTGGCAGAGACAGAATGATGCATGAATCCAGTGTGTTCGTCCAGTTTCTGACAGATAGACGGAGGGTACAAAAATATATATGCACTCACACAGTATTTTGTAAGTAAGTGCATATTGTACAGCTAGTAAAGCATGTATTGCGTAGTTCATAATGTGTTTAGTTTGAGAAGCATACATAACTATGCACATTACTAACTAACAATGCACACTTAAAGTACTAAATACTAATTTTAAACTATGAACTAAATATTATGCAATACACATTAAAAACTACAAAATGCTGAGTGAGATGGATTTTTTAGTTTACTGTTCTTTGAGGTTAACTTGTGTTAATAAAGTTTTTTTTTTGCACCAAAAAAACAAAACAAAAACAAACGCTCTTTCACTCTTCCATTTGTCAGCAGACTCAAGTGCATGGAGCCTGTCAGAAACTGAATGCGCATCTGTATACTATATAGTGTAGACAGTGTCAAAGCATATATTCGTGCAGTTTATAACGTGTTTAGTGTTGTATTTTGTAAAAAATTTAAATAAAAAAAATAAATAATTATATGCGTAGTTTACAGTGTCGGGTAAAAAATCACCTGTGGCGGGTAACACTCTCAAATCACTAGCCAATTTGACAGGTCTGCTTATTATGTTTACTCCCTTTGCTTGGGAAGGTCGTGTAAGCCAAATCTGCACAGAATTAGCGCAAATACTCAACTCGTGAGTCATTGTGATATATTGAACAATTGTTTTTTAAATATATATACAAAATAAGCTGTAACGTAGTTAATCTGGTTTATTTCTTCTTATTATTTTGGCTAGTAGAAGTTCTGAATGGCCGGTAACTTAACTTAGTGGCCAAATTGGCCGCTGAGTGAAAAAGTTTATTTTAAACCCTGTGTATATATAATACTTGAATAAAATAAATAAATGCGTCCTCACCTCCTGGTGTCATCGTCCGGGGCCCGTGTGCGGTGCGTACGGACCCACTGCTCCAGCTGCTGCATGGAGCTGGTTCTGCTCAGAGATCTCTCGGGTTCTGCCGGCTGTGGCGGGACCGGCGTCCTCGGGGGCATCGTGTTGCTCATGTCTCCGGGGCTCCGGTCTCCTCCTCGTTCCCCGGAACCATTGACCTGGCACGGCATGTACTGTCCGGATCCGGGTCCTGCGCTCTGGATCTGCCTGGAGGACGACACGGCCGCAGCGATGGCCGCCGCTTGAGCCGGCTGGAGTTTGATGCTGTTGATCTTAGTGAGCGGTCGCTCCATTGTGCCCTCTTTCTGGAAACCGTATTTCTCACCCTCCCGAGGGGGTGGGACAGGTTTCTCCGGGTCTTTATGCTTATCTCCTTCCCTCGGGAGCGTGAGAGAATACCTTCCATCTTTCTGTAGGATCTTCTCGCTGTCTTTTGGTGGCGCGTCCCTCTGAAGCATGTACTTATCTCCGTCCTTGTGTAGTGTGTACTTCTGCCCGTCTTTCTGGAGTAGGTACTTCTCTCCGTCTTTGTGGACGGCGAATTTGTCTCCGTCTTTCTGGAGGACGTATTTCTCCACGTCCTTCTGCAACATGTAGCGGTCGCCGTCCTTCTGCAGAGCGAGTCTCTGAGCTTCTTTGTGCAGGGCGTAGTTGTCGGTGTCTCTCTGGAGAGTGTATCGCTCTCCATCTTTCTGCACGCTACTCCTGCTCTCTTTGTCTTTTTGGATGCAGGACTGCTTGTCCATGGGTTTCTGCTGCTTCTCTTCCTGGCGGTGAGTCTCGCGGTTTCTCTCATTGTTTTGGATCTCAGGTCGGGTCAGGACTCTGTGATTCAGCATGTTGTTCATCTCCTGAGGGCTGCGCAGGTCAACCTTAACCTTCTCAAGCCTGCAGATAAGAGAGAGAAAGAGTGAGTGAGAGAGTGAGTGAGTGAGTGAGTGAGTGAGTGAGTGAGTGAGTGAGAGAGTGAGTGAGTGAGTGAGTGAGAGAGAGAGAGATCTGCCCCATTACTACTGCATCCGGGTCGTGTGTGTATATGTGTAATATATTACTGTAACAAGGTTAGATGTTATACATCTATACAACACATAATAAAACAAAACATCAAATAAAATCCAGGCCTGGCCTCTCTCGATCTCCACTGTCGTCGCTCTTACCTTTCATGTAGTGTGTAATATACAGTAGCTGTTTGTGAATGTAAAAGGTCTGGCGAAGTTTCAAAGATCAAAGTGCAGATAAATGGAGTTATTGTCTCCAAACGAAAGAACCGATTCTCAACTGAACCGAGTCGTCAGTAATTCCAGTCTTACTTATTGCTCGAACCTACGTAATTTTGTTTCCGTTGCGCTGTAAGGAGTCGACCAATCACAACAGACTGGGCCATCTGACCAATCAGAGCAGAGAAAGCAGGTGATTCTGCAATGTATATTATGAGAAAATTCACGTTTTTTTTTTTTTTTTTTTACTTGGATGCATAAACCTGTCTTAGGAGATTCCAAAACAAAACTAAGATCCTTTAAAATATCATAATAGGGGCACTTTAAAAGAAAAAGACAGAACAAGCAATTAAACTACTCTAAATGCACAAAATATGAGCACAGATAACCAATTAAATCTTTACTAGGTCTGTCACTTGACTAATCAATTTATTCAAATTAACTTACATTACATTACATTATTCACCAATATTTGCCAAAAAAAGCTCCAAATTAAGATCATTTATGCTAGGGTTGATGCATAAGCGTGTTTGAAGGGATAGAAGTGGTCTTGTGGTTTGTAAAGCAGACTTCTGTTATCTTTGCCTCTTTGAACATCTTAAGTATGATCAATTAGTAAAGTAACAGAATGCCTCTCCTCTCCTTACCTTAAGTTTAATACTTAGGGAGCAGTAATTACACATTAAAAACAACGGTCTGGTGGATCTAACCCTTTGTTTTACATCTAGTTTTTGTGCCTATCACAAAATCCTCCACTGTAATGTCGACGCCAAGAAGCTTTCACAAAGATTATGCCTTAAAACTGTGTGATACAGAGCAACACTCCAACGAGACAAAGACACACACTTTTTGGCCAAACATGCGTTTCCATTAAAAGCCACTTTATTTCTATGAAAAGTGTTTGAGTCACAGTTCATCACAGCTGTGATCCAATTTTAGTAAAAAACAAAAAAGCACATGTTTAAGTCTGAGAGATCTCAGCATCTCTGTGATTGTGCTAAAAGCTGCACTGAAACAAAGTCTCAAAAACATCCACTGCACTTAGAAATCTGTGAAAATCTGTGCTTGTGAGACTCTCGGGATAGAAGAGGCTCTTGTCTAGAAACTCGACAGCTTTCCTCAAAAAGATACGACAAAAGCGCTGTGATAAAGAGTGCTAAGAGCAAAGACGAAACACTGAAGTGACTCAGGTCAACAAAGACAAGTTAACAATATAAACACTTCAAGATAGAACACTTTAAGACCATTCAATGTTTCCCATTTATAACTTCTTTAAGCCATTTCGTAATGATTGTACTTAAAAATGCTGACTTTCTGACATACAAAATGTTCTGAATCAAACTCAAGTGTTCTCTCATTAAACCTGATGATAAGTACCTTTGACATTATTACTGATCATAAAGAAGATATTTTTATTGTATGATTATTTTTTAATTATTTATATTATCAACTACATTGCTTTATTATTATTTGTATTCAATTTTATTGTTGTTGTTACATTTTGTACTTATTCTTAACCTGGAAAAACAAACAAACAAAGAGCTGCAAATGTCAATGAAGTGTTACACCATGGATTTTCAATCAGATATTTCTGATTTTTCATATTTATAGGATATTTCAGATATACCCTATTTCTGATTGGATCAGTGAGAACCAAAGCATGTTTTCTTACCTTCTGATTGGCTCGGTGTGGACCATTGCCGCGTCCGTCATAACCTTCATCCAGGACTCCATATCTTTGGCTGTGTCGGTGCTGAAATAGTATGTGCGCATGTTTGGATGCGTCGCCTAGTTGTGAGAAACCAACAGAGCAACCTGGAGAAAAAAAAAGAGCAGACAATGAATATCAATAAACAACTGCCATGTGTCTTTGATGATGTCAGTGGCACAAAATGCAATAATGCTGGAGCAGTCTTTCTGAAGTGAGCAGATCTTCGTCGGGAGGTTTTGAGTTGACAGACCCCCATCGTTCAGAGCCCCTCAGGAGTGTGTCTGACTGCTCCACTCCGACAGCTTTTGTCTGGATACTTCAACTCATCTTTCACAACAGGTTATAGAAGCTTCTACGAACGAAGCGCTGAGCGCTTTGGAAGAGTTAACAAGAACTACTAAGATGCCTCAATCTACATAAGCAGCTTCCTCCTAAAGCAGAAAAAATTTCAACATTTCAATTACATGCACTCTTAAAAATCAAGGTTCTATATTGGCATCAATGGTTCTATAAAGAACCTTTAACATCCATGGAATATTTCCATTCCTTTAGAGTGGAAAAAAGATTCTGTGGATGTTCTTCACACTAAAAAAAAGAAAAACAAAAAACACTTTTGGATCTATTTTTTAAGAGTGCATCCAATATTTTATCTGGAAAATATTTGATATCACTTTTTAGAGATTAGAAATGCACTGATGTTTCGGCCACCGCTATTTATCGGGATATCGGCTATAGCATGAAAAAGGCCAAACAAACCAATATTATTAATTAACTGCATGAAGGCAATGGGTTGTATAATTTTTGTGGGGAAAAAGCAGTCAATCTTTCTCAAAATTCATATATTCAAATTCGTATATGTATATATAAAGCAACAGTACTGGAATTATTTGTTAATGAGTTCATTAAATAAATATGTTCTATTATAATAAGTCAAATATGAGTTCGTATTTGATCGCAAAAATAACATCTGAAGATTGTCTTATAATGGATCCAATCCAAGATCATCCTCGTATTTAATGTGCACTTTTTCTTTTTGGAATTTTCAGTGTAAAAAAATGTATGCTACAAAAAGGCATATAATAGTGCATACGTATGCAAATTGGGATGCACCTATAGTTAAGGTCTAGATAATGAACAGATTTAGGCGGCCCTGGTTAATGTGCTAAGGTATGTTAATGTGTCATTGTGCGGACTCAATACTCACCGTATTAGCAAAGATCCATCCGTTTAACATGTTGACGCTCGAGTTCATGAAGCCTCACAGAGAACAAGCCGCACCATTGTGAGAGAGAGAGAATAAGATCAAGAAATCGAGAAACATGAAAATATCTGCACTAATCGGCAAATGACTTCACTGAGAATAAAACAAGTATTTCATCTTTTCTTCACCGGTCCATCCACCTGCCCGTCACATTAACATATAAAATATGGCCATATTTGAAGGATTCTGAATATGTCTCTGACCTTGAAGGCGTATTTCCGGCTTATGTGGTCATCCACGGACAGCATGGAAATGTGGAAGCTGGGCAGGAGGATACTTCCCAAGATTCCTTCTTCTTTCTCATCTAAAGACACAAAGAGAGAGACGTAGTGAACATTAGCATATATTAGACGTCAGCCAGGGAACTTGTTACATTTGCAGCTGAAGCCATGACTGAGTGTTTATTTCGGCAGGGGTGTTGGTAAACAGACGGCCTAGCGGGGCTGATGGGAAAACTGCAGGGCTGTGTGCATTCGAGCATGTCAATGAGGTTGTGACTGTTCTCGACTGTGAACTCTATCGTTTTGATTGCAGACTGCAACGAATCTGTCAAGAGTTGCTTGCCGACGGAGTCAATTCAGAGTGACAGCTGTGTTAACAGTTACTGTTATCGTAATAATGCAGAAAACAGCACGTTCCCATCACCAGCTTCCATAAGCGCAAGACTTTTCACGGCCATTATGCCCTTTATTACTTCCAACAATCACATGAAACTGGCTAAACTCATAATTGTATGATCTGTAAGGTCACTTAAAGAAGTAACAGCATGCATAAAGTTGAATAAATTTCAGATCAACTGCAATTGTTAATATTGCTGTTAATAAACCAAAAGTTAATACTGAGCAACTTACAACCAACTAATTTGTCTGTCAATGAAAAAAAGAAAAACTACCATAGCACATCTCCATGAATGTGTTTCAACGAGTGAAACAGTGTGTTTGAATGAATCTGCAGAATTAATGGTTCAATGAATCCCTCAAAAGACGTTCCTGAATGAATCAAATCGGTTGAGTGAGGAATTCAATGACTGCCTCTAAAATTCAGTGTTTTTGAAGGAATCGATTGAGTAAATTAATAACTCACTCATAAAGACAGTCACAATTTATATATGCTTACTATATTAACTGTTGCATAATTAATGTTAGGCAGATGTTTGAATCCCTAACCCAAAATATAGGGAATATAATGATGCTTCACCACTATGTGTTGCTTTTAAAAGTTACATGGAGCAAGTTTTTGCATCCATAAGTGTGTTCTGGAAACATCCCACACGCTGTGAGCGGCTCAGATCTGTGAGGCGGTGATCAGAACTCCTGTGTGTTGTTGTTGCTGAAGGAAACCCGCCGGTGGCTCACAGCAGACACCGCGCTGAACCACTGACAGCAGCGAGACGAACAAACAAACACAAACCAACAGAGAGAGATTTTCAATTCTCTTGTCAAGATCAGACTCAGCGTGGCAGCTTCAGGGAAACCACATACTGATAAAAAAAAAAAAGAATAACAAAAATATATATAAAAGCCTAGAGTAAGTTCAGAGCCGGATATTAGAAATACACAGCTCTACCAATTCTGCTCAAAATCTCATCCAACGCATAATTCCACAAACAATTCCATTTTATTAGAGAAACTGAACCGCAGTCATTAGGATTAGAGTTGTAAAGAACAATTCTGGTTCCTTAAAGGGAAAGTTCACCCAAAAAAGAAAGTTCTATCATTATTTACTCACCGTCAAGTCTATACATGCATGAAGTTCTTTCTTCTGTTGAATATAAATGAAGACATTATTTTTTTAAAGAAGTCTCGTTTATTTATTACCAAGGCTGCATTTATTTGATTAAAAAGAATCAGTAAAAACAGGGACATTTTTTTTGTGAATAGACTAGAATTCCAAGTGAAAATAAAAAGTCGTCTAAGTGACTCCATGTGTTAAATATCACATGCCTTACATAATATGAGGGTTTTAACTTGGCAACAGACCAAAACCAGTGAACTAGTGCATTATGACTGTGTGCAGTACCAGCTAGTACAGACAGGAGGCGTCAGTGATGGTCAGGGCATTCAGTACTTCATCAATGACATCCACACCGCTCTTCTTGAGCAACATTTAATCTGACCCGCCGATACAGACCCACAGAAAGACGGATGATATGAACAGACTGAGAGAGCTCTGTGCAGTCTGAGCACGTCTGCTGCGTAGTTCGAAAACTCCTCTGTCTTCTGTCAGCCAATAAACAGCCTCGACCCTCATGGTCCCGGCCATGAAAGAGCGATCTGATTGCACTGTCGGACTGGTTAATTGCACAATTTATGGAGATCTAAGAGCGTGTCCTCAGGAGACTTCAGCATGCAGCAGAACCCGTCCAATGAGACACATTTGGACTCAACTGTTTTGCCTCCCTTCCTTTCTCGCTGAATATGAGTGTTTATTAAATAGAAAACTTGACTATAAACTCTAGAACTGTTAAACTAAATCATTAGTGAATCGAAATCAACGCATGGAATCAGAAACATTATATTGCAAATCATTTCCCTGTTACTGCTCATATAAAGTTGCATAAGCAACCACTCATTCATCATTATTGCCATGTTAAAAGTAGGGCTGTGCAAAAATATTGATACAGCTAACTATCGCGATATTTTTTTTCACGATAGTGTATCGATATTTCAACCTCTAGTATCGATATATTTAAAAAAAAATCCAAGTGTGTAAAAGAGCGCACGCATACTAATGCTCGGACACACTTGGTCTCTCTCACCTGGAGACACCGGTCTCCGTGACGCGTCCAGTTGTCTTGTCTCTCATATACGGCCAATGTCTCAAAAGTTACCGGGAGTGAGAAAATGGCGGAAAATGTAAAAACGCCTGCAGCTTTCAGAGCGAGTGAGCAAGAGGGAGTGTGTGTGTGTGTGTGTGTGTGTGTGTGTGTGTGTATGTGTGTGTGCGCGAGTGAGCAAGAGAGAGAGTGTGAGCGATCGCGAGTGAGTAAGAGAGAGAGAGAGAGAAAGAGAGAGAGTGTGTGTGTGTCTGTGTGTCTGTCTGTCTGTGTGCGCGCGAGTGAGTGAGCAAGTGTGTGTGTGCGATCGCGAGTGAGCAAGAGAGAGAGTGTGTGTGTGTGTGTGTGTGTGTGTGTGTGTGTGTGTGTGTGTGCGCGAGTGAGTGAGCGTGTGTGTGTGTGTGATCGCGAGAAAGCAAAAGAGAGTGTGTGTGTGTGTGTGCACGATCGCAAGTGAGCAAGAGAGAGTGCGTGTGTCTTTGTGTCTGTCTGTGTGCGCACGAGTGAGTGAGCAAGTGTGTGTGCATGCACGATCGCGTGAGCAAGAGTGTGTGTGTGTGTGTGTGAGAGATCGTGAGTGAGCCAGTGTGCGTCACGAAGCAACAAATTTTCATTTTTTTGCTAACATTCTTATACAGTTTCAACAAAGCTAAGTCCCATTGTCCACAAATGTGGACATCAAATTTAGCAGCATAGTAAATCTTTACTGTTACAAAAGTTTGTCAAATGTGCAAGCCATTTTAATCATTCAACCCTATAATGCATAACTTAAGTTTTTTTCTCTCCTGACGCCACCAGATGGCAGTGTAAGTGTCCGCGTTTGTGAAAAACATGTTCCAGTTACACAGAATAGGCTCTATGCACGAACGCTGCAGACGTATTTCCGGAAGAATCTCAGCCAGCGTCTTTACTTCCGCATAGCGCGTTCTATAGTGAAAAAGACTTTAAGAAAATTCATTTTCTCAGAAACGGAGACAACGATTTTAGAAACTGATTCGCTAGTCGGATTTAGCATGATATGAGAGAGTACTCACCCTCAAAATTGTCGATGTAGCTCGAAATATATAATTTAAAGCCCTTCTCTTTCTTACTCTAATGTGTGACAGATAACTGCCTCACAATATTGTTAACATCATTCACGTTAACCGCGGGAAGTTTTTGTAAACAGCGAGTGTAATTTGACATCATCTCCACCTAATGCAATAACAGCTTCAGACGCAGCGGCGGATGTGACTGGGCGGGCTGAGACATAACGCAGAAGCGATCGTGCATAGAGCCTATTAAGTATTATGCTCCACACAACCAAAAATGTGATGTTCACGTATGTGGACACCTGGGGCCTCATTTATAAACGTTGCGTACGCACAAAAGAAGGCGTACGCCGCTCTCTACGCAATAATTGGTATTTATAAAAAGCAAACTTGACGGGAAAATGTGCGGTCCTTCACGCAAGCTCTGACCCAGGCGTAAGCACAAAAACGGGTGAAATGAGAAATGGCGACACCGTCGGCGGATGGAAGAAACACGTGAAAGTGTGTGAAACTGTGAAAGTGTGTGAAACTGTAGACCGTTGTGTAAAAGAAATGGCAATACTGCCTCTCATAAATAGACTTCACAAAGCAAGTCTTACATTTAACAGCCTACACGAACACCCGTTTGATCGATCTGCACTGCAGTGTAAAACAAAAAAATCAAACGAAGATTTCAACAGAAATGCAAATTAACACATATTTGCAAAAAGAAAAGTGAAATATGTTCTGCAATAATATTGCCATGTTATGCAATTCATCCTCATAACACATCTGTTGCTTGTCAGATGCAATCAAATGGATGGTAATAAAATGCCATGATGCCATCACAATGCGTAACGGAGCGCTAGACGCTTTTTTGCATCGACTTTGATGTCCGACCATTTCTTTTTTATTTCGGCCACGGTCCGAGGTTGTGAGGCTGCAGCATTAACGGCGTCTGCAACCTTTTGCCACTCAAGTGCCTTTTTGGCATTAGTAATGCCCACACTGTGCCCTGTAAAATGTAAAACAACATTTTACTCTTTTCCACCTTGCCAACGATAATTTCTACTTCACATTGAGTGAAGTTAAGTTTATTGGTTTTCCTCTCTGTATTTGCCATGATTTCGCAATCGATGAATATTAACTTGTGGGGGTTTCACAGACTATTTATGGGCAACTATGGGCGTTTCACTGACTATTTATGGGCAACTATGGGCGTGACACGAAGCCGCAAAAGCTGCGCTACATTTAGAATTGATTGTGATTTATTAAGGGAAAACTGCGTAGGACGTGCGTGCGCACGGTTTTATAAATCCGAATATTTCTGTGCGTACGCACGTCCTATGTTTCATCCGTACGCCACTTCTGACGCAAATCCTACGCAAAGTTTTATAAATGAGGCCCCAGGTCATAGGAGGTAAAAAAAAATTATTGCAATATATCGTAAAATGTATCGTATCGTACCATGATATATCGTATCGTGACCCATGTATCGTGATACGTATCGTATCGGGAGGCCCTTGCCAATACCCAGCCCTAGTTAACAGTGCTATGGTTTGAAAAATATACCACGTAAAACCCACAGATAGCAGTGCAAGTGTGCCACTTGATCATATAGTGGCGTAAGTCAACAGAAACTGCTCTGAGATGAATGTTCAAGCATTAATCTTACCGCACAAACAATGTCAAGAAGACGCTTGACTCACCTCTGTAGTAGAAGAGGCACATGTCACACAGCACGAACCATCTCTTCTTCCACATCTTCATCCCGGTACTGTCCTGCAAAATTCCAGAAGCAGCACAACAACTATCAATTAAACCAGCCAACCAATCACAGTGCATCATGGACAGCCACGCCCAATCCAATGCTTGCTTATTTTCCACAGACATCACCAAATATCTCTGCTTCGGTCTCAGTTTGTTGAGTTAAATTGCTGTGGTTCTCTAGAGCACAAACTCATCTCTTTTTTAAGGCAACTCATTTTATTTGAGGCATGAATCATATTCATATTCCTCCCTCGTGTTTTACTGCTTGTTGTGTTAATGTTTGCACCGTGTAAGCATGTAAATTTTAATTTCGACAACAAAGCCTGACGATGTTGCTTGTGCTGCGGGAGCGGCTTTGATGGAGGATGTTTGGGGAAGGGGAGAGACCACCTCTGAAGCCGTGTTTTCGTGGAAACACACTGCTTTCAAAGGAACGCTGGCGCAGCGATCACACACACAAAGACAACATGAAGTTACTGATGCGGCCGTAGTGCTTTATGGGTTTATTTCACTCTGCCTTTTATGTGAAGCGCTTTTGAAAAATATGATGCAAAAGCACAAATGTGTCTCGCGAGTCGTGCATGTACTGCATAAAAACACAGGCAAATGAAGCTTTGATTAAAACTTATGATGGATAAGCTTTTAAGTGCAGTCACATCTCAGAAAACATGACCATCAGCAACAAAATAACTCAAAGTTCAAATGATAACATTTACCTCAGTATGCACTTGGAAGTGCATTAGTGTAACATGGTAATGCACATCATTACAATAATGCAAAACAACATTACACTTATATAAATATAATTACATTTAATACATTATATTTTTGACTGATACTTAAAAAAAAAGAAAAAGAAGAGATTATGTCTGAATGTTCTTAAATGTCATAATGCAAAAAAAAATTCTAAGATGCTATATATTTTTTCCTGTTGAAGCACATAAGAGTCCCTTGAAAATGTATATCATTACCGTAATGCAAAACTGATTTTATAAAATCAAATAAAATCAAATGAAATAAAATAAAATAAAATGGGATAATTGATACTTTTTTGTTTTTTTGCATTACAGTAATGACACTGAATGTGCATACATGTCATGAAAACAATGTGATAATGCAAAAAACATGTCATTGTTTCCTGTTAATTTTTTACAGTAGACTCTCCTGTAAAGCTGCTGGAGTCACACACCTGTTTGTAAAGCCAGCCGTTTTTCACCACCGGAGCATTGGGGTTCCTCCTGATAGAGTTGGACCTCTTCCCAAAGTTGTGGACTTTCTTTGAGGACCTGGATGGCTGCAAACAGCGCAAGAGGAGATTATTCTGAGTGACATTTCTGAGGACTCAAGCTTGCCTATATACATTATTCAGTGATCGTGTTGTAAATAATTACAACTTACTAGTGAAGTCGTTTAGTGGAGCTGAGAAAACGAGCGCAAGGCATGCATTATGAATCGACGGCACTTACGACCCTTAGTAAGTTAAAAAGCGTCTTTACAGAAGCCAAAACACATGGGCAACAATAACAATCTGTGGAAGACGCGAGTTTATCTGTCATTCATCTCGCTCTGATGAGACACAATCATACAGACCAGCAAGTCGCTGATCTCTGGACTTCGATTGATCATAATGATGATAAATCATCAGAATAAAAAAATTAGACTACACTTTATTTTAAGGTGTCCTTGTTACAGTGTAATTATATATTTAAGTACAGAGTAATATTAAGTAACTACATGTACTTACTATAGGGATAGGGTAGGATTAGGTTGAGGGTTAGTTGCATGTAATTATGCATCATTTACTGTTATTACTACAGTAAGTACATGTAACAAGGACACAGTAAAATAAAGTGTCTCATTTCATCATCTTAGCATCTCATTTCTTCCTGACAAAAAACTACCATAATCAGCCTTGTGAAAAGTATGCGTTTATGTATTTGTATGCATCCACTGTATGCATATTCATTTATTTATTTGAGAAACAATCCAAGCCACATCCATGCATGAATTGTTTATCTTGTTTGGGTGTTTTTATGTTATAAAGAGTTTAGGGATATGGTAAGTTGTCTGAATGACTAGTTGAGTAGTATTTTGAAAGACTTGAATAATGAGGTTTAAGAACCTCTCAAAGCAAAAGTTTCCATCCATATATTGTATGCATTAAAAATGCAGGATGAAAAAAAAAAAAGATACTGAATACGCTGAAAATATCTGCAATGCTCCACTTGAGATGGTTATCTAACTAGTTGCCCATCCTAACACATTATTGCATTTGCATGATACTCTATATCAACTCAAGCATAGACAATGAAACAAATGTCCAGTAATGATGACAATAATTGGTCAAGATGCTATTGATGCATGATGGGACAGTCCAGTCTGTCATGCTGGAACCAGGCCAAGGTCAGTGAGTTAGTGTGTGGCTCACTCTGGTAGTGGGACTGCTGGGATGTGTGGTGTAGTCTGAGCCGCCCGTGTAGTTCGACGCTTCGCTCATGGTGCTGGTTGGACGTTCTTTCTTCTCGGCCTCTGGTGCTTTGGTCGCTGGTCTAGAAGAGGAGAAGAAGAAAGAAAGAGATGCAGGGGAAGAAAAGAGGAACAACATCAAAAATGAATCTTCTTTGCACATAATCCAGACCTGTAGGATCTTCTGGCTTGTTTATTTTATCTATTGCATGCTGTTACCACAGATAATTATTTATTCAAATGCTTTTACAGCAAAGTAACTCACAAAGGAAGCAAATGAGAAATGCAATATCAAGTCCCACCTTCTGAACAAAAAGAGCGATTCATTTCATCAAGTCATTGCGTCAGTGCAGTGGCCTTTGGAAGCTTAGATGCGCTTTATGTCATTATTTAAGCATTTAGAAACACAATGAGACTTTTGTAGTCAGATTTCATTGGTGATATCAAATATGAAATTTAATTCTGCTTCTGATATTTTGACGTTTCCCCATCTAAAGAGTTTTGTTTTTTCAAACTTAATGCATATGACATTTCCAAATGCCTACTATGCGTTCATTAGAACCATATCACTGCAGATGCATTCACCAATAAATGTTTACCCAGTAAGGAAGACCCAGGAAGCATGCACCTGACATCAGGTTTTAAATAACCAGAAAAACTGTGTGAACGCAGAGCGATTGCTGTGCAGATGAGTGAGGAACGTTCTTGAGCTTCTTCTGCGAAACACTCAAGGAGTTTGGGCTGTAAACTGCTGTTTTAATAAGTCAGAGAACTTCAGCATTGAGACAGAAAGAGAAAGACAGAGAGGAACGGGAAAAATCGAGGAGACCGGCCCCATGCATCAAAGCAATTACTCACTCCACGTCTCCGCTGATCTACTCCCACACAATTGACATCCTTAAATGGCCTGCCAGCTCCGGGCCTGACACACCGCATCCACAGTTTATGACCTAGCCAAGCTGAAGGGCAAAAGCAAACCGAAGGCCAGAAAAATCAAGGTTTAAAACCGAACGTCACGCCAGGACAGACCACAGCCTTATTTAACGAAAGTGAAGAAAAAACACAATAAATATGAGCATAGACCCTTTAAATCCCATGACACGCGCATGCTGAATTGGGAAGCGGATCGGAGAGGCATTGTCCCGTAGGGCTGGCCTATATTCTGACGCTACGGTAGAGCGACGACGTCTCGGGATAGCGCTGCTATCTGGAGCAAGGGAGAGGAGAGAACACCAGGGTAAAAAATAAAGCTGTCTGGCTTCTGGGTCACCTCGCAAAAAAGAAAACACTTTCTTCTCACAAAAAGGCTGAATATTATCACCGGTTAAACAGATAGATCGAGTCTACCGCATGCGCTGCTGACAAACTGCGTCAGGAGGTTAAATATTGTTATGCTTTTTAAAATAAAAAAATTCTGCTAAACATTTTAGACAAGTTCTACAGGTTTGGGACAAATTGAGGGTGAGCAAATGGATTTTTTTGGTCTGAACTATTTCTTTAGCACAGATCATTTGCATGGGTGCCTGACTTTTAACACAAGCATCTGATTTTGTGTTGGAAACAAACACAAAGAGACACATTGTGAGATGCAGTCATGCACACACCAGCACCACAGAGAGATGAAAAATACAAAACACATTACACACTGCTATCCTGGGTCACACAGACCCGAGTGCGACCTTCCAGGCCGCTGATCTCAAATTAAATTGAGCATTCAACACGGCTATTAGCGTTCATTAATTAATCTCTTCTGAAATAATGAGCTTTAGCGTGCGCTCAGTGGCCATCACTCGCTTGACATCTGACGGCGTCTTCAGAGGAAGAGTGGCAGCGAGTGTGAAATTAGCCCGATGTCACCCGGCTCAACCCCGCTGAATCCAGAGATAATTGACGGAGGAGTTCAGATGGGTTTGTGGGTTGGATGGGCACCGGCACCGGCTGGAGGTCATCAGCTAAAATGCATGAGTCAGGCTAGCCTTTAAAACCCACCATTTGTCCCTCACGGCCTTCAACTCATGCTTTTCCTTCACGGCAGCATCATTAGAAAGGGTTAAACTCAACAGCCTCAAGGAACATTAAAGGGGTCATCGGATGCAAAATTCACTTTTATTTGGTGTTTGCATATAAATGTGTCTTTGCAGTGTGTGGACACAACCACTATACAATGAAAAATATCCATTCACTCTTTTTTTAATCCTCAAAAAGTCTATACACTCTCAATAATCAGATCGCTTGGATTTTCTGAGCACTGTGATGTCATAATGCTCATGCTCCGCCCACGACCACTGTCGCGTATTAGCATATTTCCCGTATTAGCATATTTCCCCTCTCAGCCATTCGACACCCCCAATGGAGTGAGGCGCTGCTCATTATCATTTAAAGAGACATGCACTGAAACAAGTCAATGTGAACAGGAGTTTTTGAGGAGGTAAAAAAGGTGTTGTTTTACACAACCGTTGATTTTAAACAAAGTTTAGTACAAACTTTACATGAACACCCTAAAGAATCATAACAACATGTGGAAAATGGGCATCCGATGACCCCTTTAAGAAAATATCACAGAACTGGTCTTATTGGATTTATTCCCAATGTTAGACCTGAAAAAATCAAGTCAAGTGTTGAAGTCATCAAGAAATTATGCTAACAAAAACATTTGGACGGAACATGACTTTATCCATCAGGAATTGATTGGAAACAGAAGATTAGATCTTCAAGTCTATATATGGTCATTCAAGGGGATTGGTTGAAAAATGAGAGTGATTTGTGATGTCATACAGAAATGAAATAATAAAGTAATATATTTTATTATTATGAAGACAAACATTTTTCTTCATAATAATGTGAATAATTTAAAATAAGACCAGGAACATCTGATAAAAAATAGACAATACTCAATTTAGATTTCATGACTGTAATGGCTAAATCTAAATCGTATCTGTAAATATTATATTTAGAGATCTCTAAATACTACACTAAAACATTATATATCATAATATTAATCTATTATATATAGTAACAGTAATAGTAACATAATAGTAACATATAATAGTAAATATATTGATACTATCATTGATACGTTTTTAAAAAATGTAAATAGATTTCGTTTTAATTTGAGTTAAAGTTCCATTAATTTTGTGGAGCATAATGTGTTTTTATTATGCATAATATTATGAATAATCTTTTTTTGCATAATTTCAGGGGGATTTTTTTTAATTTCATTACACGTTTAGCTTCAAGTCTTCATTAATAATATAATATAATAACCTGCTCTGAAGGCCTCAATTGCTGTCCTACTTTGCATCCCAGATGTTACCTAAAATAAAAACAGACAGGTAAAGCAGCATTCTTGGTTTTTTTTGGGCATCTTGGCTCCGGAAATCAATGTCAGAATGAGGAAAGCGGGCCTCTAGTCTAGAACACATTCAGCTAAATTTTCCCCATCTTGGTTCCTTTCAGGACAACATTATCTCATTGTCCCAGTTAAGTGCCTGACATTTTAGAGCTATTTCCAATGGTGTGTTTTGTTCTGACAAAACTTAACGATAAACTGTCAAAGTCGTGTCACTTACTGACAAAAACGATCAGAATGGCATCGTTCTCAATCTAACGGGAGGCCACCAGGGGCGCGTGTACGTCAAGCCCCGTGACGGCGCGTGTTAAGCTGGGACTCGTGACGAATGAGTGTTTCATCTCCGTCCAGCGCTTGACGGGCCTGTTTACAGACTGAAAGTGCTCCGTCTCGTCGAGATGCGTGGGATTACGGGACCCCTGCTGAAGCGGCGGAGGACAACATAATTCATTTCTGACTGAGAGCGACCGCCCGCTCCCCACAAGGAGATGTTTCATGTTTCATATGCAACGTGGGTAAGACAAATCGTACGGCACACATAAATCTTGCATATCTCCACATTAGCGATGCATAGCAGGACATCAGGCAATTCAGTTCAAATACTTGCCTTGGGTTAGTGTTTGAGCAGAATTAATGAGACAGAATGGCAAAACAACTAGAGATGAATGGAGGCTGAAAAGCTGAAAAGAAGCAGTGAGGTTTAAGAGAAATAGATGACAAAAAGGGCTCCCTGCAAAGCATTACCTGTTTAAAACAGGATGGACAAGTTTCCCACAATTCAGGCTAGAAAACAGAAAAAAAGAAACTGAAAGCATAATTATTTGGGGTTTGAAACAACTCAGAAGCAAAATAAAGTTCACCAGAAACTCAATGAGAGGAGGATTAATGGAAAATCCAGCTAAACCCAGATTCAAATGATGGTTTTATGTGGTTTCTACTGTAGGTGGTCATTATTTGCTCCAAGTTTGCATGGAAAAAGGTTGACCGGTTTAGTTAAGCTGCTAAAATAGACGACCAGCTTGACCACCTTCAGCTGATATGACTTGGATTTTCCTAATGTTACAGAGAGAGAGAGAGAGAGAGAGAGAGAAAAGAGAAATAATAAAAATAGAAAGGAGTGAAGGTTGTGGAATAAATTATAATGGAGCAATAATGCTAGCCTCAAGATACCGGGCTCTCCCTAGTGACACTAATTATTTTCTGTTTAATTACACAGACACCTACGTATAGCTTTGGCACCAAAGTTTCCCCTAAAACCCATCGTCACTCACGGGCCTGATCCATCTCAGCTGGACTTCTGGCTGTTCACATGTTGCTGAAGGCGTCTCAATCTGTCAAACATCAACCTTCAGATAAACTAGCCGTGTAAAACTGCAAATCACCCGCAGGAGAACATGCTAATGCATGCAGGGAATTAAGGGTGTTTCTTTACCATCATTTTTATTTAAGCACTGATATTAAAATATCAGATTTTAATATGACTCAATTTTTTCTTACTAATGCAGACTTACTTACAAAAATACAAAAATCCATTATAAAAATGAAATATGATATAAAAATTATATAAAATGATATTAAAAACAAATCATTTCTACACTGTAAAAATGAATTTTGATGATTTGTTGTCACAACTTTTTATATTTTGTCAAATCAACTTAGATAATTAATGTAGTTCAGATAACATAATATTTTGAGTTTCTATTTATTAAACCAATCTCCTTTGTTGTATTAACTCAAAATTTTAATTTCAATGAACTCAAAATTTTAAGGCAACCAGGTAACTTACTTTTTTAAGTTAATCCAACTTCTTTTTTTTTAACAGTGTAAATGTATTGTGTGAAAGTTATTTAATGTTTTCCAAAAATGACGATTTTATTGCGTGTCATTTATAACCAACTAATTGTTTAAATTATGCAAAAAGTGTGTAAATATTATTCAATATATTGTGTGTATTTAGAAAAAAGAAAGAAAGAAAAAACATTGCACAATGTATACAAGTATTTCAAATTTAATTTCCATCACATAATGCAATTAAACATACTACATTATTTGACATGTCATGGAAATGGCATTTTGGTAAAACTGTTTTTTGCTTTTTTTTTTCGAAAACAAACGACAATACTCCTGTGATGCATGTATACACTGTTCAATAAAGTATTTTGTAATAAAGTATTGTTCAAACAAATTTGATTAATTAAATCTTAAAATCTATAATATATACTTTATAATCTGGGCATTTCAGGAAAAAAAAGTATTTGCATAGATATATAACAATAAATGTAGTTGAAGAAACCCCCAAATATGACTGCATGGCTAATCGTTTCAGTAATCGAGGGCGTCTGAAGCTTTAGTCAGAGTTCTTACGCCACAGCGAGTGCTATTATGGCACACACCAGCCTCATATATCAACAGAGTGGCACAATAATGAGGAAATATGAGGAGAGTGAAAAAAATGACTGCGTAAATTAATGAGGTTCCACTGTGACGATGAGAAACGAGGGCACCGAACACCGCAGTCGTGTAGTGTCGCTCTCGTACCTATCTATCTATCTATCTATCTATCTATCTATCTGTCTATCTATCTATCTTTATGGACACAATAACGGCAACTAAATATTTGGGATTATATAAGGGATTTTGTGCAAATTAAAGACCAGTAAGAAGTGTTGTGTCGCCTCATGCAGATGATTTGTACGGGGCAGATGCATCAATCTCCTCGACTGACGATACTCTGGAAAAGTTTCTTGTCCAGCTGATTAAGACAAATCAATGGCCTTAAAAAAAACGCCTGAAACGTGAAGAGAATCTGTGGCTTGAGGAGCATAAATATCCAAAAATTCAACTTCACAAAAAATTAAAGTGCTCCATTATGCTATTTTACAGGTGTCTAATCTTGTTTCGGAATCTCCTACAACAGGTTTACATGAATCCAATGTCAAAAAACATTTTAATTTACTCATAATATACTTTGCAGCATCACCTGTTTCCTCACAATGTCTGAAACGCTTCAATCAAGGATTCAGTCTCTATAAACCCCACCTTTCTGAGAGCCTCCTCTGCTCTGATTGGTCAGATGGCCCAGTCTGTTGTGATTGGTCTACTCTGCTCTGATTGGTCAGATGGCCCAGACCGCTGTGATTGGTCTACTCTGCTCTGATTGGTCAGATGGCCCAGTCCGTTGTGATTGGTCTATTCTGCTCTGATTGGTCAGATGGCCCAGACCGCTGTGATTGGTCTATTCTGCTCTGATTGGTCAGATGGCCCAGTCTGTTGTGATTGGTCTACTCTGCTCTGATTGGTCAGATGGCCCAGTCTGTTGTGATTGGTCTACTCTGCTCTGATTGGTCAGATGGCCCAGCCCGCTGTGATTGGTCTACTCTGCTCTGATTGGTCAGATGGCCCAGTCCGTTGTGATTGGTCTACAACATGTGATTGAAACGCTCATTAGCATACCTAAAACAACTCTTACTTTCTACTGATTTTTTTTTTTTTTTACACTTTTCTGATTTTTTATTGCAAAAACGGCAACAACTTTCTCACAAAATCTTATTGCAAGCAACAAACCAAACAACAAAACCACAGATCTTGATCTCTACGGTAATTTGCAGTAAACTCAAAGCAAGGTCTCGGCGTGAAGCCTTGCGTGAGCATCATATCCTGTTCTCTGCTCTGAGATTTCACAAACGCACGCACACTTTAAAGTGTGACTATCACGTTGTCGAAAACCGCTCTGAGCAAAAATAAGTGTAAATCTCATTAGCATCGACTAAAAAAGCAAGATGAAGGTGATAATTGAAACAGGTAAAAAAAGGAAAAAAGCAAAGCAGAACGTGGAGCTGATGCAGGCACTAACTTCTCTCATTAGTTTGCAGTGCTATAGTTCACTCTGCTCTGAAACACTTAAAACAAGACGAGATACAGCTAACTAAAGGAATAATTCACCCCAAAATAAAAGTGCTATCATCATTTACTCACTATCATGTTCTTTCAAACCTGTATGATGTTCTTTCCTCCATAGAAAACAAAAGGAGATGTTTAGCAAAATGTTCATGCTTCCTCTGCAAACACTGAAAATTGGTAACACTTTACAATAAGGTTTAAATGTATTAACCAGCATGAACTTACATTGAGCAAAACATTTGTTACAGTATTTATTCAATGTTAGTTAAATAAAAAATGCAGTCTTTCATTGTTCATGTTAGTTCACAGTGCATTAGCTAATGTTAAAAAATGCTCAAATACTCAAATACAATTAACAATACATTAGTAAATGTTGATATTCACATTAAGAAAGATTAATAAAGGATGTAGAAGTATTGTTCATTCTTCGTTAGTGCTTACTAAAGTAGTTAATTAATGTTAACTAATGAAACCTTATTGTACAGTGTTACCCTGAAAATAAATGGATAAAAACACAACAAAAGTAGTCTGCATGACTTGAGACTTATTGATACGGATTATTTTATTTTAGAACCATTTATATACTATTGTTGTCATTATTATTACTATTATTATTATGATGATGATGTTCAATGTAATGTTATTAAGTATTTATTTTATTTTGAGTATTTCTTTTAAATGTGTTTGTCATTTGTATTAGTTTTTTAACATAGTTTTTAAATATGAAAGTAGTTTTTTATATTTTATTTAGCCTTAACATTTTCATTTCAATGTATGTATTTCAGTTTTTCACAATTCAAATTTTACCTTGTTCTTTATCACATTTATTTTTTCATCTAATAGCTCGTGCATTTTATTTTTTATATATTTCAGCATTATTTCAATTGACAAAAATCCCTTTTAATAGTTTTAGATTAAGTTTTAGTCAACAATAACACCGCCGCCTGTAATATAGTGCATACGGACTACTTTCATTGTGCTTTTTTGTCATTTCTTCTCATCTTTGGAGGTTGTAGATGTCTGTTGTAAGAAAAAGGAGCAGAAAACATCTGCTTTTGTGTTCCACAGACGAAAGAAACTCAAACAGGTTTGAAACAACACTCAGATTTGCATCTCGCTCTGCTGCACAAACGTTTCTTTCCATGGCAGGTTCAGTCTCTGCCATCATCTCTTCAGAGCGAGAGGATTTGAAGTTTATCTACAGCAGCGTTTAGTTGGTATCTGTGAATCGAGACTACAGAGATTAAACCCGTCGTTCTGTGGCGTGTGCAGAGGGAAGTTGTTGACTTTGCTAAAGGACGCAGGAGAGAGACGAGAAGGAAGAAGAAAGGAGAAAGAGAGCTAAAGAGAAAGAGAGAAAGATAAAGAGTAGAGATGTGTTTGACAGCGCTAAGGCTCTCAGCTTGTTCTTCCAGTGGTTTCAGGGCATTCGGCTGAACACAATTATCAGGAGAGCAGCTCGTGTTGGACAGGAGAGGTGAGCTGTGAAGAAGACGAGGAGGAGGAGGAGGAAGAGAGCAACACACCCACTGCATTTTCCCCAGAATAAGGCTGCGTTTACACGTGGCCGGCCATTTTCATAAACGGACATTTCACCCTTGCCGTTTTTAAAAACAACATCGTGCACACCTGTCAGTTTTCAGAAAAGTGTTTGTTTACACGAACCCGTGTATATATGCCGTCAAGAGCATGCCAGACCTGTAGGTGGCAGTGTAACGAGAAGCTCAAGCCCGCGTCAGCCAATCAGAATCCCCAAAATAGCAACAACACCTCGACATAATAGAGCAGCTGTATCTGCAAATGCAAATAGATGAAAAGGGTTTGCACCAACATAAATGCGACTGCTTCTCAATGCATCTATGATCGCAAAAGTCATCGGTCGCACTTTTTACGCAGTGCAAGTTCTGTCGCATCTGTGACGTCGGCAGCCTAAAACTCAGTTTACGTGCAAACAAAGTTATCCAAAATCTCCACTCTGGCCGGAGTTTTTAGAAAGAATCGTTATCAGAGGCGAATTCTGTATTTGCGTGTAAACGAAGGGCACAAACGAAGGGAAATGTCTCCGTTTTTCAAAATAACCATGCACGTGTAAACGGGGCCTAAAGCCATGATGACTTCACTACCTGTCTGCCTAAACACCACCCCGGATGGATACGTGCACATAATAATTTTCTCAGCTCTTCATTAATTGCTGGCCTGTTAATTGGTAGTGGCTTTGTGTGAAAATGTGGGGGTGTGTTGACTATTTAGTGGCTCATTCTTTTAAACCACACACAAAGAGTCTCCATTAGCAGACGGCTTGAGAAAAGCAATGCTTTTGGATGAATCTCAAAAACCGTAAAGGTTTTACCACAAAAAAATGTGCCTATACTTTTTTGCACACACACACACACTATAAGAGATTCAAATATGAGTTTAGTACTTTTTCTCATTTTCAAAATTCTTTATACCTCCAATTAACCATTATTAAAATAAATGAATGTCCTTCTCCTCTGTGGTATAACAGTAGAGTGGAGTACATTATCCAACATAATGAATTTGATTTTTGTGTGAACTTTTGTGTGAGACAAAGCGTTGTTTCTGACTCAATGCCGCAGGAAACTGAAGAGCCAGTGGAGAGAGAGAAAGAAGTGACTCACTGTTCGTTGACGACAAAGATGCAGTTGTCTTGCGAAGGAACGCCTGTGACGGGATGCTTGCAGGTCACCTTTCGCTCATTGTGACTGTAGGAGAGAAAAGAAACAGAAATTGTGTGAATTAGAGACATGCAAGACTGATGTCACACTTTGACACTCGATAAAGAGCCGTTAGATAATTGAAAATATTAATCTAGCAATGTGATTTACATGCTGGCCTGCTTGAAAAGATTACAGTCTTAATGTTGCTATCAGGACGGGGAAAATTATGGTATGGTATGCAATCTTATTTTTTAGATTTGCTTATCTGTATTTTTGTTTTATTTTTATTTTTGCAAAGCAACTGGTAGACACATGGAGGTTGTTTAAGCAAAGTCAAAATGTATCTTAAAAACTGAGGTGTCATTATGAGTAAATATTGGCCACTACTAGTATTTTTGGTTTACACCTTTAAGTTTAAAACATAAATACAAATATTTAATTAATTAATTAATAAAAATAATAATAAAAAAATTATTATATACAAGTATATGTAATACATTTGGAATTCAAGTATTTATCATTAAAAATTATTAATACTATGATATCCAATTTGTCATACTGCTCATCAACAGTAACTATTTACAATATTTACAATTTATAATATATATATATAAACACGATGCAAAATTATTTATATTGTGATCAAAAACAGAAATAAACATATTATAAAAAATAAATGTGATAAATGATTCATACTGTAATTAAAATAAAATGATAAATAGAAATTTAAAATATATATATTTTATGAAATATAATATATATATATATATATATATATATATATGCACACACACAGTATATGCAGTATATATACACAATGTATTATATATGAATTGCTTGTTGTTTTGCTCAGTTGCAAGTCACTTTGGATACAAGCATCTGCTAAATGAATGTATGTAAATAGTTATCTTTAACTATAACTAAACCATAACCCAACTAGATTGAGCAAAATGGTCTACGGGATAAACGCCAGCTCCTCCAGCTGATAGTCCAGCTAAACCAGCTTTGACCAGTTAGCAAGCATGTAAAACCAGCATCTTTAGAGATCTCAGGTCTAATATGATGTAACCCAGATGAAAACTCAACAACAGATGACATCTACCCAAAAATCTCCTCAGCAACATCCTCCAGAATAAACACACACTCACAGAGAACTACACACCTTGAGCGAGGGGTGGTGCAGAATTTCAACATGTCTCTCCCTCCGGGGGCCGCCAGTGGCTCTGTATCCCCTCAGTCCTGTCTCTCTCTCTCTCTCTCTCTCTCTATACTCCTGCTGTTTACCAGCAGCCCAAGCATGTAGTCCCTGCTGCTGCTTTCCTCAGTCATACGCCCCGATCACAAGAGCATGAGACAGACACCCCCCCGTCTCTCCTCTCCACCCTCTTCCTCTCCGCCATGAGGCGCCGACGTCTCAATAAACACAATTACCACCGCAGTCACACGCAGACAGAGCCATGAGAGGACAGAGGAGGCCGTTCACACAAGAGAAAGGCCGTTTAGCAGTGATAAGCACACACAACGGGCTCTTCTCTCACATGGAGAAGTCACAGGGTAACATGTGGTCAGACTGGTAATAAGTGATTAATCACCATTAATCGCATCCAAAATAAAAGTTTGTGTTTACATAATAAATGTGTGTGTACTGTGTATAATTATTTTGTATATATAAGTACACACACACGTGCATTTATATATTTAAGAAAAATGTGTTATTTATATATATAATATTTATATGTATATATTATATAAATTATATACATGCAAATATTTCTTAAATATATACAAGCATGTGTATGTATTTATATATATATATATACACAAAATAATTATACACAGTACACACACATTTATTATGTAAACACAAACTTTTATTTTTGGGTGCGATTAATCGCGATTAATCATTTGACAGCCCTAGTAATAACATGTTTTTAGGCGAACGAATCAAGGTTTATTTGTTTATTTATTTATTTGAACATGTAAATAAAATTTTAAAAATAATCAATCAAAGAAACTAATAATATAAAAACAAAACAAATGACCAACAAAGTAAAACTCCATACTTTCAAGAACTTAAAGACTTCTATTTACATGCACAAAAGGAGGTAGGAAGAAGTAAAACTTATATACTCCTACCCCTTTATACCATTACTACCATATTTAACTAAATAACTACAAAATTAATTAAGTCTACAAAGATAATAAAATCTATAATCAAATGAAAAGTTCTAATCACATACCAATATTACACATACACGACAATATTTATACATACTACAAATGATTCAATATAAGCACACTTTATTATTAGCACTGTGTTTCTCTATACCTCTGGAATATAGTTTCTTTGAATGTCTTTTTAAAATGGAATAAATTTGGACATTGCTTTAATTCATTTTTAATTTAAAAATTTTGGAAGTTATTATTTAATTTTAATTTAAGGTTGAGGAGACCTTAAAAAAAGCCACACACCGATAGTTGAGAAGTTGTTCACAAAACACTCACACACATGCATAAAGCACATTATTCATAGTACTATTTTCCAAAACAAATTTAGCATAACGGATAAGTGCAAAACCCAACTTGTCAAACATGAGACTTGATTTTCTATTTAAGGGCCCCTGGAGACCTTTAAACAACCCGAGTTCGAGCGAGATCTGCATCCAGGCGCCGACCGGCTACAAGCCTCAGAGGGTGTGGAAGTCCAACTTAATCTGCACTTTGCAATGTAGTGTTGTCAAAAGTATTGATTTTTCCAACATATCGATACTGAAATATCTGAAACGCTTCCAATGCAAAATTTTCAGCAGAATACACAATACCAGCTGCACTTTCTTGCTCTAGCGAGTGACACAAACCCGCCTCTCCTCTCACACTCATTTCTTTTGCTCCGGATGAATATTGTTGGTGTTACAGGGCTTGAATTTCTGCATGGGATTGTGCGTGTTGTGCATAATTGGACTTATTCCCGCAGATTTTGTGCTTATCCCATAGTGCGCACACATAAAGCTGCCTCTCAGTACAATATTTAGTTCTTTTTTACTGCGTATTGCACCTATAAACGGTGAAATACACACAAAATAATGTAAAAATGCTGGGGATTGTGAGTATTCATGTAAACACACACAGTTATACTTTAAGTGAACGTAAACAGTTGAGGAAAAAAACGTGTAACCGTATAATGGATCTGTGCGTCAGGAATTAAAGTGACAGCAGCATAATATACCTGCTGCAAAATTATGAGATAATATTAAAAATATCTATATGGGAGTTTTTCCCCATGGTATCAATGTCAAAATTGTGGCCAATGAAAATGCTGAGATGCTAGTAACTTTGGAAAACCACTAGCCACAGTGGTTGGTGAGCAAAAAGGTTAATGTCAAGCCCTTTATTATATATATATATAAAATATGTTATTGTATGTTTTAAATTATAAAATAAATAAAAATGTAAATAAATAAATAACTTAAGTGGTATACATTTTTTTGCATTACGGTAATGACAATTTTGGAGGAAATGTGCTTATGTCAAGAAAATAATTTCTCAATGCAAAAATATATAATAAAAAATTCCCCAGAGGTTGATGCCCACACATGCCCACTGAGCAATTGGATGTATGATGGATTGAAAAGCGGTTGTTAAAGTGATTTTCATCTTTCCAGAGTGAGTGTTGCCTTGGCAACAATAAATTAACCAGTACACAGCACA
This sequence comes from Semotilus atromaculatus, assembly GCA_031834385.1. Taxonomy (NCBI): domain Eukaryota; kingdom Metazoa; phylum Chordata; class Actinopteri; order Cypriniformes; family Leuciscidae; genus Semotilus; species Semotilus atromaculatus. The sequence goes on from JAULUF010000009.1 coordinate 55,173,195, forward strand.
GAAACTGAGCAGGGTCGTCCCAAACGGTTTCAGCAACCAACGCTTGAGTCAATTGAGTCAATCATTTCGCTCTCAGTGGGTTTCAATTGAACAGATTTCGAGATGAGAAGCACAAAAGGACACAGAAGACCAAAGGATCTTGTCCAAGGTGAACGAGGCACAATCAATATGTTACTGTTACTTAGACTTTAGGACAAACGCAGAGTTAAAAGCTTTCAAAAAGGAGATTAGATAAAGATTTTCAGTCTGGTCTTCAGCAGAGCCATGACAGCATAAAGACGCATAATCCTGCTTCAGAAAAGGAAACACTGTGCTTGGGCTCAGCCCTAGTTAACACTCCTCACTGTATCAGGAGAGTACATGTGACACGACACCATACATTATGTCACGTATAGGCCGCTGCGGGGACCTCTTCATAAATACATGCATGGCCGACAGCAGATAGCATAAAAATAGCTTGCCTTTCTTCAGCGCCTCTCTCTCTCTCTCTCTCTCCGCCACTCAGAGGTGCGTTTGGGCGTGGAAGTCACACTTCACTCGGCTCTGTCACATGTGCAGATCACCCAGGGCTGGTCTATTCCTCTGCAAGATCACCCAGGGCTGGTCTATTCCTCTACAAGATCACCCAGGGCTGGTCTATTCCTCTGCAAGATCACCCAGGGCTGGTCTATTCCTCTGCAAGATCACCCAGGGCTGGTCTATTCCTCTACAAGATCACCCAGGGCTGGTCTATTCCTCTTCAAGATCACCCAGGGCTGGTCTATTCCTCTTCAAGATCACCCAGGGCTGGTCTATTCCTCTTCAAGATCACCCAGGGCTGGACTATTCCTCTTCAAGATCACCCAGGGCTGGTCTATTCCTCTTCAAGATCACCCAGGGCTGGTCTATTCCTCTTCAAGATCACCCAGGGCTGGTCTATTCCTCTGCAAGATCACCCAGGGCTGGTCTATTCCTCTTCAAGATCACCCAGGGCTGGTCTATTCCTCTTCAAGATCACCCAGGGCTGGTCTATTCCTCTTCAAGATCACCCAGGGCTGGTCTATTCCTCTTCAAGATCACCCAGGGCTGGTCTATTCCTCTTCAAGATCACCCAGGGCTGGTCTATTCCTCTTCAAGATCACCCAGGGCTGGTCTATTCCTCTTCAAGATCACCCAGGGCTGGTCTATTCCTCTTCAAGATCACCCAGGGCTGGTCTATTCCTCTTCAAGATCACCCAGGGCTGGTCTATTCCTCTGCAAGATCACCCAGGGCTGGTCTATTCCTCTTCAAGATCACCCAGGGCTGGTCTATTCCTCTTCAAGATCACCCAGGGCTGGTCTATTCCTCTTCAAGATCACCCAGGGCTGGTCTATTCCTCTTCAAGATCACCCAGGGCTGGTCTATTCCTCTTCAAGATCACCCAGGGCTGGTCTATTCCTCTTCAAGATCACCCAGGGCTGGTCTATTCCTCTTCAAGATCACCCAGGGTTGGTCTATTCCTCTTCAAGATCACCCAGGGCTGGTCTATTCCTCTTCAAGATCACTCAGGGCTGGTCTATTCCTCTTCAAGATCACCCAGGGCTGGTCTATTCCTCTGCAAGATCACCCAGGGCTGGTCTATTCCTCTTCAAGATCACCCAGGGCTGGTCTATTCCTCTTCAAGATCACCCAGGGCTGGTCTATTCCTCTTCAAGATCACCCAGGGCTGGTCTATTCCTCTGCAAGATCACCCAGGGCTGGTCTATTCCTCTTCAAGATCACCCAGGGCTGGTCTATTCCTCTTCAAGATCACTCAGGGCTGGTCTATTCCTCTTCAAGATCACCCAGGGCTGGTCTATTACTCTTCAAGATCACCCAGGGCTGGTCTATTCCTCTGGCCTGTGTGCTGGAGAACAGTGGACGAGGTGTGTGTCCGCCTGTCCAATCTCTGCAACGTCCCAAAGGCATGAACGAGAGAGACGGCAACGGATTGATTGATTTTATTTGATCACTTAAATATAAAAATAGGAAACAGTACTCGGTGTCATACATTAAAAATACATAAATAGTCAGGGATGACACAATAAAGCCCAAAGACTTATTTCCATTGTGGTCCCTATTAGGGCAGGGGGAGAGGACAAGTGGCAGCAAATCACACATCAATCATTCATTAAAGGACAAGTTCAGTATTTTACACATAAAGCCCTGTTTTAGGGTTGATACATAGTCAACGCATCGGTACGCATACGCGTCCGCAAGGCTACGCATCGATACGCTTCGACCGCCATTATGCGTCGATGCGTAGCCAAATGTGTCGTCCTAGTTTTTGATACGCAACGCACCGATACATGCAATACCATGCGTTGTCGGTGGGGGCGACATTGCAAGTATTGTACATTAATTCAAGTATATTATGCTTACAGAAGAAGGTTTGAATACAATGGCGGGCGAAGAGGACAAATTATGCGAGCGTATTACATCCGCATTTATATTGCATAATAAAATGTTTTTTCAGACATTACAATGACAAACAAACATCTGTGAAGAGCCTCTTACCAACGGTAAATACACATGAGTGTCATCTGCTGTCATATATGACAGTTCATCGTAATTACACTCCAATAAAATAGAGTTGGAAAATGCCTGCAGAGAGAGGTTGCAACCGCGATGGGAAAGACCGTAGATAAGGTGAAAACGGACTGGAAAAATGCCTGTGACAAATTTACTCTACTACCCGCTGTTGTGTGAGCGGTGTATTGCATTTTACGCATCGTCCGTGATGCTTGCGTCTTGCTTGCTCGCGTTGACTATGTAATGGCCCTTAAGATCGTTTCTGATTAAATAGAACGGTTAAGATTGAAATTTGGATTGAAAATTGGCCCGAGAAATTTGGTACCACCTCCACAATGGCTCATAGGTGCACTGGAACAATCCTTTATAAAAATGCATTAAACTTTAGTTTACAAAGACGTGAAACTCCCCGAGTGGTCTGGGGTGTTCACTGATATGCTCACACAAAAATCGCTGCAAAAGATGCTTTCCAACCGGTTTTATCGTAGTTTTTGTTCAACTCCATTGATATGTATATCTCCAGGGTAAGTGAGAAACACTGTTATAATACGAGGCAGAGTCTAATGGATATTTTTTTTAAAAGCATCTTTTGCAGCGATTTTTGTGTGAGCTTACAGTATCAGTGAACACCCCAGACCACTCGGTGAGTTTCACGTCTTTGTAAACTAAAGTTTAATGCGTTTTATGAAGGATTGTTCCAGTGCAATCATTGTGGAGGTGGGGGGGGGGGGGGTGTACCACAGAAACCCAACACTCTCGGGCCAGCAGCATGAGTCCAAATTTCAATCTTAATCGTTCTATTTCATCAGAAACGATCTTACAACAGGGCTTTAAGTGTAAAATACCCAACTTGTCCTTTAAACAAATTCATCCATATTATACAGAAAAATCGACCATAAAAATAGACTATGATTTTTATGGATGATTGAAGAGCTGTCAAGAAAACACACATCTTCATGAATCTCCACAACACGACGGCACTTTGAACAGCTTTTTTAAGGTGTGTTAAATTTTTCTTGACATCAGAGGACACACAATGTACAGATGGGTTTATAAACTACATACAGCTGCCACTTCAGTGTAACCGAGACAAGTATAGACATGGTAACACAAGGTATATATAATCTACTTTTTTTTTTTGCATTGTAATGTTTTCCCCACTGATGTACAACTATTTAACCTGTATTTAACAGTTTATTTCACAAAAAGGTGTAACGATTTATCTATATAAAATAATTATGTGTATTTTTATAGTCTTAAGCAAAGTTTGTTTTGTCATACTAAAAACTAAGGATTATTTTTACAAATTGTATGTACCTCTTCTGTCAAAACTGACTCGAATGCGATAGGACGGTTAATGCACTAAAATATTTTAAAATCAACTGCAAACATGAGTAGAGACATTTGGAAATGATTTTAAGCAAAATAGTTGAAAGTCTATAAATACAATCACTTGTAATGTGACATTATTGCTCATTACTGGTGACACCAAATGAATCTGGTGTGGTCAGTGTTGGGTGACAATTACACACAAAGTTTAGTGTTCAATATGTCAAATCTTTCCGGAGATACAGCAGCCTCAGACGCAATTTGGCATTATGCCATCTAATTCGGTGATGATCAACACAAAATCTATAACTTTTGGTCTGAAGATGATGTGAATTGAATTAGGCGAAATTCACACAAACATTCTAGGAGTTTGAAAAAGTTGTTTTTAAAAAGTTTGGTCGACTATTGGTATTTATGTTCTCATGATCCAAGTAATCTATTAAGACCAAATCTATTTTACCAAGAGGTGGCGCTGTCTCAAAACTTTGATGACACTTACAGAGTATCATAACATATGTCAATGTGTTCGTAAAATATAGCATTTTGCAACAAATTTTTAAATGGTCAATATGGGAAAACTAGGTATAGTTCAACTCGGCATGTTCTACCAAATCTTTTGATAAGCTAAAATAACAATTTTTCATATATCATGTCCACTAGGTGGCACTGTGCCAAAACTGTGCAGGTATGCCTAGGTCATGGATGTCATAACACAGAGTTTGGTGTGAATGCGCTGCGGAGATATATAGCCTCAGGTCCATTTTGCCGTGCTCGTCATCAAATTTGTGAGCCGAAATGCTTGCTTTGAACCGCTTGGACACAATTGAAGGCTTGTTTTTCTCTCATGCTCTTCAAAGAGATGAGCACTTAATTTGATCAATGGGGTAAAACTAGTAATATTAGTAATGGAGAACAGAGCGGATGATAGCTCATTTTCTGCTGGGTCATTGTGAAAGCCTGAGGCGGCACAAGGGAGATTGCTGAAAATCACAAGTGCCTGTTTGAGTTTTCACAGAGATATGCTCATGTGATCATTCAACAAACATGGAGCTCATGAATGAGAGCTTTCTGAGAAGTGCCTGTCCTCGCCACCGGCTACAGAGACGAGAGTCCGAAAACACCACACCGCATTAAAGACTGTGAACGATAAGACTGGAGTAATGGATGTTGTGGAAATGATGGGACATGTCGGTATATTCACTTAAATCCCTGTTGCACTTATTACTAAAAGCAGGTGCGGATTTGATAGCAATCAGTGATGTCAAGGGAAATTCAATGATGATTATTTTATTGGAAAAAAATCAACAAGCATTTCCCACTGTTCCTTTACTCTGACGGCAAACAAGCACATTACAAATCACACTAATTGGTTGTAAACACAATTTGTCAAAGCTCAAGCCACAGGCTAAGAGAGAGAAAGAGCAAACAAAGAGAGCGATCACTCATGACAGGAAGTGATAATGCTTTTAAAATGGAAGCATGTAGTGAGAATCGATATAAAGTGGGCAACAAGTAAAAAATTATTTCTGTATATACACACAAGCAGCTTTTAAGATGATACTGTATATCAGTACCAAAAAAATACAGAGAAAAAAATCTGACTTCAAAATAACATTTATATACTGTACATTTTTGCAGTATGCCTACTGTACCAAGTATGCAATCTGCATGGCATACTCTACGACCAACCATAACCATATCACACTACACTGAAATAGCATCCCATTATGCCATGAACATGGCAACAGTCAAGAGATTTTTATTCAAAAATGAATTAGAAAAGAATAAAAGCCACATTTAACCCTATAAAGCCGCACATTTTGTGTCAACATGACAAAAAAATATATATTTGAAGTAAAGAAAATGAATGATATAATAACTTTTTATATTATTCGTAATATTTCAAGATAAACATATACTGGACTGAAGCAATGTAGGTTCACTTGATTATCCATTTATAATGTTTTTAGAAAAATCATATTCAAATATGATCATCAGGCTTTTGAGGAAGGATTATTTGTTCATCTCTCAATCATCATTGTATTGCATTGCATTACATGTTTTAAAATTACAGAGCTTTGATCATAAATCTAAGCACTTAAATATCATTTTACTACAAGATATTATTGGGGGACGGCGGATATTTATATGCATTTTATGTCAGTAGTCTGCTATACTGTTATAAAGATCTCAATGATTTACATATTTACAATTTTTTGGCCATATAAATATCAGCATCTGCAGCATATTAATAAAATAAATACAGAATAAAATATGAGCTCCATTTTCATATATATATATATATATATTTGACAGACTTATTTCATGTCATATTTATACTACAGTATGTACACTTCATACTGCAAACTAAAACAAAATGCAGTGTATAGTGTATAAAGAGTACAATGACATGAGAGAGTGTCCGTCCAGCCATTATGATCATTAAATGTCTATACGGTCTCAAAACACTGAATAAAAGGTGGCTATAATTGACGTGACCCAGTTGCTAAATTTAGTTACACATTCTCTGAAAGGTTCTTCCGGAAATAAACAATGTTTTCAATGTTTAGTGTTCCTGTGGGCATTCAAAAGCTCAGGGAGAAAATGGACAATGAAGCATTTGCTCCCAGTGGAGCGTCTGCCATTCACACAGACGACCTTTCTGAAAGGCCAGCGTGCCCTCGCGCCCTCCCGTTACCCTCGCTGCTCTCACACCGCTCACTGCACAGCTTTCTACAAGAACCTTTCCTCGACGTGCACACACGCTGATGACTGAAAGATTTTGAGTTTTTGGTGATACAACATGTGGCATGATGGATCATCATGTATGCTGTGGTGATTTTCCAAGACAGAACACATGGGAAATGCTGATTATACTCAAACTATGGTATTTCCAAAACCAAATTTGTCAATTAACAAAAGCCATCAGAAATGCAGATGATAGGTGCGAAGGAAAAAATGACCAAAAAGGGATCGGTCGACAATCTGCAAACGAGAAACTCCCGCACACAATCAGAACTTGCATTTAAGAAAATTCTTTATTAGCAATCTTTCGGTCTAACGACCTAGACCGAGACGTTGCAAATAAAGAGTTTTCTTAAATGCAAGTTCTGATAGTAGTGTTGTAGTACTCGAGACCGGTCTTGGTCTCGAGACCACTTTTTGATGGTCACGGTCTCGACTGCATTTGGTCTCGGACATTGAGGACTCGCGATTTTTTTTTCCAAGACCGTAACTGTGGAAATATCACTAAATTGCCAGTATATTGTTTATTTTTTTTGTTAACATCCTTGCTTTTATTGAATGTAAAACGATCGATGAGTATTGTAGACGAACTGCGCGTGTGACAGAGAGCGAGAGAGCGCCCCGGTCGCGTGCGCACACTCTTTCTCTTCGGAGCCAGGCGAAAGTATAAACAAGGGTTCGCCGTCTCCTAAGCGCTGTCTTGCATGGCACATATTAATAAAAAGTAATGGTAAAAGGTCACGATGGTAAAAGGTCAGAAGACCATAGTTTCATGTGGAGCATTCGGATATTTTTCCCTGAATTACCGCTGGTTGTGAATTGTGCTAAAATACCTTTAAAAAAGGATTGTTGTAGGTTTAAAAACAACATAACTTTATGTATTGTTTATAAAAGGCGGAGAAAAGTGAAGACTTTAGTGATGAACAATGAATAATTGTTTTACATTCTGTACTAAATGATGGAAGTCACCCAGGAGTATTGAATAAAGATGGTTACGTTTATTTCAACTTTGAGTGTTTAATATCTAGGCTATGTATTTTTATGGGAATGTGGATCTTTCAGATCGATTTGAGAAGCTCTTTTGATCATGTTTCACATTTTTTTGTGTCATGTAGTGTGGGGCGCTGGTCTTGGTCTTGGTCTCGCCCTCCCTCGGTCTTGGTCTCGACTTGGTCTCGACCCCTAAAAGTCTTGGTCTTGTCTCGGTCTCGATACACTCTGGTCTTGGTCTTGGGTTAGGTGGTCTTGACTACAACACTATCTGATAGTGTGCAGGAGTTTCTCATTTGCAAAACCAAATTTCTAAAATGTATTCATTTTCAACGTAAAAAGCTAGCAACTCCATACTTTGCTTAGCAGTGAACCTATAAAACAATCTATTTTATTTCAGTAATATGGTGCAATTATGAATGAAACTGGATATTCAACCAGAAAAAAAAAACTTAGGATAGGACTTGTTTTTTCCCATTGGAATTTTGAATTATGAAAAGTAGGTATTCGATACTAGAATGGAGCCAGATTTTAATGCAAGTATGCTAACGCAATGGCTAAAAAGCTATTGGTTAACGTTATCCAATATATTGCATTGCTTGACAAGAACGCTTTTACATTCCAATTAAAATCATAAAGACAAACATGTTATTTGTATTTTAAATACCATGCAATATTGTCAACAATAAGATTTGGACATTTCCAAGACAAGTCTAAAAATCATGCATCTCCCTAGTTCTCAAACACTATTTAGAAAATAAAGGACATTTATATGAGTGTAAGAATAATATGAGCCGCTTCTGCCAGTTTTAAAGCTAATGATGCATTTCAGTTTCGATGAATCATCTCTGAATGAATGAATCTCTCTCCAGCATCATCTGATCTGAAAGCCCAACTCATAATTAGTAAATGACTCAATGAAAAGAGTGATATATGCCACACATATCAGGCTGTACTCGTTCATTGTAAAGCGTTCATAATGCCGCACTGTTTGGAAGAGATACCGGCCCGCTGCAAATGTCAAACTTTTGATAAAATCTTAATTTAAAAGTCTCTGAAGAACAACCAGTGGAGAATAAACGTTCATGGCATTCACATCTAAGAAACATCACACGCTTGGGTGCAGTTTAAAAAAAATTTCTAAAAAGCGGCAAATCCTGGACAGGCTTATCTTATTAAGAAAAAGGGCCAATATAAGCCGCCCATGTAGAATCTACTGAAGCCGTTTCAACTGTGCAAATGGAAAGAAAGAGCAAATCCTCTCATTTGTTACTTAATCAGGGAGTAATTCCTTCGAGAAGTTTGATTCCAGAATAAGTGATTGTATATTTCATAAGCGGGTTAACAAAGGAGAATTTGGGAGTATACGGAGGTCATAGCACAGATTGGTTGTGGCAAAAGAGCAATTGGCACTTATTAAGGCATGTACCATGCAATTACTCAGTCAATGTTTATGTAAATGGTGCAAATGAAAGCAGAGGATCTCAGAGGTCCATTGTGCAGTTCATTTATAACTTGTCTTGAGTGCGTAAGATGCTCCAGTTTCCAGTTTACTTTCATATCGAAGCATCAAACAGCGCAAGAAGTAAATTGAGTTCTATGCGCTTAATTGAGGCGGATAATTGTTTTTAGCCGATAAGAAGACGTGCATAAACTACAATGGAAACACATTTACCAAATAAATCCCTTCGATGGGCAACAAAAACTCACATGACATGTGATTGGATAACTGGACTAACCAGTGGACCAATCGCATCGCACAGCATCTCAAATGTTGGTTTGCCTGAATCAAAGTCTGTCAAAGTGTTTGGGTATAATTACCTCAAAAAAGTGTCTCACATGATTGCGTTCACAAACACCAAGCATACGCCTCTGAACGCATGAGCCTTTATTTCTTTTCATCTACACGCTCTGAGGCACAAGTCATTTATGAGTTAGGAAAAAAGAGCCACAAGTGACCAATTTGTTCCATTGAACACATGGGATGGAAACAGTGCTTTATATGCAAATGTTTTATTCGATAATCCAACTCTGGATGGAAAAATAGCTAGTAAAAAACACTTGTCACTACGCTCAACGCACTTGTGTTAAGGGTTTTCATAAAACCTCTGTTGTCATTGGTATAACTCTAAACAGCATCACAATATCAAGTCAAGTCACCTTTGTTTATATAGTGCTTTATACAACAGAGATTTTATTTTAAAGCAGCTTTATAGGGATGACCAGAAAAATAATGATTCAATGACGCAAACAGAGTTCAAATCTGCTGTTAAACAGCTCTAAAAAAGAGAAAGTGCCATTGTTCAGCAGAGGTCAGTTCAGTGTTGATTCACATTTGATGATCTTTACACAGTTATTGAATGAAACTGAAACGAGATCAACTCAGCTATAAAGCAGCTCTGTAGAAAACAGTCATGTCTTCATCAGCTCAGTTCAGTTCTTATCAAATAGTCTCAGTACAGTCAAATCAATGATATTGCATAATGTTAAAGGAACACTCCACTTTTTTTGGAAATAGGCTCATTTTCCAACTCTTTTACCGTTTTTGAACCCATTCAGCCGATCTCCGGATCTTGCGGTAGCACTTTTAGCATAGCTTAGCATAGATCATTGAATCTGATTAGACCGTTAGCATCTCTGTCAGAAAAATGACCAAAGAGTTTCAATATTTTTCCTATTTGAAACTTGACTCTTCTGTAGTTACATCGTGAACTAAGACCGGCGGAAAAGGAAAAGTTGCGATTTTCTAAGACAATATGCCTAGGAACTGTACTTCCAAAACGGTAAAACTCAACTGTTTAACTCTAGGGGAGTTAAAATGAGCCTATTTCCAAAAAAAAATTGAAGTGTTCCTTTTAAAGTCCCCAAAGAAACCCAAACTCCATCAGTGACAGAAATGGAGGAGGGGTAAAAAAGTTCTCCTCTGGCCAAGCGAAATAACAAGGTGTGGTTATGATTCCAGAACGGCATCACAAGTCATATTGTAAATTGATATCATTCAGAAAAGATGTGTCAAGTCACTTTTTTTTAAATGGCGCTTAACACAATACAGGTAGATTCAAAGCAGCTTTACAGTGATCAACAGGAAAATATTGATTCAATGATGCAAACAGTTCAACTCTAAAAAAGGTTAAAAAAAGTGCCACTGTTCAGCGGTCAGTTCAGTGTTGATTGATATAATTTAGACACTGCTGTCATTTTCAGTGTTATAATATGAAACATTAGATTAAAAATAATGCCTGAAAGTGAAGAACGTATGTCTATAATTTGCTCTAATTTGTAAAGCAGCTCAAGTTTGCTGTACTAAGTTTGTCTGTTTTGAAGTGTTTTTTTTTTTTTTGGCCAAGCTGGAAGATCACCATAAACTATAAGAGCAAAAACCAGGTTTTATTAGCAACACATTTTAAAATATTGCATAATGGTGTATAACATGCAAAAAACTAAAACACAATTATACTCTATCATTGATGATATATTTTTTTTAAGATTGTAATGCGTTTGCTCACTAAGACTGCATGACTACAGTAAAAACAGTAATATTGTGAAATATGATTAAAATATTATGTGCAACACCACTTTTGGTGTGGTGTTATTTTAAAAACGATGATATCGTATGTAATCTTGGTGCAATATAAATGGGATTCATCTTGTGTTGATTGCACCTGCTCCTGCAATCACCAGCACATTACATCATCAGCACACTTAGAAAACAGCTTGATGAAGCCGTCAAGTAGTTCCTCTCCTGCGAGCACAAAAATACACAGATCTGCTCATGTCTGGCACAGGCATGCGTCGGTGTTGCTAATAGTAACCGCTGCAGATGGCTGTTGTTGTGCAAGTAATGGCAGGGCTGTATTCACACTCTTTTGCCCTAAAAATCATGGCAGGAGGAAGTTCGGAAAAAGCAAACAAGAGGCTCATTTTGGAGGCAGATGGGCTGAGAGTGCGGCTCCCGTCGAGATGCTTCAGAAAGCATCGTAATGGAGACAAAACACACAAACTCGAGCGCTGGTACAGATCAGATAACGCCACATCTCCCTCAGAAAACCCGTCCAATGGTTCGTTTCTTCCAGCTCACAAACGCTGATTAGGGATGCACAATCTGGACACCTGATGAGGGCGATTCCCTCCCAGCGCTGTGATTGGACGACGACATGCAGGACCGTCAGTAAATCTCAATTAAAAGAACAAGTGTGCGAGATGTTAGCGCTGAGGTTTCACTGTCTCCCGGAGGTGGGTGATGGAGTGGCTTGTTAGTCACTGAACGTCTGAAGTTTTGCAAGAGCAGATGTGGTGAAGAAAAAGGCCAATTATTCTCTCACAGTAATGGGTTTAAGAGGGGGACGCAGCCCACGTTCAAGAGGGCGGCGTGCTTACCGTGCACAAGCATAAAATAACATATGTCATCTCAGGCGGTGGCAGAAGGGAAATAAAAATCAAATGCATAACACGTTGTTCGCACAACTTAATTAAAGACTTTTGGTGGAGTCATACTGGGATGTTATGACTTCACACCAATGACTATAAAGTTTTAACAATCAGTCTAATTCTATGAGAATAGTGAAGTATAATTATGGTCATCACAAATGTGCAAAACAAACAATTTTGGCAATATGAGGCGATATGACACGTGACGTCACTGGTTAAATCCAGAGAAATCCAAAATTTTAACCATTGTTGGAAACATTATGATGGAAACATAAGCACACAAGTAAACCATATACTGTATTTAACAGTGTTCTAGTGGTTTTTGGATATTTTAATGCAAAAATCTTACATATTGTTCCTTTAAACTGACTTGGAACTAACTGTACATTAAACGGTTTTAATGACCACCTTCCAGTCAATGGAATATTCCAGTCGAATATAATGAGTGTGTGTGTGTGTGTGTGTGTGTGTGTGTGTGTTTAATCTGAGAGGGAGCAGAGGGCGTCTGTGAGGACACATGGTGGCTCACGGATGAAAACGGATGACAATAGTCTAAATGCTGCATGACAAGAAAAAAAAAAAAAAATTTGTGTCAGTCTGTTCTGAGGGCCGTGACCTGGATCTCAGAGCATCAATACAGCAACAACTCATTACAGTCACGGAGAAACAAATCGCCAGGAATGGATTCTGAGCCATGACAACAGTTGCCATCTGGAAGCAAAATGAATCCCTGATTTTCGGCAGACATTAATAGACAAAAAATACATGACTGAAACTCTTCCAGGACACTTTCACAAACTTAAATGAAGAAGCGACTTAGCCCTTGCATACAGAATCATTACCGCAACACATGTGCATGCAAATAAAAAATTGTTGGACACTTAAAAGCTCAAAGTTACTTTTCTAGAAGTTATTTGGTACAAAATGAAAAGACAAAATGACCAAAATAATGAATCAAGGTGCTAAGCAATACTATGAGAACGTGCACTGTGCTCATATCTCCTCAAAAGCAGTGCACTGCATCACAAACATCGAAACACTGGAGTTCATGCTGCAAAAACAAGACACACCAGCTTCACTTCTCCGGCCTCATTCATGGCTGTTGTTGAGGGATGAACCCTAAAGCTCTCGTCCACGTCTAAAGCTGAGCTGTGGAGACTGAAGACAGCAGGAGCCTCAATCTATCGCCCATCTATCCACACCATCTGCTTCCCATCAAAACACACATTTATATCCACTTTCAGAGCTCTATACATCATCTCTGTGTGTCTGAATGATACAGGCTGACACTCGACTATTTGTCAGAACAGATGAAAGTAAAAAGCCATTGCAGTAATATTTAGAGATGGTAGATGTGATGGGCTATTAGTATGTTTCAGGTGAAATGCATGAAGCATTCTTGCTAATGCATTGCACTGCTAAAAATAGTTTATTGATCAATATTTGTTGTTTTTTCCATTAAATATAACTAAACACCCTTAAAACTGGATGTGGATACATTTACTTTATGCACAAATTAGTCTTAACATTTATGCTTTCATTTATACATACATATACATATGAAGAGTTCAGATGCAAAAACCTCTAAGTGCCATTTAAAATTTTCTTCTAGAATGATGATTTTTATCAAGCTTGTATATTTAAGGTCAGTAATTTCACTTAAATGGCAATGAAGATGACCTATTAATTGTCATTTAAGTGAAATTACTGAACTTAAATATACAAGCTTGATAAAAATCATCATTCTAGAAGAAAATTTTAAATGGCACTTAGAGGCTTTTGCATCTGAACTCTTCATATATATACACACACATACACAGGTGAAACTCAAAAATTTTAAATATCGTGCAAAAGTTTGTGAATTTTAGTAAATCAAATTAAAAGGTGAAACTAATATAACTATATACATGATTATACTTTTCAGAGGGCCGACATTTCTGTATTTAAATTTTTTTTTTATTATTGATTTCATGTAATATTCAAATTTTCTGATATTTTGAATTTGGGGTTTTCATAAGCTGTAAGCCATAAGCATCAAAATTATAACTTTTGCACGATATTACATTTTTTTGAGTTTCACCTGTGTGTATATATATATATATATATATATATATATATATATATATATATATATATATATATTATCACTATTATTTTACACAGTAAATGACTTAAAGTCAACATGAAATGGCATTTGCAACCTCAGAGAAAAAGCTGCAATTGTAAATGCATGAATATATAGAACTTCATTTCATCCAACATAAATTGATTGAACTGTGTAAAGTTACTTCTTATTTCTTTGAAATAACAAGCACTAATATTTTTAAATTAAAATGATCAAAATGCATTAAGAAATTCTGATTTCGTGTTGACTGCAGGATATCATCTTCATTGTGGAACAAAATCTGCAGCTTTAAGTCCTCTGGGACAGAAGGTTAACAGACTGGCAGAACTTTTAAAAACAGATGGTATTGTAAGTGCTTGACCTGGATTGATCTGAACACGTGGCATCCACACAGATGGGCGTATCTGGTTGCACACTCAAGCCCAAAAATCATATGGTGTGGTTAGGGTCATGTTTCTCAGAGTCTTCTCACTGCAGCCCATGTGTGAGTGTGTGTGTGTGTGACACAGGTTATACGGGACACACTCACATGTGACACTTAGTTTGCCTGTAAATGCAACACAGGACTTCGAGACTACACTTAAAATGACCACAGATGTGATACTAAAAAATAAAGGATGTGAAATGGTAAAGATCTATGCTGCAATTTACTGCTAAAGTGTAGTCATTGCTCATGAATATTAATGATTTGATCAGATGTTGACTGGCAGAGTTGTGCACTAATCAGCTGGTGAATTGAACAATCTGCTGAAATCTTGGCTCATGAATATTTAATAAGTAAATTGACTGGATGCTCCCGGAAGGCTACCAGGCGACATCTGCACAACCCAAGTAACATTTCACACATCATGCCTTTGTTTCACATGCAGGATGAGTAATTTCATTAAACAGAATAGAACCATTTTTAACTTGATATACCAAAAACCGATGTCGTAAATGACAGTCAAAGATGTTCATGCGTAATTCCTGCTCCAGCTTCACCAAACCTAGCCTCAATTTTCATTTTCCTTCAGTACTATGTCTGGGATTGCGCTGTAGTAGTTCGTTTTCTCCGGTCAATTTTTTACCGAGCAAATCAGCGAACAGAGGGAGTGGCTGAGAACGATGATGTTGATGTCGAGCGTTATTTTGAGTTGTAGTTCGGTAATGGCAGCGGAGAAAGATGCGATTCAGTCCGTTGTGGCAACGCTGCCGAATATCAAGAAGTTAAAGCCGGAGCAAGAACAATCTTTGCTTAGTTTTGTTGGTGGCCATGATGTTGTGGCCCTCCTCCCCACGGGGTTCGGGAAAAGTTACATTTTCCAGCTCGCTCCGTTAGTGATGACAGACATGACATACGTCACGACCAAACCTTAGTGATTGGTTATGGCAGATCCAGAGTGACTCTGGGCAGATCCACTAGTTTTAGACTTCAATAGAGTACCCGCCTACAAGGAAGTTAACGCTTGTCAATGGAGCGGTGCCAGACTCTATGTACAAATGAAATGTACGAGGGACCAGGCTACACCAAACATACAGCACCACGACAACAGAAATAGTTGAAATTGCTAGGTTTTTTTGCAGTTTCAATTGAATGCAATGCGATTAAAAGACATCAATCAGCACGATCAGTGTACTCTTAGAAAAAAGGGTTCATTGGGGTTCTATATAGAACCATAGGGTTCTTTACTAATCTCCAAAGAACCTTTTATGCTAAAAAGGTTTTATAATGATTTCTTTTGGCACAAAGGTTCTTTATAAGCTATTATTCGTTTATAGATTACATTATTCTGCAACATTTTGTAGTTGTAATTAAATTATTGTTTATTAAACTGTTGTAGTAACTTAATATCACATTTTAATCATGCTGATTTTTGGAGGAGAAAAACGTAAAAAGTAAAAATAGAGCAGCCGCACACTCAGACACTGTGCAAGATCAAAAGATAAATTTATTAACAAGCTTTCGGTCTTGCGACCTTCTTCAGGCTGAAATGGGAGAAAAACTGAAATGGCACTCTTCGTGTGATATTGATTAACTACAGAAAATGATAAATATAAACATTTTCTAACCCCCATATCTTGAATTTTGTGATCATTCACATCCATTCATAAATACATTTTAGGGTCTTGATGTTGGTCAATAATATGAAATATTTAATCCGGAAAGAACAAAACAAATGATAATGAATGAACCCCTAAAAGGTTCCATACAGAACCTTTTTCCCGGTTACGAAGAACCCTAAAGGGTTATTTTTAGAACCTTTTAGGGGTTCCAAATACGTAGCGCCCATAGAACCTTTTAAGGTTCTATATAGAACCTTTTCTTCTAAGAGTGTATAGTCTGATTGATAAATTACTTTTATGAACCAGTTCTTTAACTTCACAATGACTCCGTAATAATATAAAACTTTAGATGCAATAGAGTTTTTAAATCATATGATTACATATGAGCATAAATACTGAGCATGCGATTATAATAAAAACTGGTAAATAGATGTCATCTTGATAGACAGATGATATGGTGGTGATATTTACAGATATTTTCTTTATTTGCTGTGTTTATTGAGCCGTTTTGTCTGCTGTCCTTCACGGCTCCGGTGAACACACTGTTTATTTTGGGATGCATGCGGAATGATGAATGGAAGAGGAATGTTGGATGC
This sequence comes from Semotilus atromaculatus, assembly GCA_031834385.1. Taxonomy (NCBI): domain Eukaryota; kingdom Metazoa; phylum Chordata; class Actinopteri; order Cypriniformes; family Leuciscidae; genus Semotilus; species Semotilus atromaculatus. Next base: position 55,189,981 of record JAULUF010000009.1, read on the forward strand.
ATGTTGCCAAGGTAACAGTGTGATATTTACTGTGTCGTCTATGACGGGGAGGAGAGGACAGACGAGAGGAGGACAGGTGAAGAGTGGGCCGTAATGTCAGAGGAGTCAAGCAAACACTGTAAGCGGAGAGACGGGTATTTCGTCACGCTGACCTGGGAGGTCAAGGAGATGGCGGAGCACAGGACTCAACACACCCACACACACACACACACCGGCTCTGTCAGATACTTTAAATGTCAGTGGCGTGGACAGGTCTGCCCTTTCCAGGTGGACAGAGTTAGCAGCTGAGGTTGTTATAGGAACAGGAAAAATGTTTTTTTTTCTGATTTAAAATGGTAGCGTTGGTCTAGTCTGTGTTGGATTTTTTAGGAGGTACATGTATTTTATAAGCAAAACTAGTGTAATGACAAAAAAATAAAAAAATGTTTTGGGTACTTGAAATGTCAGGTCATGTAGAGGAGGAAAAAAACAAGACATTACCATAATAGGTTTAGTTTGTTAGCACAAACCCTTCATTTCAGAGCTGTAAAGTAAGGGAAAGTCTCCGTTTCATTTATTTAAATAATTAATTGGCTCTCTTTTTCATGCATTCTGTCTCAAAACAACACTAGGCGATAACAGCAACATTCACATCATCTCATTTGGCCAAACAAAAATCACACATTAATATTTCATTCTGCTCTTCAAACCAGCAACGGTCCATTGGAAAGTTTTCAAAAGCAGATATCATGAAACAACAGCGCAGTTCAATGGAAAGAAGTCGGGAGAGACACAAGATCAAACCTGGTTATCAAACCCCTCAGGCCTCTGATAGACCAGCACAATAATGTATGTAATGGAGGGTCACTGCTGATGCTGAAATTCTGTTTACCGCAGCTCGCATGAGTTCCTAGAAACTTTGCTAATACAAAAACTTGTGCCGCTGACGGCAATATTTCATACCTACAATCCTTTCAGCTTATGTTGGAAATTCTGAGGAAATGGATGGATATAATATTACATGCCACGCTCTCATAAACCATGTTATTTTCCCCTCTTCTGCACTGGGCTCGCTCTCAGAGTTCGGCATAAGTTGCCGAGACATCGTTTTTGCTGGAGACAGTGGTTTGGCAGATGATTTAGAGATCTTCATGGGGCATTTCACTCTGAAACCAGCAAACCGCCAAACATCATGTGTGCTGAACTATTATTATTTCCACAATACAGGATGCTAAAGCAATAATCCATGAGCATGGACCATATGCAGGACAGTTGTTTTAGCACACGTAAAGAGAATTCTTAGCCATTCTTTTCATTTTTTTTTTTTTTTTTGCAAATTGCCAACAAAATCATTTATCTGCACTTTACAACAGATTACGGTTCAAACTCATCCAAACAGAAATTAGAATCATAACTTAGAGAATTAAGGCAAAGAAAGTTTGTTTATGAAACAATAATAAAAGTAGACATAAGCATCCAATAAATGTATAATTCAAAAAAAAAAAGTATGGAACTTAAGACTGTAAATGTTTAACTCCAAAAAGAAAGTTTAAGAATCTTACCTTACCCCATACAAAATGAATTAAAATAACAAATTTAAAATAAAAACAATCAAATAAATAAATTTAAAAAAGATAATGATAATGACTCTATGAACGTTTAAAAATGCTAGACGACAAATTTAAAACCATAAAATGGCAAAAAAAACGCTGTATTCTGCTGCCAGTCTAGTAGTTGACGTCACTTTGTAAAGAAACACTACACGCCTATAACACATAATATGCAATATATATGCATTTTTCACAAACTCGAGTTCTTGTAGCTTGATGAAAAGCTTGCATTTTCAGGCCCCCAAAATGCCATTGTCGTGTAAATAAACTGCCTAAAACTAAAATCCTGTAGTGTGAACTAGGCATAAGTTGATAAATAGACTGACCATTTCTAAATGACTTGAACTGTGGCTCATCCAATCAGATTTTACAGCAGTATCTGTTTTATAGTCTCTCTTTACAACCTGCTTAGTAGCAAAGGTGTTACATGACGGTAGCGCTGCAACACGCAGCAATGCTGTTCTCTCTATAATAATGGCACTGGTTGATGGCGCTGAAGCTCGGCCGCCCGCTGCTGTGGATCCTGTGGTGAGCACCAGGTCTGTGTGTGGGTGGATGAGACTCTCCTATACGCCCACGCCGAGCACTCATCTCTCCGGGACCAAACGCTGTGATTCAGGATCTGTAGTCGGGTCATGTTCTGTGCTTTACAGGAGCAGGATTCTCAGAATATCATCCTGCTAAATGTACACGTTGAATGCATGATTCAACACAAGCCTGTGATACAGATTGTGCTAGTGTCGACCGCTGGGAACGGCTTTCTTTGAGAGAGCAGATTCACAGATTACATAAGGTGACTCCTGGAGACTACAGACATCCGGAGGCTCAGGCTGATAAGAATATAAACTGGCGTCTTTCTATCCTCTCAATCATTCATGGCTTTAAAAGCCGAACACGTAGCCTGGACGTTCCCCTACGACGCGGGGACTTAATCACAAACGCGCTCGCTGGCTTTACGGATGAGCCTTACAGACAACATGTGGATTTTCTTACGCAGTTAAAGATTTCCAGTCAGTCCTTAATCCACAGATGGACAAACTCTATCCCTCGACCCAAAAAAACGCTGCGGCTGTAAATGCAATGGATGACGATCAGAGAGAAAATCTACAGCACATGAGACACAATGATATACCAGAAACGAAATACTAGGGCTGCACAATTAAACGAATTTGTAATCACGATTACAATTACGGATGCCACAATTATGTAATCGTTTAAAGGTGCAATTACAAAAAAAAGTTCTGTGTGCTTAAGATGTGTTTTTTTTTCACAGTTTTTTTTACAGATGTGTTTTCTACAGCTTATCTTTAGGGTTTTTTACTTTGCTTTGGTTTCTTTAAATAAATAAAACAATACATTTGAGGCTTAATGCTATAGAAAAGCAAAAAAAAAAAAGGTTTTCAGGAAGAGTGTTTTCAGCTTGTATTTTGATATGACAAAATGGCATGCAGTCGCTTCAAACAATGGCGTAAAAACTGCCAAAACAATGGCTATTTAAAACATTATTCAATGTAAATTATGATAATCCTAATTAATAATCGCAATTACAATTTCAAGGGAATAATCGACAATTATGATTTTTATCATAATCGTGCAGCCCTACGAAATACTACTAAGTGTTAACATCATGACTGATGCAAACTAACACAAACACATACAGAAATGCAGGGGGGGAAACAGCGTGTTAAAAAGAAGACTTGTTTAAATGTTGACAAATTACAAAAATGACCTATAAAAGTTGTTTAGAAGCTGTTCAGATAACACACATTTTTGTGTTACGCAGGACGTTTGAGCTTTAGCAAGAACCAATGAGGTTCATTCTCATGGTTCAAGTACAGTTGAGCTTCTGTTTATGTTCACTGATTAATGTTAAATGTGAATAAAAGCCTAAATTACATCTGTTCATCATATAAAGTGATCCAGTCTCTTCAGAAAATTTGGACTAAATGCTCAATTCATATGGATAATCTTATAATGAACTTTTTGAAACAATAAAGTGGTTGTTGTATGGACATAAATCTCTTATGAAAGTGTTTGGAATGACATGATTGTTGTGAGTAATTGATGAAATTAATGTTGTGATGTCACAAATTTGTATTTGTCTCACATTTGCAACCATTTCAGTCACGTACTAAAGCCCAGTAATGCAGACAAATGATTCATGATGCAAAAGTCAGATTTTGTCAAAGGCTGTCAAAAGTGTATTTTTAATTCGCCAAAGACTTGATTAATCAATCACTGCCATCCACGGAGAACAACAACGAGGAGAATAAAAGTAGTTTGCAAAACACCCCATATCTCACACATACAGATACAAAATTGTTTCCAGAGCAAAATAATGATTGGTTAGCACGGGAAAACGTAATACGTCGTAATGATGATATAACCATAATTACGCTTTTGTGTCAATTATGCCATCGGACCACATTCACACTTTATAATTAAAGCTCGACAACCGCTCCTCAAGTTCAGGGTGTCAATCACTGTCTGTTGAATTGCCCACTAATGGACTTCATTTGCATGTTGTGAGCAGACGAATATTTAAATAATGAGTAAACGCTTCTCGAATATGTCATTTCCTCTCAGACATCTGTAAGCAACAGACTCCAATCATATATATTAGTCTGAGAGCACAAAAGGTTTCAGCATGAGCGGACACATCCATTATGATCATTGCGAGACCACATTTCCATAGTAAAAAAAGCACAATAACCATTTAGTTAGGTAATGGCCTAGGACTACCGGAATGGAAATTCACTAACCACTGTGTGTTTTTACTGAAATAACTCGAGGGTTTCCACACAAACTTTACACAAGAGCTTCTCCAGCTGTGCGCTGTTGATTTTGAACAGACTTTATTTTAGAGATGCTACAACCCGCTTGAGACGTATTACCCATATGCATGCACACAAAGCCATACATGAAGAAATAAAAAACGTTCTCACTCAAACAACTAAGCAATACTAAACAACTCATGTAAATGACCTGACTAAACACCAGCTGCTTTATAGCAGTGCATAATCTTCATCCTATCCTGTTTGTTTTTTTTTATTAATAAATCATGGCATTTATCATTGTAAATTTTCCCACCAAAAAACAATAGCTTATAAAGCAAGAATCATTCAGTGAGATCATATTTCACACTAGTGTTATGTAGATTTATGTACATTTCAATGTCGCCCTACAACAAGAAAGATAAATATAGAAATGAAAAATGGTGTGGCTTCACAAATCATAACTTCCCTAGTAATATCTTTAACCACATTACAAAGGAAAGCAAGATGACTGAAAAACTGCAGTTAAACGCTTAAAAAAACAAACAATTCAAATCGATTAAGACAGACAAAACACTACAATCCAAGTAAACAATATTTACCATATCTGTATCAGCAAACAATTATTAAAACCTATTGCATAAAGAATATGTATATATTTATAAATTATTTTATAAATACAATTTATACTTTTAAAATTATTTGTAACAAATTTCATTTATATTATATATTTAAATGTTATTATATAATTGCATTATATATTTTTTTTTAAAGTAATACTTTGGACAAAATTGGAAGTAGATAACATTAGGAACTTCAATTCAATTATAGCAGTTACTTGTAAAATTATATCAACATGCAATATACGGTCTACAATCACATTTTAGGAGTTATTATGAGTGATTCCTTTATATACAGTGTACACACACACACACTGGATCTGTGAGTGTGTGTCCGTTCGGTGATGTATCGAGGACAGGAAAGGCATATTGACAGGTCTTCCTCTATTACCCCAGCAGTAACTCATGAGCACTGACTCCCAGCGATGAAAAGAACTCGCTTGCGGGGTCGAAAGAGGCTAGAGATGGTGAAAGAATGAGGCCGCTCAGCATGATGGAGAGTGAGAGCTCATCCGTGAGGCATAATTGTGTGCTGCTGACTGCCGAGTGTGACATTGTGCTGTACGCCGCAAAAAACAGCCCATTGTGTGCCGCTACACAAGGCTGTCACACACACGCAATGGCCTTGTCAAGATCTGCCACTGTATCAAAAAGTATTATTATGTAAGTCATTCACTGCTTGCTAGCAGGGTCATAAACCGTTAACATGACACGTCCATTAACGCAAAACCCTTGAGCGAGACCATGTACGCCATATGTCCGGGCGGTATTCTGACTCTCTGGTTCGGCTCTGAAATGGCCTCTGTTTCCTTGCTTGTTTCAAGGGTCTGAAGGAGTTATTGTACGCTCGTTGGCCGCAGCTCTGCTGGATTCACGGAGGGTTGGCTGCATGGATTTTCTGCTTTACAGATTGGATGGAAATGAGGATGGGATTAGATGAATGAATGCATGAAGAGCTGCAAGGTACATGAACCCTAATTGGACAAGTGGAGTATTTGGAAATATAATGATTCCTTCACGTCAGTGCACACACACACACACACACACACACAAGCTATACAGCTAAATTAATTTGTCCCTGAAGAATCAGTGTTTTGAATGAATCAGTTGAGTGAATAATTCAATGTTTTGAACAAATCGGTTGTGTTACGTGGGAGTGTATTTACTTTGTGTTGTTGGGGTAGATGTATATATTCGTGGTCTACTTTTCACTGGTGTGTTCTCTCTCTCTCTCTCTTTTACTCTCTAACTGTAATGACTCACAGGTGGAGCTGCTAACGAGTGACCTGATTGGTGAAGGGAGTGATTGTTGCTGTACTTAAGGCTACTTATGTGGCCGGCTATTTTCATAAACGGACATTTTACCCTCTCCGTTTTCAAAAATAACATTGTGCACAGCTGTCAGTTTTCAGAAAAGTGTTTGTTTACACGAACCCGTGTATATATGCCGTCAAGAGCATGCAAGACCTGTAGGTGTCAGTGTAACGAGAAGCTCAAGCCCGCGTCAGCCAATCAGAATCCCCAAAATAGCAACAACACCTCGACATAATAGAGCAGCTGTATTTGCAAATGCAAACAGATGAAAAGGGTTTGCACCAACATATATGTGACCTGTGATGAAAATGTGACCTTTTAACGTCGGCTGCCTAAAACTCAGTTTTTCTCAGTTTACATGCAAACAAAGTTTTCCAAAATCTCCACTCTGGCAGGAGTTTTTAGAAAGAATCGTTTTCAGAGGCAAATTCTCCATTTGCGTGTAAACGAAGGGCACAAATGAAGGGAAATGTCTCAGTTTTTCAAAATAACCATGTACGTGTAAACGGGGCCTAAGTCTCCTGAACCATGGATCTACAGATCCCGCTCTCATGGCTTCCTTGACGGAAAGACGCGTTCATGGTTTAGGCAGTACGATGTACATAGTGATTGTTAAAGGACTGGTACTCGAGACATTTGATGTAAACCACCACCTTTTGCAAAGTTGTGATTTGTTAAGAATGGTAGAGAGGTGGGTGCCTCTTTAATTTATTATTCATTTTCTCTTGTTTATGATAAGTAGGGAGGGAAGCTTTTGTATCTTTTGTTTGTTATCTCCTTTCTAGGTTAGCATCTTTAAATTAGCTTTGTTTTTGTTATTTGTTTTGGCTTTTCCCCCTCCTGAAATGTATGTTGCTCCTTATTTACTTATGTTTAATAAATTCACTTTTTGCACTTTAAAGAGTGTTTTAGTGTTTTGAAGCCTTGGGAGTGAGAGCGGGGACTCCAGGGATCTTGTTGATTGGATCCCTGTTAAATGTTATGGATGGTTTTGTTATCTTTGAGTAGAGATTTTACTTAATTCGTAACAGTTGGGTGGATGATTTAAAAAAAAAACTCATTCAAAAAGACAATCGCTTGTGCCATTGCTCAATTTTAATTAAACAAATTGAGTGAATGATTTTTCAAAAAAATCAGTGTTGTTGAACAAAAATGATTGAGTGAATGATTCAAATGACTCGCTCATAAAGATCTACTGGAGCAATGATATAACAAGTCACAGAGAAATCACCACCACTAATGCACAAAACAACAGTGCTTTTAAAGGATAAAAGTGAATCTATGCATCAAAATTAGGGCCGGGACTCGATTAAAAAAATTAATCTAATTAATTAGAGGCTTTGTAATTAATTAATCGAAATTAATCGCATTTTAATCGCATAAATATTTGACCTGAGAACAGTGTGAAGTAATTATTTTCACATGGATTTTTAGTATACTACCATTGAATAATGACTGAATACATAAGCTTAAGCAACAAAATATTGTTTATTTTTGTTCAACCAAGTCCAGCAGACCAGTGCAATTTTTGCCATTAAATGTAGCAATAGCATATTTAGAAATATAGTAGGCCTACATTTTAGAAATTCAGGTAGCCTATAGGTAGGAAGACTGTAAACTGTTTTTTTAAGTTAAAAAAAGGTTTCCAGGGTGACGCGTCAGGCTTGGCACGTGATCAGTGTTGCCAGACGTACGATAATTATCGTATTTGTACGATAATTTTGACCTCTGTACGATGTACGATCAATAATGAAAAAAATCCCATAATGTACGATAATTAAACATTATGTGGTTAAAAACACTGAACAGTTGTGATCGCCTATGACAAGCGCTGAGCGTGTCCATCTTTGGCTCAGCCACAGCGCGAAAGCACAGTTTGAATCTGGCAGTGATGTCACTTCACTGTACATTCGTTCCATAGTGGTCAGCTGGTGCAGAGCGGGCCGACATCACGATATAGGAAAATATCTAGTGGAAAATGAGAATGTTATTCATCCAGTGATCAACGTTCTGCATATTTTATTTTTATTCACCACTTTACGCTTTGTTTGATTGCACCATGTAGACATGTGGTGGTGTTTTATGGGCAATTTACACTTAATTCGGCTTCTTCTATGCACCCAAATTCACCCTCAGGGACCAATAAACTATGTCTATCCATCTACGAAAGAAAATCCATGTTAAAGTGCAGGCACTTATACCACAGACACGTCTAGCATTGAAAAAGTCATCAGCACGCTGGCCGACAACTCACTGACCGCTTCAGAGATCAGGATTAAGACGTGTTTTTTCAACACTAATTAAACACGGGGAAATCAACAGCTTCTGTTTGTGCTTTTCCTAGTAATTTGGGAAAAGAAGGGCAGGAGAATCAGAAGGTTTTTTTTGCAGAGGAGAGTGCTGATACGAGCAAGGCCTGAGAGATTAGAGAGACAGATTGGCGAAGGGCGCCTCGCCAGAGCTGCTGATAAGATGCCTCCACTAGTTGTAAGATGAAAGGCGCTGAGATGGAACAGCCTTGCAAAGTGGGGACAAGACTTGGATCAAGCCTGTGGAACGAAACCTCAAAATATCTGACTACCTGTGATGTGTAATGTGTACCGAGTGGCACTGATACCCAACGGCGTACAATAGGGGTGACAAAACTGGTGCATGTTGTTTGTCAGGCGTGCATCGATCACGGCTTAAAAGGAAACGTGAATTATTGATGCATCACACTGATCCCGTCGCATTACCAAAGCTGACAGAATGACACCAATTACTGTCTCAAGAGCCGAGCTGTTGCAAAATGAAAAGCATATCCTGACGTCGACCTGGTTTGAGTGGTAAAGTAGCATTTATTTATGGAGAAAGCAGACGTGACATGATGCTTCTGCAACAGCGAGTCCGATTTTTCCCTCAATGAATCTCTGTTGTTGCACCACCAGGCAATAAAAGTCAGTTTGCTGCAATAAGCGATTATATAAAAGGCCATCTAGATTTGTATCAGTGTGCAATTCATGAGGCTTGGCATTGTAATATCCTCACTGCTGAAAAAATGATCCACACAGCACCACGATATTAATAACACGGTCGGCCAATATTAGCAATTATGTCTTGATGGATGAGTGTGTTATTGTAGGAGGCGACTGGGACCGATGTGCCGGCAGAAGCCAAAATCAAAAAGACCCATAGAGTCAAAGGCCCAGAGAACATTTCCCTTTCTTTATGTAAATCCTTCCAGTCAAGCAGCATCTCCCTCAATGACTCAATTAACGGGAGCGTTTTTAAACGATGTTTCTGTGAAGACGCTGCTGCTCGATGTCTTTGTTGTTGGTGAGGGAAGCGCTGTTCTCCTTCAGGCTCTGGGGAAATATCTGAACTCTGCGTGAGTTTAGTCTCTGTTTTTTTTTTTTCTGCAATAAAAGCACAAAGCAAGAATTCAGTTGAGGATTGCGATTTAAGTGCTAACGCTATGCATTCATGTACGGGCTCACCTTGCCTGGCTGTCGATCTCTCCTCCCTCCCTCTACGTCCCACTGAGGCTTTCAGACAATCATGACAGGGGTGCGAATGGCTGCATACCACCCCTAATGTGCTAAAACCCTCTGACAGAGTGGAGAATATGGAAGGGTTAAGTTGAGAAATGAAAGAAAGTAAAGGGAGCTTTGAAATGCCCACGTTAGGCTGAGTCTGGCGTCCCTCTGGATTATGGCAGGGAGGCTGGTGGATGTTTCATGATATTTAAAGACCGTTAAGGTCTTAAGACATGCACACTTAAAGAAAAAAGCACCTGGGAGTTCAAATTCAATTAAAAGGCATTTTCATTTGCATGATGGGGCCAGGGTTGTTTTTAAGCTCCAATTCAATTGCGATGGATAGATGGATGGAACGATAAAGACGGACAGATGGATAGATGGATGGATGGATGATGGAGATAGATGGATGGAACAACAAAGAAAGACAGATGGATGGATGGATGGATGGATGGATGGATGGATGGATGGATGGATGGAACAACAAAGACAGATGGATGGATGGATGGATGGATGGATGGATGGATGGATGGATGGATGGATGGAACAACAAAGACAGATGGATGGATGGATCAACAAAGATGGACAAATGGATGGATGGATGGATGGATGGAACAACAAAGACAGATGGATGGATGGATCAACAAAGACGGACAAATGGATGGATGGATGGATGGATCGATGGAGATAGATGATGGATGGATGGATGGATGGATGGATGGATGGATGGATGGATGGAACAACAAAGATGGACAAATGGATGGATGGATGGATGGATGATGGAGATAGATGATGGATGGATGGATGGATGGATGGATGGATGGATGGAAAGACGGAACAACAAAGACGGACAAATGGATGGATGGATGATGGAGATAGATGATGGATGGATGGATGGAACAACAAAGACGGACAAATGGATGGATGGCTGGATGGATGATGGAGATGGATGGATGGATGATGGAGATGGATGGATGGATGGATGATGGAGATGGAGATGGATGGATGGATGGATGGATGGATGGATGGATGGATGGATGGAACAACAAAGACGGACAAATGGATGGATGGATGGATGGAATGACAGAAAGACAGTTGGCTGGATCGATAGATAGATAGATAGATAGATAGATAGATAGATAGATAGATAGATAGATAGATAGATAGATAGATAGATAGATAGATAGATAGATAGATAGATAGATAGATAGATAGATAGATAGATAGATGAACCCTGAATGGAACAGAACTAAAAGAGTTTTAAATGATTGTGATGTGTGGGTTGAGCACAGGACAGCCTGTAATCGTGTGAACTGCAGTGGAACAGAGTCTGGATCTGTCAACGCTGAAAACTCCAGCACATCTCACGTGAACTCAGCTCAAAGAAGTGCTAGAGGTCGACCGCGTCGCTTCATGCGTAAGACAACAGTCACTGGGCACAATAAAGTTTTCGCAAGAGCGAATGCACACGATTGCTGCAGCTCGGACGAATTCTGCCCGACAGCAGGAAAAAAACACTGCTCAAATCCCTGACTGAGGGTTGTTCATGAAAATATTAGTTTTTTTCTTCGGCTCAGTCAACCACAATACATTTTTAACCCATAATTTAGGGTAATATCATTATTTCTTCACAAACTTCCTCCTCCTCACCACAAAAATCCAAGAGTGCAAGAATAACAGGCTTTATATTTCTGGCCTGATTTCCATCGAACTTTTGTAACTTCAGAGCAAACAGCAGTTTAGTGTGAGTCTCCAGAGAGACAGAATGAGCTCAGCGTCTCCAGCACACCTGCCTGCATCTGACAAGGCATCTCATTATCCGCGAGTGCATCTGTCTTCACACACACACGGACAGCGCCACACGTTCATCACTAAACAAAGGAGTGGGCTGCTTCCAGAGCAATTTACTGTGAAACAAGTACGAGAACCACTGACAGCTTGTTATTTCCTTCTCAATAGCTTATATTTCCCTTTCTGCACCAGGTTACTACTATATGTTATAATCAGTCAGATTTAGGGAACTAGGCAAAAAGAAGCTGGTGCTAAAACCATTAAAAAAAAAACTCTAGCTATATAACATGCACTGAATATCTCATTCCCACACCTCCTGGATGCGATCGGTAAGATAGGGCGAGATTTCCTCTGGGAGAAGAGAGGGAGATAGAGCGTTGGACTGGTTTCTGATCTCAGATGTTATATAACACTAAACTGCAAACTTCACGTCCCTGCGACTTTAAGTACGTGTTTACATGCTTGTACGAGGATCCAGTCATGCATGCCAGCGCTTCAATATGCGCTTTTCACAAAGTCCCTGTGCATTTGTGTTTTAGTGTGAATGCTTGTTACTCTCGCTGAAGTCTTACTGTGAGTCACTGGTGAACAGCATAAAGGGTTTCTATACAGTCAAGAATCAAGGACCCTGAAGGGTTTGCAAACTCACTGAAGGCAGATGCATGTTGGGAAACGCTCACAATGAAATGCATAGAAGTCAATATGGCTATGTTCGGAATAGAATACTAGGTATATATGTATATTATATATATATATAACTAGTTTATACATGTATGCATGCATGTATGTATGTATGTATGTATGCATGCATGTATGCATGTATGTATGCATTTATTTATGTATGTATGTATGTATGTATGTATACACATATATATATATATACATACATATATATATTATGCATACATACATACATACATACATACATGCATATACTAGTTATTTATATATATATATATATATATATATATAAATACACGCATACACTTACATAAAAATATATCTCATAAATATACACCTAGTATGTTAAATAGCTGTAAAAAAAAATACATTTTTAAATATTATAATAATAATAATAATAGTTTTATAACAATAAATTAAACTACTGATTTATCAATTTAAATTATTCATTTGAATTACTAACTTCAATGCATACCAACTAGTGGCGAAACCATAGTATGGCAGTATGCAAGTACACAGTCAGCGCCTCAGTATCCCAGGGTTGATGGATTTTTCTGTCTAGACGGTTTCTGGATCTAGAAGCCATGTGGAATTTCAAGAACAGTTCTTAAAAAGCGATGGAACTCTTGAATTAAAAGAAAAAAAAAATCTCCTTTGCGCGTCTATCCGAGTCCATAATCCAGAAGCCTGTGAAAGTTCTACATCAATCCATCAGTCATGAAAGGACGTCAGTACTTCTGCGCTCCTCAGAGTCTCAGTTATGGATATACAGTACATTGAGTGAGCAGAGATACAGAGGGACATTTTATATCGACAGTGACCAAAAAATCATTATCCTCTTTCCAAAAGCCCGGCTAGGCAGAAACACACAGAGCTTTTCCCCGTCTAAGTCAGAATACAGCATGCAAAATATGATGCCAACAACATTAAACACCAATGTATTTGTGAATTGGATTTTGATGACATACAGGTAAGGACACGCACATTTTTAAATGCATACACACTTACCGCAGGTGAGGGCTTCATGATAAATCCAGCAGAGATTGGTGCGACTGACACAACCGCTAGTGTGTGTGTGTGTGTGTGTGTGTGTGAGAGAGAGAGAGAGAGAGAGAGAGGGAGAGTGTGTATGTATGTCTAAGACTGGCTGTCTTCCATGACAAACTGCCAACAGTTCTGTTCCCTGACGTCTCTCCACGAGCAATGACAGCAGAGAGAGAGAGAGAGAGAGAGAGAGAGAGAGAGAGAGAGAGAGAGAGAGAGAGAGAGAGAGAGAGATGCTGCTTTCACACAGCTGCTGCAGCTGATGATCTCTCTCTCTCTCTATATATCTCTCTCTCTCACACACACTGAGCATGCTCAGAACACTGAGTACAATTACATCAGGAACTTGTGCTTCATAAACATGCACCATAAAATAATGCATGCAGGGTTTAAAAAATAACTTTGCCAAGTGGCAAGCAATGTGAGAAATATGTTTTATTTTTTTTACTGGCAATGAGAAGATAGATAGATAGATAGATAGATAGATAGATAGATAGATAGATAGATAGATAGATAGATAGATAGATAGATAGATAGATAGATAGATAGATAGATAGATAGATAGATAGATAGATAGATAGATAGATAGATAGATAGATAGATAGATAGATAGATAGATAGATAGATAGATAGATAGATAGATAGATAGATAGATAGAGAGAGAGAGAGAGAGAGAGAGAGAGAGAGAGATACTTTCTATCAAAGAAAGTTAGTCGATATTAGTCGAGATGTCATAATCATCTTATTGTAAACCTGAACCCCACACAAACAAGTGAAGACAAAATTATATTTTGTTTTATGCATTTGATGGATAAATGGAAAAATTACAGAAAACAATATGGCGAGGGATTTACTTTGAAACAATCTTCACTCAGAAATTGCTAGTAAATTTCACAAATAATCACAAAGAAACAATATTGAACTAAACGCAACATTTTGAAGAAGAAATTCTGAAGTAGTGCTCCATTAATATATAATAAAACTGAAAATATGACTCATGTTCTGTGCTTGAATGCATATGAACTCTTTTTTTTTTTGCAGTGGTGGATGACTTACAAAACATCTTAGATTGACAAGTGACAAGATTGAGGATTTACAAGCCTCGGTCACACCCTGCCGTGAGCTCTGCTGTGCTGAGAGAACATTGCTTCGTTATTTAAATCAGTGTGTGTATTTGCATGTGCGAGCGTGTGTGTGTGTGTGTGTGTTTGCGCTCGCGGGTCTAACCTGGCCTGCTCCAGTTCTGCTGGTCCCACAGCACTGGCCCTGGGCTCTGTATGAAGCCTGCAAGCTAAAGCTGAACCCTCTGAAACTAGGTCACAGATTGATGATACAACCAGCACAGGCAACGCAACAGAACGCCAGAGAACACCACAATCATGAGTCAACTCTCTCCAAACAATGGTGAAATGTGACATTCAGACTGGTTTTCAGTCGGCTGAGACACTGAGATGTTAACCCTGAACTTCTGCGCGCCGGATGAGAACAGCGCCTCCTATCTGCTGTTCATGTGCATCACACCGACCGCGAGCTGCAAACCCTCAGGCCTGTGTAATCAAATCCATTAAACCGTGTGCGAGATGATGAAGGATGTTGATTATTCTGTTATCGTTGTTTACCCTATTAGTCCATATGGCGTGAGGCAGCTGCGCTACACTCGCTCTTTCCTTGCTGATGCTTTGTGCTTCTGAGAAACTTTAAAGAAATTACTTTTGGCTGAAATGGAAAGCGAAAATTGGGGACAAACACTGGCCCGAAACCAAAACTGCTAATTCAGAAGAATTGTTTAGTTTTTTTTTTTAAGGGGGGTTCGTGTCTAGGCTATATATAATACATTTATACATAAATAGCTGACTTAAATTATTACAATTAAATATATATAATCTCATTCATGAAATCATTCAAAATTGCTGTGGCTCCAACTTCAACCCAGTGATATAGTATTTAGCTGATCCACAACAAAACCATTTTGCCATTATAAGTGTTGCCATAGAAACAAAAGTATTTCTGACTGCGGATGTGGACAGCTCAGTTGTCATCTTGTAATTATGGTAATTCCACACGACACGGACACGGCACAGCAGCGCTTCTTAAAAATACATAAATAAATAACATAACTGCTATTTTACAAAAAAAAACTAAAAAACAATACCAGCTATTACCATGTTACAAAAGTTGTCAGTGCATCTCTATCAACAAACATCACACGAGTCTGTCACTATCTTCTCATGGTTACAATTCACGACATAAACACAAACACACACACACACACACTCCTGTCAGCTGTGTCTAATCATTTACTACATCTGGATAAGCAAATGCATTAATTTTTACATTTACTTAGATAAAACTAACGTTTAAAAACCCATCGCCACTGTAAACAGCATTACACGTCCATTACGATAGCAAACACTCACGTTAGTAGACATTAGCCAATCATAAAGCCAATCAATTCTGGCTCTTTGTTCAAGTTTCTGTTCATTTGTGAGTTCTGGATAAGGATTTTTAACAAATATTTTGGTTCGCGCTGATTCACTAATGAATCACTCTGAATCTGATTCAATGACAAGAACTGACTTTTTGAACAGTTTATTCCAACCATTAATTTTCTGTTCATTTGTGATTTGCTGGATAAGGATTTTAAAACCTATTTTGATTCAGACTGGTTCACTTATGAATCATTCAGATTCACTGACAAGAACCAACTCAAAAGAACAGTTCAAAATGAACATAACTACGGCTTGCAAGCACGTTTTACTCAACAAAAGCTCTTTAGAAAAAGACAAATTGCCTATAAATACCTAAAAATGTCTATTCACTACAGAAAATACCATGGCTTTTCAAGGCCAGAAATTGGCATCATAATTCTAGGTTTTCAATGACTGTGGGGAGCCAAACTTTAAATATAGAAATCTTACAGATTCAACTGCAAAACTGGCATCTTTACCTCTAAAGATCAATGAGAGAATGGATAATGGTCACCAAAAAAGAAAAGAAATTAATAAAGATTGGAATAATATTAATGATCACCCAAAAATGTAAATCCTGTCGCCATTTAGTCTACTTATTTCTTTTAAAAAATTGACAGGGTGAGCAAAAAAATCTTTGAATTATTCCCTTTAGGAGTGTAAAAAAATATGAAAATGCTCCAAAAGTGCAGAACATGCATTTTTTCCAGCATCTCTATGCAAATGTGAACCATTACATCTCTTATAAGTAGAAATCTGTATCTAAAACCCATTGAAACCAAGCAATAGTTGTAGCTGTTACTGCCCACTCAAACATGTCACCAAATCCCTGAGCAGTCGTACGGCCAGAGCTCATAAAAACATGGTGTTAGGGACCAAACACACCAGATGTGCTCTTAAAATCAATCCTAATGATCTACAGCCTCTGCTGAACGGCGTGTATTAACACATCCGTGTGCTGTCTCTACAGTCGCTGAGCGTTAAACACCCGTAAGCCTCATCACATCACACATACTCGGACACATGGATTCAATGACAGATTGAGATTGAGTCTTACCTGCTCAGATGACGAGGTGATCAGGGTAGACATGCGAAGGAAAGAGAAACACAGAGAGAGTGTGTGTGGTTAGTGCTGGAGTCCTGAGAGGAAGGTAAGACACAGATCAACATCACATCAGCTCAACACTGCCCTCATCTGGACACGCAGCTGACGTGAGCATCTCATTACACACACACACACGCAGGGTTCACCGCAGTCATGTGACACCGGACCACGTAGAGATACACCTGACATTATCGTGGACGTGCGAGTGGTGTGTGTCACCAAAAAAACTAAACAATGACATTATACTAGGGTGTTTTGAGTGGGTGTTGCTATGCAGTTGCTAGGTGGTTAGTTACTTACAAGTCTCTATTATATTCTGGTCTTGGGTCTTTTAATGCAAGTCCATGTGATTTCTTTGGCCTTATTTTTAATTTAATTACATTTTTTTTAAGTGATCTGCTGTCTGATGCAGACAATCATTTTGAATTTAATGTTCAAGGACATAGAATTCAAGTGAATTGAAATTCAAAGATGTTATTTTTGAACTAGAAAAGGAAAATTTGTCTTCACAAACTTTGAGGACGGATGGATGGATGGATTCTTTCTGTAGCTAAAAGTGTAAAAAAAAAAGTATATATATATATGCTAAAAGTGTAAAAAAAAAAAATATATATATATATATATATATATATATATATATGAATAAAATATTTAATAAGTCTCGATGGTCTGTTTTTTGTTTTTCCCAATTCAGGAGCCAAATAAAAAGGTGAGTGATTCCCTCTGGTGGACAAATGCTGATATCACAGACAGATATGATCCCAGTAAAAGTGTCAGACTCTCTGCACACATTCAGATTCAACATTTACGGTCAAAAAGACTGTAAAACTATTTAAAGCATTTTTCCTTTGCACTTTATATGTATCGATGTGGATGCAGCTTCATGCAAAACATTACCATGATTCATTTACTTCAGTGGCAAAAGTGTTCGATAATACTAGAATTACTGGTCATATGATCTCAAATGGATCTCAAATGAATAAAAATAAAAAAACATTTCTTTAGATGTGGTCCTTCTTTAACGTGCAAAAATACTTCCTCCTGAATTTCTTCCTGCTAGAAATGAAGTTGAAGTGACGACTGACTCATTAAGAGGTAGAAATCTTCAGAAATGATCGTGTGTGGTGATTTCCTTTGCCAAACAGGTGGAGCGGGATTTGCTTAGTCACGGCCGCGTAAATTCTGCTCAAAACGAGCAAACATCCTCCTCCGCAGGTTTAGTCAAAAGATTACAGCACTCCTCCTGTGATTTATGAATCACATTCAAAACAGCTTCACTGAATCAGTTCAATGGAATCAAATAGGGAGTTTGAATCATTTCATCTTGGTCAACTATATAGATTAGCATAGTTCCTTTAGACAGACACTGCACCAAAATCATTCCACAGATACACTCCTGTCAGAACGACAACACACCAGACCCCGAAGACACACACATTTCCCATCACACCCTGCAGACTGCGGAGAGAACAGCTGCTCAGAGTCAGGACACAGTCGAAATATGTGCCAAAACCAATCAAGCTAAATGAGCTGTGCGCTCACAATACAGCAATGCATGCAGGGAAAGACGCACTTTAGAGACACTGCTCATTTTTACACGCTTTTCTGTTTTTTGATGAAAATGTCTTCGTTAAATCATGTCAGTCACAAATTTTTGCTCTCCTTAAAAAATTGGCACACAATTTTGTTTATATGCAAAAGGACAAAAATGTCTGTAATATATGTTACATAATTATACATTTAATACATATACACTAAAAAAAAAAAAACATTTAAATATATTATAGAAATGTAGTTATATTTTATATAGAATAACATATGAATACATTTTTTATAAAATATTTTATTTAGGGCTGTCAAATGATTAATCACGATTAATCGCATCCAAAATAAAAGTTTGTGTTTACATAATAAATATGTTTGTACTGTGTAAAATTATTTTGTATATATAAGTACACACACGTGCATTTATATATTTAAGAAAAATGTGTTATTTATATATAAAATATTAATTATATATAAATCTATATATAGTATATACATGCAAATATTTCTTAAATATATACAAGCATGTGTATGTATTTATATATATATATAAAATAATTATACACAGTACACACACATTTATTATGTAAACGGAAACTTTTATTTTGGATGCGATTAATCGAGATTAATCATTTGACAGCCCTAATTTTATTATATATTTATTTTGTAAAACTCAATAATTTAATATATAGCCTATTATATCTAATTAATATCATGAGGCCTATGTAATCCATATAATTCATAAACAATTAACAATATTCTAATTTATATAGTCCTTTATAAAATGTTTAATAATTTAAACGTGTCAAACGACTATTTACCAACAACATGCAACCCAAGACACTGTCCTTGAGAAAACAAGCTCCTGAAAATGCAGCATAAAGTGAGAATACTGAAGAATCAGCGCCTGTTCAGAGATATAACCTTAATTGTTATACGGTTTGGGGTATTGCGTCACATGTGTTTTTGAGACTCTCCTCTTTCCTACAGGAAGAGTGTGTCGTGAATGATGATTTGCTGTAATGCATGTGATGCTTCTCTCACCTCACGTTAATCGGCGTCAGCAAGGGCAAATCTATCTTTAGCATCTCTGAGTCCACACATCATGCTTTTCTGATGTGGAGGACAGAGAAAAGAGCTGAACCTCTCAACACCTGAGCATATGATCACACACACTCACTGAATCACTTCATACTGTATGTTGAGACGACACTCAAAATGAAACCGCTCTCACACTGATGATAGACTAGAAAGTAAACATGTTTTTCTCTTCAGAATAACATTAATCATATGCAATAAAACGTGTATTACGAAAGAAAACCGTCATTTTGTATCTTAAATAACACTTGAGAGTCATTTGCTGTTCAACACAACCTGAATTCTCCATCTCAGATGATTCACATGAACATTTGTTTGCTTCAGGCTGTAATTCAGGCAGCCCTGGGCAGTTAGAAGATGATAAATGAGTTTAATAAAGCAAGATCTTTGGTCAAACTCTATTGGACTCAATTATGAATTACATGATCTTCCAGCAAGGAACGCTAATTGTTTAGCCATTTCAGTGGCTGTCTGTGTAAAGCATTTCAATTCAGTTAGTATGTTCCCCAAGAAGACAGACGCCTATGTACCAGTTAGTACCATTCATTTGGTATTACGGTATTTTTAATATTTTTAATTAGTTTTTATATTTTCCATTCTCATATTCATTTTACTTCAACTTTTAGTAATCCTTTTTTTGCTGGTTTAAATAGTTTTTGTTGTTTATTTATTTTATTCCAGTTTCAGTTTAAATATTTTCATATTATTACTTCAGCTTAAACTAAACTAAAATTTGGCAACTAACTGAAATACAACATGTAATTTGTTTTAAATACTTGACTTTATTTCAGTTAAAGTTTATATTATTCAAATTAACAAATGTTTTAATGGTGTTACGTTTATTTAATGACACTAACACTGGTAGACGGCAAAATCTTGTGTCACACTGCATCTCATTCCCTTAGAAAATGTTCCCAGCAATGACATCTATCACTAGTTTCGACACCGTGTTTTTGGGAAACAAACTAGTAGCGTTGCAACACTCTGTGCACACAGTTTCTCTCTTTCAAGGTTGCATAACACAGTTTTCAGTAGATTAATGACCGTGTGGATAAATGTGTGCATTCAGGAGCGGGGCGCGTTTCATTCCTGAGGCGGTGACACTACAGCGCTCAGGACTGAAGGGAGGTCAGCGTTGGGCGATGAGGTTAATATCAGCTCAGAGCCCCGAAACACGACCGCTGAATGATTTAGTTCATTTGCTCCATTGTGTGCGGATCTGCGAATTGCACGTCTCGTGTAACGTGGGCAGATTCCTGGAAAAACCTTGAGGAACGACAGCGCTCGCTCTCCTCTCAAGCTACAAAAGAACAAAACAAATATTAATAACCATAATGCCATATGTAATCGTCCTTATTCTCCTTCCTCTTGGTTCGGAGATGCCGAAAGAAATCGTGTAATTTCACAACTGATTCAATCTTTCATCCGACTGTTTTAACCGAGCAGTTACGGGAAATTGGAGCCGTCTGTGGGCTCGCAGTAACAGACGCTCAGTTATTACGCTGATAAAGTGGCTTAATCATAACACTGAGAATCATTATTATCAGATTATGATTAGAGTATAATCATCTCTGATGACCATCCCCGTGGAAAGCTAAAATGATTATATTACATAAATATGTCTAATATGGATCTGTTTATATAATTTATCAGATGATTTTATTTTAATGTCACTTAAATGAGCATTTAGAGTGGATCAGAGTTTTAATGCAAGAAACAGAGACGCAAAACGCTTGTGTAGTCGGAGAACGTCCCAATTCCATCCTCCATTCGTTATAAACTTAATAAAAAGCAGAATGGCAGAAAAATAAAGAGCAGCAGCTGGCCGGGAAGCGGAAGAATAAACGAATTGTTAAACATGCTGTTGTGTCGTTCTTCACGGTGTTGTTTACAAAGGAAATGCACATGTGTTGACAAGTTAAGAGTGTGTAAATGTGGGTGTGGATCGACTCACGGCTCTGTGATGACAAACTTGGCTTGATTGTTAAAAAAAGGCACAGCTTGTTTTTCAGCGCACAGACGTGGAGAGTAAAACAAACATTTAGAGCATGAAATCTGGGCGACGGTTAAAACGAACGCACAAACAACTTAGTACAAAGTTACTGGTGAATCACTAATTAGTCATTCAATTAACAAAGACACTCACATTTCTCTAATTTCAGGAGTAACAAAGGTTTACATGATTAACTCAAGGACGGGAAACAACTAGGGATGCGTCAAGATGGCTGACTAGCAAATCTGTGGACTTTTAGACCCTGTTTACACCTGGTATTAAAGGTACAATACGTAAGATTTTTGTAATAAAATATCCAAAAATCACTTGCACAGTGTGATATATTTCCTGCAGTTGTGTACTTACAACATCCCAAAAGTTGCCCAAGATTTTTAAATTTTTAGAGAAATTTCAATTTTAAATAAAGGCTCGTCCATGTTCACTCGTCATCTGTCAATGAATATTCACGTTATCCCTGGTTTCCGCTCGTACTGCCATAGTAACCATGGTGACAGACATGGACAACAGCGTTACGTCTAGCGGCACGCTGTTGTTGTTTCGTTAAAATATTATGGATCATGCAAGCATTATCTGGCAAGCAGACTGTGGCATTTTCGAGATGCCAAGAGCTAGCGTCCGCGACTAACTTCGACTTGACTGAGACGCCACTCTTGCATGTACTTTATTAGACAGGTGAGCAAATGTACATAAAACTAATCAATATTATATAGCTCAACATGATGAAATATTAGAATATGATCAGTATGTTAATCTAATGTTGATTTAGCTTACTGCTATTCTCATACAGCCAATAAACTAACACATAGAATAACATTATAACTTTCAACACACTCAAATGCTGTTTAGTGTGATAGTGTAGACCAAGTGAAACAGCACTGCGTTACCTCACAAGTTTCATTCGTCAAATAAACTGACCTGTGTGAGTATTAATACAGCACTTGCAGGTAGTTTGGTAGAATGAAATGTACTTTTTCCTTTATATCCTGGGGACTCGCGTTTGGCGCTGATATCTGTCTCTCATTAGCAATCGTGCCCTGCTTCATACAACAGTCATATTAAAAATATCAATGTATTCACTCAATCCATCCATAAACATTATTAGATCCATCAGCATGACGACAAGTTCCATAATTCCGCTTATGCGTCATCAACCTACGCCTCTGTTATTGTAAGAGGTTAGCGACCCCTAGCGGCGAAAAACAACAACATATTGTAGCTTTAACACAAGATTTGGTCGATCGGATCACAAGTAGACGAGGTAAACGCATTCCGGTTTAAACCTGGTGTTTTAATCCGTCTCTTTTGTCCACTTTCATCCATTTCTGTCCTGATTTCTTCGAGGGGAGGGTCTATGGGCCGGTAAATCTAAGAGCTTTTTCAGATATTTTGGTACTTTTCATATTCAAACCAAACTTAGGGCTTCAGCCGACAAAGTTTAAATCCCATCTGGCTAGAGCTCTTCCCATAATGTTCCCGCATTTGGTCAGTAGGCGGAGAGTAGATGGTCTTCTGTGGCTGTTTGAACGCATTCGACCACATGAGCTTTTACACTATGAAAGCAATCCAGTTAAATGTGTTTCTGACTACCTCTGGAAGTGGTCGGAAGTGAACAAGCTCAAAACGTTTTACACCCTGTTTACACCTGTGTTTAGCGTCATCCACTTGTGATCGGATTGACAAAACACTTCAAAATGCAATTGCATATAAATTGCAAAAATTAAATAGTCAAAAAATTACTTTTTTAAACTAAAAAAGTATTTATTTTTTTGTGACTTTTTTAACCCTCTGGGGTCTAAGGGCTTTTTGGGGTCCTTGAGATGTATAGACATGCCCTGACATTTGTGTTTTTTTCAGTTGCTTATAAACATATTAATGGCAAAGGTGTAATTACACTCTATTTAGCACAAACAGGGCTACCATAATATGTGAGCAACATGTATGTACATGTTTGTATTTTTTAGGGAATAAAGTTTATTCATGGTTATTCAAAAAACTAAAAATTTAAGTTTCTGAAATAAGGCCACAAAACACATACTTAAGAAGACTATCTGATTGAAGATCGGTGGACAAGACAAAATAGATTAGCTGTAAAAGGCATCCTTAAATACCTAGCCATTAAGACTGTTATGATAGCAGTAGCGGGTGGAGGCCCAAGTGACAGAGGAAGCCGTTGGTCTGGTTCAAGAATGTGTTTTATTTTGCCACACGATGACAGTTACCCAATATTTGTGGGGAAAACATAAAAACAAAAACTTTAAATGCAACAAAACAAAAACAGCACCAAACTCATGGTCACATAAACTACCTACACACGACAGAATCTGACCTGTACGTGCAGTCACACGGCACACCCAGCATTTTTTCCCTTCCCCGTACTAAATTTCTGAGCCATTTTATAGGCCTGGCTCCTCCCTCCCCCACCGGGATGTACCACTTGAAAGGGTAAATAAGTTTCACATTACTCACATATATAAATAATAACAATAATACATACAACAACTTATATCTGCATATACACATCACCACATAAATACACCCATAAATAATAAAACAAACAAATAACTCATAAAACATTTATTTTATACAGCTATGATGAATGGAACCCCCGGTGACGTCACACACACGGATGCGCTACCAAGAGGGCGCGAACACCATGTATAAATAAACCAGATTTTTAACTGAACAGGTTTGGCAAATGACTCGTCAAATATGGTAAGTATATTTGTATAATTTTTAACACTGTACTTAATAAACCATCTTTAAACCAACTAATAGTGGTGGGGTAATTTAATTCTACATAAGACAGCAATCCTATTACACTATCACATGCGCTGACGTTACAGCCACCGATTCCCCACACAACTCACGCAAACCAGGTAATACCAACATACAGGACAGAATACACCACAACACACCAGGCTTAAAACACACAATACCATCAAATGCTACACAAGTCCATGTATACAATTGTCAGTGCCGACAAACAGGCCGTGTTAACATGACTCCAGTGTATGTGCGCAATGTGCGTGTGTTCGTGCAAGTTCAGCCCATGTCTAGTCACAGGCTTACCCTGTGACATAGACACTAGTTTAAAATATGTAGTTTTGTATATCTACATCCAAATACAACCTACTTAGTTACCAGCCCATATGTTTTACAATGCATGACCATTTAGCACTATATATATATATACAGCTTTAAGCATTTGCTTTAGCCGTCTGCTACAAGAACAGAGATGTTCCAGCCGCCCCTTCAGATTAAGAGAATAATGTCTTCATCCCTCTTCCAGGCTGTTATGTAAGACAGAGATCGCAAGCGTTGACTCCCTACACAAACTCCCTCCTATCATCCCGCACAGGTGATAAACGACGTGCAGATGCAGACCAGCATTTAGCAAAGAGAAAAATTCCCATTTCGCCCGTCCTCAAACACACAGCGCTCTCGTTCCCCAAAGCGATCTCC
>JAULUF010000009.1:55220000-55267500 GCA_031834385.1 Semotilus atromaculatus
ATATGAATGCAAGTTCCTCTGAACTCTGTAGGCGTCCATAGTTGGCTTTGGAAAACGCACCGCAGGATGGCTGAAGATGCGGAACGCTAAATAGGTGTGGAAAACAGCGTTATCTATGATATATGTGCTTTAATAAAAATGAAATAAGCCCCTGGCAACAGTGATTCTCAGACTGTATAGTGTCTGCATGCCAAGATCAGTCCTAGAAAGGACACGTGTCTCTCTCTCTACGCCCGTCTTCAGTCCCACAACACATGGGCACCGAACAGGGCAGCTGGGACGCTATAACCGAGGCCCACGGGCCCTCGAAAGCTCGATCTATGGCCCGTGACGCCGCGTCTCTCATGTGTGCTGCGTTCCCTCCAGCCGAGTCCATCTGTTGCCGCAGGCTCTGTGTGATCTGCTTCTGCACACGGCCTTCTGCTGACGCCTGCGACAACACACTCACCATTTTATCACCCCTATTCCTTTGTTCTCTGCTGGCTTGGTATAAAAATAATCTCTGTATTTTACAATATTATAATACATTTCATATTTATGCATTTATGCAATGTTGATAACAGCTTTTGATGCTTAAGTTTTATGGAAACTATGATGCACTACCATTAAAAAGTTTAGGGAAAGTAAATACTTTTATTACATATTAATACTTTTGTTCAGCAAGGATGCATTCAATTGATTAAAAGGGACAGAAAACGCATTTATAATGAATAATGATGCTGTATTCTGCTGCCAGGCCAGTAGTTGGCGATGTTACTGTGTAAAGAAACACTACACGTAATACGCATGTGCAATGACGTCACCGTTTTCACAAATTTGCATTTTTGGCGTTTACACGGAGACGATATCTGAAACCGGAAAAGTGTTTATGGGTTGTGGCCGTTCATTTACACGACAACGGCATTTGGGAGCGTGGAAACGCGTTTGAAAGCTAGTTTCAAAGTGCACATTTTTAAAAATGTGCACTTTGAAACTTGTTTTCTAAAGTTTACGTTTTCAGTTGAAATCTGTTTTGTGTAAACACACAGCCCCTAAAAAGTACAATAAAATCCTCTCAATATAATTGCAATGAACACAATTAACGTTCTGCGATGCAGAATTGGCACCCTGATGTTGAATATCCCAGCGTGATGGGGCAGAGAACCAGAACAGCCTCATTTTGCTGTTGTGAAAAATCTTTTATTTTTGCCAAAGTCATTTGCATTAGCTGTGGAAAGCATTAATCCCTTTAGCCTTCAAAGGCTGGATCCAGGTCCCAGACCTCCTCCATGCCGTTCCACTGATGCTGCCCGTCACTCCGCTCCCAATGCAATGTGAAATCCTTTCAAAAAAAAAAAAAAAAAAAACGATTTTCTTTTTCCATGCCTTTTTTCCTCTCGGCCGGGGCCTCGGTGGCTCCAATGGGGACCGTCAGGACGCCCACACACACAAGCCACACACATGTCAGCGGCAATCACCTTCAAACAGCAATGCAAACCTACATAAACGTCAATGAGACTCAGAGACGCTCCGCTGGGGAAGGACGCCGTTGAATATGGATGTCCCTCAGAATGACGGCTGATATTGTCAATGAATTCATATATAAAAACTCTGAGTGACATTGTGTTGTGACAGAATTTGTCTTTTGCAAAACACTCAAACCTGGAAGCGACAATGCTGATGAGTTAGATATGTACTCCTTAAACAGCCTGGAGTTGTGCTGCCCCAGAGGAGGTCACCGTGAGGTACTTACACCTGCGCTAGCGGCCCTTTTTTAGCAGTTCAGATACGGATTTATAGCGGTTTTATAGCAGTTTTGGTTAAGATTCCAGATTCACATCTACAAAATCACCGGGAGGTAAAAGTAGTGGTGCAACAAACTTTACTATATTTTTGAGTAGCATGAAAGTAGATCAGAGGTTTTGAAAAAAATATGTACAATACAAAAATGTATTTCTATAGAATTTATGTAGAAAAAAATTTATTTATATAGAAATTTGCAAAAGTGCACACAGTGTGACCAAGGGAGCTGAAGAAATAAGTTATTTGTCATTCAAAACAAAAATTAGGGAAATTATGTATTGCATAAAAAAAGTGATTAGTAGTATTTTTATTCTATGTTTTGTGACAATCTTTTCAGGACACATTTTACCATCCATTTTCTCATTATTTTTAATTGGCGATTCTCAAGAATATAATTGTTTATTCCCCCACTGTATGGCAAAGTTTTTAAATTAAATGCAGAACAACAAATAATAACATCATGCATATATAATTTAAAAGATGTATTTTTGGTCAATTTTAAAGAGTCCTTGTTAAACGTTACATGTAGTTACTATAGTAGTAATAACAATCAATTATGCATAATTACATGCAACTAACCCAATCTAACCCTAGCCCAATAGTAAGTACATGTAATTAGTTAATATCACTCTATTATATTATTAATATTAAACCAAAAAAAAAAAACACCTTAAAATAAAGGTGTAACCTGAGTCTGTGTAAATACAGTAAGTAATGTAAATAAGTCATATTGCAATGCTTAAGGGACCTAATAGTCTTTGAAAAAAGACAGTATAAGTACTAACTTTACATTAACATTGATATATTAATATTAATACTGCTAATAATATCAATTTTACCCCAAAAAACAAAGTTTTAGCCACTGGACGAAGAGCCATCAGAAAAGACAAGAATTTCATTTTGGCACCTTGCAAGTATATATCTTAAGAGACGTAAGCGTCTCTTGTACCTAATCGGGTACAAATGAAGACTGATCCTTTATCGCTTGCACCTGCCCATAGCCAGAACATCAGACAACTTTTGCAAAGGTTTGGGCCAGAACAGAGCACATTAGTGCAAATCTCTGGTCGCTCAAGCACAGAAAACAGTGCTGAGTTTAGCAA
Organism: Semotilus atromaculatus; assembly: GCA_031834385.1. Classification (NCBI taxonomy): domain Eukaryota; kingdom Metazoa; phylum Chordata; class Actinopteri; order Cypriniformes; family Leuciscidae; genus Semotilus; species Semotilus atromaculatus. The sequence continues at coordinate 55,222,886 of JAULUF010000009.1, forward strand.
AACGTAGCGTAACGGAGATGGATAGTCAGGGCTTCTGAAAGAGACACACCTCAGCTAGGGCGACACAGGCTAGACCTAATCCTTCAACCACTATTAGTCTCTCTCTGCCTTTTTTCCACGTTAGTCTGACCTCGCTGCGAGCGAAACAATGACCTCGTATGGCATGAGTTCATTCTGGAGTCAAACAGGGCAGTTTCACTGTGTAAAATGGGACAAGTCACATGATGCTACGAAGACGTCATATCCAATGCCACCTACAGTGTTACAAATGTAAGAAGTGTTAAGAAGTATAAATATTCCTTATAGTTTCATTTAACATGAGCGCATGAAAATGAATTGATAAAACTGATCAATCTTCAATGCAATGATCGCTGCGGTTTGCCAAATGCATAGAGTATTACATCACATTGACAGATGAGGTCATTTAAATTACACTATATTCAAACTATCATTATAGTCAAATTATCATACAAAGTATATTTGAGACTATAGCCTATATAAATATCTGGCTATAGAGTCTATATAGGTTATAGAGACTACAATTTGAATGAATCCCTATTCTTTGCATGACACATTGACGTTACAGTACAAAATGGCTCTTTCAACATTATCCTGAACATTGTATAAGCATTTATTTCATGTGTCATAAATGGAAGAGAGAGTGTAAACGTCACATCCTTTTGATCATCTTAGCTAAGATTCACATAATCTTCACATAAAAATCAGTCTGCAGCCTTCCATTGACAAACAAGTTTTGTTGCAAGCTGTTCACACATTGGCAAGACAAAAAGCGATTAATGCATGAAAAAATCCTACATATAATCCACTAATCCAATAGATCCCAGTGTCATTTGTAACAGAGAAGAACCTTCCTCTTAAAGTGAAGTGAGAGTGTAATCCCCATTTCAATAGAGTAACTTGCTTTATTCAGTCCATAACCTGACACTCCACCAGTCTTTTACATACAACACAAGCACAGAAGACACGCGACCCGTGTCACAAACAACAGACGCACAAACACAACATACTAAAGGTTAAAGTGTTTGCATTCTGTGATTCGGACACAGGCTCTTCCTGCAAGGCGAGATTTATGAGTTTTTCTTACGCCGCAGCTGGCCGGGACGCGCTGCCACCGCTCGCGCTCAAGACAAACGACAGATCTGGAAAATCACACGTAATCCACAGCACTGGGAATGTGTTCAAAAACCTGAATGATGCAACCATTACAGCTGCATTTCCACCATGGGAAAAACTCCTTCACACTCACCAGACCTGAGATGTTTCTATTTACATCTGCAGTAAAAGAGCATGACATCTACCTATATAGAACCTATATAGAATTGGAGGAAAAAATATGAATGTAATGTTTACAATGTAATAGGGATGCAATGGCTATTTTGGATAAGCGATAATTACTAGGGCTGTCACTTTTGTGAAAAAATCCGGTTTGATTTGAGACATAAGTGTTCATTGAATCGATTGTAAAATCCATTTTCCATGTCGACAGACGTTTCCATTTTCATATATATTTTCATATATTCCATTTTCATCACCAAATATAGGCAAATCCACGGACAACTAACAGGCATTAGGACGAACGTAAAGAAGGCGCTTGAGACGCGCACAAGTCAGCAATATTCAATATTTCTGATGATTTATTGGCGTGAAGTTTCATGCACAATGACAAACAGGAGTGCAACATTCAGGGATTGAAATTAACACCCGCCAACCCGCCAAATGACGGTAAAAGGAACTTTGGCGGGTAACGCTGTCAAATCACGATTTGCCGTGTTTCTATGTTTACTCACTTTGCTGGGGAAGTTCATGTAGCCAAAGCTGCGCGGATTTAGCGCAAATACGCAACTCGTGAGTCATCATGATATATTAAATACAGTGTATTGCACAGAATCTGCGCATTTCTGGCTTGTTTGAACACACACTTCACTAAGCAACAAATAACGGCGCTCTTGTTCATTTGCATTGAAGTAATAGCGAAAATTAAAAAGCATTTGGTTAACAGAAAAGATATTGTTATTTTCCAACATCCTACATGTTCTGTGTACTGTATTGATATGTCCACCTAATAAAAAATAAAAAAAGGCGGTTAAAATCGATTCCATATTTTCGTTTTCGAAACTTGTGTTGGTTGGTCCGATCGATTGTGCAATCGAACGTAAAGTGACAGCCCTAATAATTACTTTTATGTTATGGCAGATAACCGATAAATGGTCGATTTCAGCTTGTATTAATTATTTCTATTAAATAACGCATTAATTATTTACTTTTTTGTCTATATAAATTACAAGTAAAAAAAACTACAAACTAAAAATCAATCATTTTAAATGAAACAATGCACAAAAAAATACAATATCGATATAAACAGAGCAATTCCAAGAGGGTCCTCTCACCATCGGTGCTAATTAATTTTGTGATTTGCTAAACATTGTTACGGTTTTCTTTTCTTTTTTTTAAAAATAACTTTAATTGAACATTAGATGATGGTAAATGTAATAAAAATGCAAAAATCCCAAAAAATATAACCATTACATTCAATTAAATAAATATCCAATATCGTCTGATAAGATACTTTTTTTTTTTTTTTTACTATAATATTCGTCGATAACCGATATGCTACCGATATAATCCATCCAACATAATTATTTCATACCTCATTACTCATAACAGAAGTAGTTGTTCACAATAAGGTGACGAAAATAATTGATAATTCTCACATTGTGTATCAAATAATCAAATGTAATTTAACAGACACTTTATAGATGTCAAACGTCAGTACTTTACTTGAGGGGAATTTAATTCTGAACCACTTGGTTATTGAATGCAATGGCATTTGGACTCTTTAAAGTGGCACTTTAGCACTTTTTGGGGTCACTGATATGAAGCCAGACCATGTGCAATTTGATAAAATCTCAAATTAAACTAGGCAGTAAGGGGTAAAAAGGCGCTGAAGCAGCATCTCTTTCACTCAACGAACATACAGAAGGGTGCAACCGCAGGGGTCAAGGCAATTACTGTAAGTACAGGAAGAGGAGGGACGGAAAAAAAACGGGTGTATGCGTGCGTGTCCTCGTAATTTACCGGCGAACACTTTCTCTGCCCTGGTCCAGCCGGGCCGCTGCTATTCTATTAGCGTGGCAGGATAAGGAGGACGGGCTCATCAATCCAGAGACTTTAATTGAGCTGGCTTCTCTCGGGCATTATAATTAAAAGACAGGAAGGGGAAAAAACAGCAAGAGGTCCTTCACGAGGCACGACGGAGGGGTGAACACGACAAAAAAGCCAGGATGAAGGTGATGGATCGGGCCGGGAGAGTGCTGGGATTCGAGGTCATAAATAAGGAACACTGCTGGGCCACGCTGATTAGAAAGCCAGATTCCCAGACTGTGTCAATCGGGGAAAATAGAAAAGCGTCTGAGGCCGAGGAGCCACTGGAGAAGAGGAATTGCTGGATGAAGCTCCCAGGAATTTAAATGACGGAGCCGCACGCTTCTGTCATTCAGCCCAGGACCCGCACACAAACACACATGCATATCGGAGTTATTTTGACGTGAATCAGATTTCTTCTCCGCACAAGCTTTATAATACTCGAGTCGTGCCATCCGAGGAGACGAGATGTGCAGCGCAATCTAATGAGCAGATAAAAGCGAACGCAGACGCTGAGCAAGGTGTACCTCACTGGGACACGCCGCTTATTCTCCCTCCTGTCTCCTGCCTTATTATCATCTCCTGCCTATCCACATTTCTAGGGATTTCCAAACAGTCCATCGGTTTATAAAAGCTTCAGACAGTACAACAAAACAACGCTTGCCTTGGTTTCCATCCATGCATTTTTAAAATCATTTTAAACATTTATGGTAACACTTTATTTTACTATGTCCTTGTTACATAGGTTATACTTACCATAGTAAATGATGCATAATTACATGCAACTAACCCTCAACCAAAGTATATGGAGTTGCTTAATATTACTCAGTACTTAAATATATAATTACACTGTAACAATGACACCTTGAAATGTGTTAGCATTTATTTATTTTTGCAATATTGCAATTTTTCCAGAAATTAATGGACTGAAAAACAGTCTATAGTGGTCAAACACAATTAAAACGAGGTATTCGGACTCTTTTCGTATTTGGTTTCTCTTTTCTTTTTTTCTGTTCCTCTTGCATCACTTCTTTCTCACTGTGCGTCAGCCCTTTCTGCTCAGCAGAGGGATGGGCCGAACGCTGTAATCGTGAGAGTTTGTGCATGGCTTGCTTTTTCCTGTAATTTCCCTCCTGCACTCCAGGCCTGGTGCGGTCAGACAGACAGCGGAAGAACGTGACTGATTCAGAAAACAAAAGAGACCCCCACCACACACACACACACACACACACACAAACTCACACGCTAGAGCTGCGCAATTAATCAAATTAATCACGGCATGGCCTTGTGCGGTTATTAAACCACAAACTCTGCAGGTTTCAAGCTGACGGGACGAGTATCTACTCCATCTCTAGTCTATTACACACTCTTCCCGGTGTCACGATACGCTGTTTTTTCACACATGCATGGATTACGATATGTAAACAACACTCCACATGACCTCCATCTAAGCAGGTGATCAGACGACGGCTCTGTCGTGTGCTTCCCTCGTCATGAATGCCAAACACTCCAGGTTGACTTTACAACATTCACGCGATTGCAAACATTTTGGCAGCTACTAAAGAAATCTAACTAATGACTAGTTGGAGCAAAGTCAACGATACACAGATGTCTTCCTTCAGTTGGATGCCAAAAAAAGGCAAAAAATTATGTAAAAGTGAAGAAATTACAGAAATATAGTACTATACAAGATATATAACATAGAGAAATATACTACAGTAATTATTACAAATTAATAAAAAATATAATAATAATAATAACTTGTTTAATTATATTTAATATATATATATTTTTTATTATTATTATTATTATTATTAAAGTGGAATACCTTCCCACCTCCCAAAATAATCCCCCCAAACATATATACTACACACACTATATGAACTATATACAATTTATCAAATAAATTAAATATTACTATTAGATAATAAAATAAGTTAGACAAACAAAAACAATAATACTAATAATAGAAGTGGGCTGGGTTCACACAAACACAAAAATAACACTTTCAAGGAAAGATAAAACTGTGAACAGGAACTACATTTTAACTTTGATATCCAAATGGAAACAATGTTCGCACAATGTTTGCTATTATCAGTGTTCAAATCACACATCACTTAATATGATGCCTCTACATGCAACCAGTTTGGGATTACTGGGAAAAGAATGACATATACTACAGAGACAAATCCCAGTTTTTTTCCCGGCACACAGAAACGTATCAGTCTCCACTCTCCAGACTGAGTTTTGTCCGGCCCATCCGTGTAATCCCTCAAGAAGCAGAGAACCGAAGGTGTGTTCACATGAACTAGCATGACCCTCGGATCACACTCACACGATTCACACACTGTGCTGACAGAGGCTGCCTTCCTCCACAGATTTATGCAATTTAGTACGAGAACCTCAGGAGTGCTTCTCTCGGGAGCAGAGATAAGAGGCGGCAACAAACCGCCAGCCGTGGGAACTCCCAAGCGGCTGCTACATGTGTATGGCAGAAACTAGTCATGTCAATGCCTTATGAGTGCTTCTCTTGAGGAGGTGACTAAGTGTTTTTGCATTATCATTACTGGGTGCACGCAAAAAAAAAAAAATTATTGAATTAAATCATCTGTTTTTTAGGCAAAGCAAGTTGCATCTTTAAATTCAGCAATGAAAAAGAAATCAAATCAAATAAATATTGCATATTATATGCATAACAAATGCATAAATGAACTAATGTCAAGCTCACAAATCAGTTTTTGAAGGTCTTCTCAACCACCTTAACTCAACCCAAGTGTATACATAAGCAATGTTTGCTTCCGTGAGCACACCTTTTAAAACATTTACCATTACCTCATCTGACCCCAAACTAACAGGACTGTGTGCCGTTTTCATCACGGAGGACAGCACCAGACTAATGGCATGTTCAATAACTATAATCAAAGCATCTCCTCCACCCTGCAGTCTTCAGAGTGAGAAGCAGCTTATTAACTCTTACCGTCCACACTCAGCTCCCATTACTGCTGACGGCACACACACACACACAACTGCCACTGTCAGCAAAGCCACGAGCACAGTGAGGGGACAATCACTAATGCAGCCATATTAACAGAGTACAGCATGTAAGTCACAGGCTGGTGACTGGGTCGGGTTATATGTGTTTGAAGAGCCAGAGCTTCTCAAAACCTGGTCAAAGCCACAGATACTGCCAGTTAAGGACTTTGTGAAAAAACAAAAAGAAGTCCTTAGAATTTCATGTTATTTATAATTAATATAGATGTATCATTAACATCATCAACATCAAAATTTAAACAAAGTGGGGGAATGTTGATAACAGGGTTAAATAACCGCATTCTGTAAGCATTTATATTGTGCTTCATTTGGATGTTATTTTTATAAGAAATGCAATTTGTTAATTTTTTATATATATATATATACACTCACCGGCCACTTTATTAGGTACCCCATGCTAGTAACGGGTTGGACCCCCTTTTGCCTTCAGAACTGCCTCAATTCTTCGTGGCATAGATTCAACAAGGTGCTGGAAGCATTCCTCAGGGAGTTTGGTCCATATTGACATGATGGCATCACACAGTTGCCGCAGATTTGTCGGCTGCACATCCATGATGCGAATCTCCCGTTCCACCACATCCCAAAGATGCTCTATTGGATTGAGATCTGGTGACTGTGGAGGCCATTTGAGTACAGCGAACTCATTGTCATGTTCAAGAAACCAGTCTGAGATGATTCCAGCTTTATGACATGGCGCATTATCCTGCTGAAAGTAGCCATCAGAAGTTGGGTACATTGTGGTCATAAAGGGATGGACATGGTCAGCAACAATACTCAGGTAGGCTGTGGCGTTACAACGATGCTCAATTGGTACCAAGGGGCCCAAAGAGTGCCAAGAAAATATTCCCCACACCATGACACCACCACCACCAGCCTGAACCGTTGATACAAGGCAGGATGGATCCATGCTTTCATGTTGTAGACGCCAAATTCTGACCCTACCATCCGAATGTCGCAGCAGAAATCGAGACTCATCAGACCAGGCAACGTTTTTCCAATCTTCTATTGTCCAATTTCGATGAGCTTGTGCAAATTGTAGCCTCAGTTTCCTGTTCTTAGCTGAAAGGAGTGGCACCCGGTGTGGTCTTCTGCTGCTGTAGCCCATCTGCCTCAAAGTTCGACGTACTGTGCGTTCAGAGATGCTCTTCTGCCCACCTTGGTTGTAACGGGTGGTTATTTGAGTCACTGTTGCCCTTCTATCAGCTCGAACCAGTCTGGCCATTCTCCTCTGACCTCTGGCATCAACAAGGCATTTCCGCCCACAGAACTGCCGCTCACTGGATGTTTTTTCTTTTTCGGACCATTCTCTGTAAACCCTAGAGACGGTTGTGCGTGAAAATCCCAGTAGATTAGCAGTTTCTGAAATACTCAGACCAGCCCTTCTGGCACCAACAATCATGCCACGTTCAAAGTCACTCAAATCACCTTTCTTCCCCATACTGATGCTCGGTTTGAACTGCAGGAGATTGTCTTGACCATGTCTACATGCCTAAATGCACTGAGTTGCCGCCATGTGATTGGCTGCTTAGAAATTAAGTGTTAACGAGCAGTTGGACAGGTGTACCTAATAAAGTGGCCGGTGAGTGTATATATATATATATATATATATATATATATATATATTTTTTTTTTTTTACTATAGAAATTTTACAATTATTCAGTAAAATTCTACAGGGAATTTCCAGGCCTAGAAATGTTACTGAAATAAGCAAAATGATTTTCTATGACCTTGGAAACCCTGTATTCAGTACACATTTCAAGTTGTTGTTTTTTTTCCATGTTGAAGGAGCATTGAAAATTAGCATAATCAGACCCAATAAGGATATTTGATGTTTAACATCAGTATGTGGGATTATGGACCAATGAGACTTTGCTGTAACACAATATATATATATATATAACAACACTATAACACAATGAAAACAATGCCGGTTGTAGCTGCTTAAGACAAAAACTACCAGTTAAGACTTTCAATCCATTTAATGCTTAATGCTAAAACATGTCATTAAAGATGGATTATAATACATAACATACAGTAAATGATCAATAAAGTTGCAACTGGTGCCAATAATCCCTCCTTGCACGTCTCGTTAGATTTGGACGTGGCGTTATAAGTAAGGATCGAAATGAAGGTCCAAACTGAGGCTCAGCCGGTTTCCCTCCTTCCCCCTGCACTAGATCACAAACCTGGCAGCAGCGAGTCAAATTGAGTCATGCTATTTTTAAAGAGGGGGCGTTTACAGAAATCTTTCACTGCTCGCTCAGGATTAATGCCACCGGTGGCCTTTTGAACCACCGGGAGTTTATAGAGACGACTGCACACTCGGCTCCACGCCATCTCAAACGGCTCGCACACACTCTCCTTCTTTTATTTAGTAAACACTGACCACACACACACAAGCTCTTTAACTAACCTGCGTCTTGTGGAGATTTCCATTAGCTTGTTTCTGTATGCAGGCCAGAGGCGCATCTCACAGCCAGAAGTTAGCATGCAACTTTAAACAACTTTACAAATACGACCGGAATTAGGTTGGACGATTGTGCTAATGAATACACAAATACGTGTGAGATGAATGCCAACATATACGCAAGACCAGAGCCCAGGGGCTTCATAGTTTCAGCAGAAGTAGGTTAGAAACTCAGGAGCCTGAACTAAACCAATCATTATAGTATGTTTGCCGTGCTGGAAGAACGAGACTGCATTGGCTTAAGATAATAAGAGAGCTTGAAAGCATGTCGGTGTGCGAGTACAAAGTCAGACCCTTTCCGCAGTCTTCAACTCAAACTCAACCAGTGTATACTATCAGGAGCAGAAAACACAATTCACAGCCACACCAGCCCTTCATTTGGCATAGCTTTCATTTCTGCTCTGACAGCCGCAAGACCGCGCAGAACGCTGTGAGTGTGTGTGAGAATTGAAATCAGGAACGGTGAGAGAACATTGGTACGTTTTCCGTCGTCAAAACAAACTTGGGTCTTCAGCCGACAAAGTTTAAATCCCATCTGGCTAGAGCTCTTCCATTAAAGGTTGTATCAGTCATTTCAGGCCCAAAAAAGGTCGAAACATAAATGATCACATTCATCTAATCTTTCCTAACGATCCGCTAGCTGCCCGCCCCATAAGCATGCCGTCCAAAAACTGCGTCTCTGTAGGCAGCCTAGGCTCTGAGATCTGCACACAAAAACAAATGGGTACACCACCACTCAAAACCAAAACAAACAGGGTTTCAACCAATGTTTCAACCGGGTGTTGCTCCGACTTCGCGTCCAGCCGTGAACGAGCTCAAAACCTCACAACACCCGCCCCTGTCGGTGATTGGTTGAAACCCTGTTTGTTTTGGTTTTGAGTGGTGGTGTACCCATTTGTTTTTGTGTGCAGATCTCAGAGCCTAGGCTGCCTACAGAGACGCGGTTTTTGGACGGCATGCTTATGGGTTACATTGCTTGATATCCGATAACCGTTCGAATTTGACTTTTCTCAAAAGTGACAGCCCTAGTGTGTGACCCCCTTAAGAGTGAATAAATTATGACACACTCCCACCTATGAGTTAGTGTTGTACCTGTAAGTCTGCAAGATACCTAGGAACAAGTCGGCGAGACATATCCAGAGTTTATCCTCAATTATTCATGATAATGACAGGACAAAGGGCATCAGAGATGAAATGGTGCTCAAGAAACGAAGGTGAAAGCCAACGAGAGGTTATGAATGAGGACATGGTAAACAAAGAGCTCGTGTTTCATATGAATGAGTCAGGACTGTGTGTACGTCTAGAGAACGGTGGAGTGAGGTCATTTCCTGCCCAGACTACCCGCTGTGTGTCATTTTCCCAACACCGGGAAAAGAGCCAAGAGGAAAGACGGCCCAATTGCTCGACGCTAGTCATGTATAAGTCTGACAATGATAGTCTTGGTTTACAACTTCTGGAGTGTTATAAAAATGATATTAAGGCTGCATTATGAGCCGTTGGTGCTTTCATCGAGGTGTAATACGACACAGGCTGAATATTAGGACTCTTATCTGTTCTTAAACACAACAACAGCTCTGGCCTGGAGGCGAATGGCATCTAGAGCACACGGACATGCTTTAATCAGGCTAAATTTGGCTCTTGTAAACAGCCTTTTAGTCACAAAACTACAACTGACAGCTCGCCAGCCCTCGAGAGATAAAGACGACCGTAGACTTTGCCTTTGTGAATCAGAAAGCACTAGGGAACAAGTCTTGAGATTGTCTGTGTGCTAAAACACATCCATATCCTCACATTTGACTAGGGATGGGAATTGAGAAGATTTTATCAATATCAACGCCACTAACGATTCAGCTTATCAATTCTCTTATCGATTCCTGATAGCAATGTGTGGGAAAAAACAAATAGTTTTATTTTTTTAAAGCTTACACTTGAGTAATAAAACTGTACTTTTTTTATGTAGTGTATGTAATAAATGGAACCTTATTGTAAAGTGTTACCGATTAGTTATACAACCTAATTCAAACGTCTCGTGAGTTTTTTTAACCATTCATTAAAATGAATCTGTTCAAAGGAGTCATTAGTTCGCGAATTGGACGTGTCACTATCGGATGTGTACGCGTTGTGTGATTATCCTGGCGGTTAGGACATCCCACAAGATGTGTGTCAACACAGAAAACGTTTATTTAAAGTGTGGTTTATGTCAGCTGAATGTGCGGAACGCTTTTCATAGAAGATCATAGATATATACACTAGATGTCGCCTTGGGGTTCTAAGCATGCGTCAAAACCGCCGCCATCTTGGAACAGGGCTCTTGTCATAGGAAGTAGCTCGGTAACGCTGCTATCTCTGCCTGTACTTCGAATTCATGGATGATGGCGAACGTTTGTGCTGCAATTCACAGGAATGAAAAATGAACTAGGAAGAATTTTTAAAAACAAAAATTACAAAAAAGAAATTTCTGGAATCAATTATAAATACATGTCTGACCTTTGGAACGAACCAAAAAAGCAGAGAAAATCGCATTCATGGCGATTTATGGTGATTTTATTTCCATTAGACCTTTGTCTACATTGACGGTGATGCATTAAAGAGAAGGGCTCCCCTGTTCCAAGATGGCGGCTCTATTGACGCATTCGTTCTAATGAACTGCCGTAGCCAAGGCAACATCTAGTGTATATGTCTATGATAGAAGATAAGGTATTTTGGCACAAATCAAACCCAGCGGTAATTCAGGGAAAAAAAATATTCGAATGCTCCACATGAAACTATGGTCTTCCGACCTTTTACCATTGTGTTGATTTATTTTGATTAATATGTTCCAGGGAGAGAGAGCAAGACAGCGCTTAGGAGACGGTGAAGCATTGTTTATACTTTCGCCTGGCTCTCTCTCTCTCTCTCTCTCTCTCTCTCTCTCTCTCTCTCTCTTTCTTTCTATCTCTCTTTCTATCTCACATTACTCACTGATCAAATAAGACTATGGCGGGACAAAAATTCGCTTTGGAGCAGGAGCATCAATAAGAGGACTCGTTAACGTCGATGACATACAATATCGATGGTTCATAAAACTTAGAACCGGTTCTTGAGTGGAACCGGTTTTCAATTCCCATCCCTACATTTGACTAGTCTAAACAACTAAAAAGAAGTATAATATGCTAAGCTAGGTTTAGGCACATTGCTTACTTTTAGCCTTGTGTGTACAGTATGGCTAGGCTGGTAATATTTAGTTGATTAATTGCCAAGTTGGTTAATATTGAAATCTTACTTTTCATGCACTGATATCGATTCTTAAATTCTAAGATCGATCTTTTAGTCAGTTTTCAGCGCAAAAAAACGCCACTGAATATTATACTGACCACAGTAGACTGCCAAACCATTGAGTCAAGAGCGGCCAACAACCTCTCCCAAAAAGTTCTGTCTCTAAAACCACAAGGTGAACTTGTTCTCGCCAATCAAGTAGTCAACCATCCTGAACGTATCGCCGCCCGTTGAACTGTGTAAACAGACCCTTATAGGCTTATAGACAGACCCAAGACAGAGATCCCAGAGAGGGTTGAAAAGGGTGAATGAGGTTTAATGGATCTGAGTGCGGTTGAGTGACATTGTGGTTATTTCCCTCGATATTGTAATCTGATTAAACTGAGAATTGTTTTATACATGACTAGATCAACAAGTATCTAAATCTCTTATTTACGCTGTATGATAATAATCGCAGAGCTTTAATTTTGTCAAGTCTTTGGCTCGTAGTGTACATTGTGTTTTACACAGGGCTGCATAATTGAATTTAGTGGTATCACGATTTCTCGATTAAATTTGAGTACTCTATTTTAAAAAATCCTCAATCGCAATTTATCGGTGTCGATTAACCAGCAACATACCAGAAGTGACGCATTTCATTGACAAGTATTCATGAACCACATTAATAGTACAGGTTACATGTTTCTCAGAGCTGCTCATTTCAACTCAGTCTCTGCATTTGCCGTTTGTTCGGGTTTCCAATAACGTGTATTTGGGAATGCATGTGTCTCACGCGTTTTGTGTTTAATAACAAAGTGTTGCACTGTTATCATTTGCATGCATGGAGCATCTCAGCAGCTTGGTTAACAAACTCCATCACTGCATTCTCTGTATTCTTGCAAACTGCCAGCGGTGCTTTTCGCTTTAGTACTAAAACTTAGAGTATCAGGCATTCAGTTTCATGTGCCACTTTGAACAGAAGCCAAACATATTAAGGCTTATTGGTTGTCTTAACAAAATTGAGCAGCCTAATGAGTAATTTAAACATCTGTTATTCACCATAGATTGTTTTTGTTTTTTTGTGCATGGATAAATCGAAAAGACCAGAAATGTGCATGAATAAAATAACCAGGTTTGATTTTAACCGCCAGGCCACTACCAACTAAGTTGAGTGTTTGTTTGAGACACCAGTAGCTCGTAAAGAGCTGGATATTCAGCCACAGCGGCCCGACTACAGGTTGATCTCTCACTTTTAAACTCATCCGACATGCAGAGACGTCTAAAAGGCTTTTAATCTGGGGATCTGTGGCATTCTTGCCTCTGGTTGTTACTGTACAAAGATACGCACGCTTTTAACTACACCCACACACACACGAGCGCACACTCGTTAAAGACGACATCAAAACTTCTACAGAAACCCTGGAGGGAAATGCATTGAATGCTATACACAACAGCACGAGACTAATGACGAGCATGACGAGTCGCAATAAAAGAGCGCATTGATGAGATCATTAGAACGAAGCCCTTCTAGTAACAAACTCCCTACATTCCAACAAGAGTCCCCCTATAATCTGCCCGAGAGATCAATGGCGACCCTTATCTGGTTACAGCAGATTAGAGGAGGAATTTCTGCAAGCTAGTTCTGGCAAGCTGGAAATCAAAGACGTTTTCGATGTGAGGGGTTTTATTGGTTTGTAACTAGCCGCTGTATTCACTGAGTGCATCTGAAGGAGCTTCTTGTGCTTTACGGCTCCCCTGCCGCAACACTTGAGCAACATACACGACTTGAGGGATCGAAAACAATCTGAGCCAAACCATACAATCTGGTGTGTTCAGTCCAGGACTGAGGATACGAGTGGCAGACAGTGTGGGAGGAAGAGAGAAAATGAACTAATGGACCTCAGCCTGAACTAAAAATAATCATTACCAATAAGGAAATTGTAATAAATAAATACACTTGTGAAAAATTATTTGACGCACGAGAATGAACCTCATTGGTTCTTTCCCATCAAGCGAACATGCTTGAGCTTCCGTTTACCACAACTGATGTGTGTGTTGATGAATGTTTATATGTGAATAAAAGCCTAAATTCAATCTGTTCCTTATATGAAGCAATCCCATCTCTTCAGAAAATTGACAAAACCACTCAATTCATATGGATTAGTTTTACGATCGCTTGATGAACTTTTTGAAGCGTCAAAGTCTTAGTTGCGTCGCTGCCAATAGAGGGACAGAAATCACTCAGGTTTCATCAAAAAGTTCATAATTTGTGTTCAGAAGATGAACGAAAGTCTTACAGGTTTGGAATGACATGAGAGTGAGTAGAATTTTATTCATTTTTGGGTTAGTTTCATTTTCAACTCTCCCTTTAAGCAATGTTCGGTAGGATATTTGGTTTTGCTGATATATCAAGGTTCGTATTGGGAATCATGCAGTTTCACTAGTATCATCAACTACTAAAACTTTGGCATCATAAGTGAACTCTACTGCAGTCTGTTTGTCAGACGAAACTTGCTGGCAACCACTGTGGAAGGTTTAAGCTTGCAGCTCTGCTCTGGTATTTGTATTTCTGACAATCATCTGTAAGTGTTACGCTTTTGCTGTAATAAGCTCCCCAGAGTCACGGTGGTCAGGTGACGTTGCTTAGCGCTAAATTTATCTCTGCTCCATTTCTGCTTGAGATTTCACAATTATTTTTGTCACTGCTATTGCTGATGTCTTTTCATCTCATTTCAGTAAAAATTGGCTAACAGAGACCGTTACACACAATATTACTGGTGTTTTGACAAGAGGTAATTAACTTTTCCTTAGTTTGCATAGTTCCTCAAGCATATCTCATTTCCAGTAGTCAAGCATGCATGTCCACAACGGCTTACAAACATGAAGCAGCAACCAAAATGGTTTTTTTCTTCAACTACGCCCACTAGTATGTCAAAGGAGTTGAGTTTGAGTATAACCTGTATTTTTCCTTTAATTAACGCTATCATCCATATCATATCAAAAGCCTGTTATATAGGCCTATGTTATACAATTTATTTATTTCCTAAAAACAAAATAAAAAACTAAAAAAAATTAACTATGAAGAAGAAAACAAAGAGTGCAATGAATTGATGAAAAGATTTCAATGTGTTAAAATTATCGTTATCAATGTTTACACAAATTTGGACAAACATTTCAACCACAGAACTCTATCAAGAAAATCAAAATCATTATGATAAAAGTAAAAAAAAATTAGGAGTAAATTTAGTATGACATTTTTTTTAAACATATAAAAAAATATATTAAATCAAATCACATAAATATGTAAATAAATAAGAAAAATGTGATATATTTTAATCATACTGCCTAGACGTGTGAATGTGCAAATTTTCATAAATACTGGTTGCCTAAAATTCTAAATCATGCATTATAATGGTATAAATGTTTGCCAAGGCCCAATATTTGAAGGAAACGGGCTATACCAAACAATACAACCAAGGTTACATCAACAAAATAGCACAGACTGTCTGATCACCGAGACAGCAAAGATTTCTACATTCAAAACAGACCTTCTGATTGCCAAATCAGACCTTGCTACAGCAAAATAACATTATCTGCTCAGTAGCTTTCTGATTCTCTGTCTCTCTCTCCTCCTAATTTATTATTTAGGCCTATTAGGCTAACAATTATTTATATTAGACGGTAATTATGCTCATTACAAGGCAATCTGGAAAACTTTTTACAATTAAAAGAATCAGAAATGACAGAAAATCTCATTATGTATCTAAAGCACGCTTCAGAATCAAACCCAATAATATCTCTGTAAGATGCTACACAACTGCTACATCACAAAATGGCCAGAAAAATGGCAACCCAGCATTACTAGCCCTGCAAAAATGTACTCGATTTACTGCATCAGTAGATGACAATTAGTTCACATAAGCAGCGAAAGTGATGGGTTTATTTGTCAAGCGTTAATGCACATCTCCATCAACATGATCAAATATATTGCAACTTGACACTGGCATTTCCAAGCTTAATGGTGGCTAGCTGTCATTTAAACAAGTATAACCATGTTAAACATACATGCTTTAAGCTCTACTGAGGAGCCCCAAAAGCATTTCACAAGAGAAACGCTGTTAAACCTGACCCTGTGGAGAGCGTTTAACGACACAGGCTTGATTCTGCTAACAGACTGGGACTCCAGCCACAAACAGGGCCGAATTCAGTGCTCAGCTGTGTGAAAAAACGTCCAGTGGGAAGCTTTCTGGCCCTGAACCAAGCCCAGGTTGTCCATCGGCTCCTGTGCTCTGCTCATCCTCTTTTCTATCCGCTTTTATCACCTCACACCAAATGGGTTTAGCACGTTAGGTAACCTCATTAGCACAAGACAGTCCTGGGCTGAGCCGCGCATTAGCAGAGGATCGTCTGGAGAAACGATCTGCTGTCAAACAACATGATGCATGATTACCTGGACATACACGCATTCAAAAGACACACTAGCAACAGTAGCTGCGTTTACATGGTTCAATCGGTATTAGGCCTAAATCAATCCGATTGATGAATTCGAACACGGTGTTTACATGAACGATAAATAAAGTAATTGGGTTGATGTACGCGTTTATATGTCACAAGATTCAAATCGGAATTGATTTTTTGACATGCGCACACTGCACGAATACACCGCTGTTCGCGCATAACTATTCTCCTCTATTGGTTCATTTGTTTTAAACAGCAGACTTAATATTTATCCGTCTCTGGTCATGATTTGGAGACGATGAGCATATGAACCGTTGTGCCGCTGCTTATATTGATCCCGCAGTAAAACCCCACGCCCAAAACCAGTCGTGTGTGGATGAGCGTCTGAAACCAGGACTGGTGGGACGTCGTCCTGCTTCACTTCACGGACGGCGAGTGAAATGAGTTTTTTTTAATAATGGTACGCTCCTTTATGACACTTTATTCAATGGGAAGAACAGCCCGTTACGTGCGTCACACGTCATTACGCTACTTCAACGCCATTGCACAAGCGCAGTCCTTTCAGTTTCGGTTTTCAATCCGATCAAGTGTTTACATGTTCTCTGGATCGGATTACAAAAGGAGTAAACCACCCCTTTCAATCCGATCGAAATTCCCATCGGATCGAGCTCAATCGGATCGATTAATGCCTGGTTCAGATTGCACGATTTTACACGTTTTTTTTTTGTCTGTTACGATAGTCACTGTGTCAGATTACGCGATTTTGACTCCTAAAATCTTGTCGTGTCGTGGACAAGAAACATGTCAGACTACACGTTGCTTTCTGACCAGTCATCTCGTGCCGTCTTTAACGACGCGCGTGATGTCATCGAGAAGGCAACTAGAGAGTGACTTTCGGAAACGAACGTAAACAAACAATGGATGAAGCGGTGAGTGTTGTATCGGCTGTCCTGTGTTCAGAAAAACGTAAAAAAAAGAAAGAAAACCCGACAATGGACACGTTCCTGGATTGCTCGAACAGGACAGTATGGGCTGTCAATCCTCCAAAGAGAACTTGAGGTAAAATATTGTTTTTTTATATATTTTTACTTTTAGCCAGTAGTACAAGTAAAATAATGTTGCTAGCTTGCCACAACGATAACATATTACAAAAACAGATTGTTAAAACCTCATACATGTGACGGAACCCGTCGTGGACGACCGTTAAAAAAATTAAACATGCTAGTCTTTTTGTCGTGAAGCATCGCAGACGCGACGTAGGTTGTCGCCCAATATGACACACTATACGAGATGATACGATCGAATCTTGCGTCCCGACGCCCGTTGTAGTTTACGAATCCCCACGACACCCTACGTCAAACGGATCGTGACAAAATCGGGCTAAAATCGTGTAATCTGAACCAGGCATAAGGTGTTTACATGAAGGTTTTTTAGTCCGATTGAGCCGTCAATCCGATTATAAGGGTCCATGTAAACGCAGCTACTGATTGGAATACCATACTACTCATACTATTTCTGTATCTTTAGATGGGAGAAATAGTGAGAGTGTAGCATTTTGAATTCACCTGCAGTCACTTCATTCGTTCCTGAAAGAATCTGAAGGTTGCTGAACAAATTGGTAGAGTGAATAATTAAATTACTCATACCTTGATTTGTTCCTGAATGAATAGTTGTTGAACAAATCAGTTGAGTGAGTTGAGTAATTCCTGAATGAATCAGTGGTGTTGAAAAAAATGGTTGAAAGAATGATTCAACGATTCACTCATAAACAGTTACTTGATTCAATTCTGAATGAAACACTGTTTTTGAACAAACCAATAATTCACTCATGAGTAGTCACTTGTTTCATTTGATTAGTGATCCACTATACTTAAACAGGAAAAATACTAGTTCCAACTCTGCTGCAGTTATAGTTTATAAGTTATAGTTTTGATTAAGACCTCATGCTGTCAACGCTGCCGCTCAGTCAATACTCGACAGCAACTACAGCCATGCACTTCACCACAAACCAGCCACAATCCAACTGTGGATGCCCATTACTGCAGACTCGTTTTACACATTCATACACTAATTTAGTACCAGCCTACTTTTAAGAGCAACGTCCACATGTTAATGCCTCTAAGAGGCATTTATCTATGCAGGATGATTATAAAAACTGGCAGGTTAATTATTAATAGGGCAAAAGAAGCTTGGTATGAGGGAAGGCCTCAAAGGAAAAAAGGAACTGACTGAGATTTTATTCAGACTTCTTCCTGTGTGACTGCGAAGCGTTGGAGTCATGTAATAACAGACTAGCCATTTCATATACGTACTAACTAAGTGCAAAGCAACTGGGCATCAAACAAGCATGGTTTCTTCACAGCTCAGGGAAATACACAGCTGCATTTTCTTCGAGTCAAATGACATCTCTGACGGCAGGATGAAAGCATAGTGGCAATAACCACATCAAACAGCTAAGCACCACCAGACTTTTTGTTTGAGCTACGAGAGACCGGAGCTGCATGCTCGCAATACTATATTGCTGATTTTAATGCGACTTTCAAACCGGGAGAAGGGTTACATGAACAACGCAGGATTACACCATGCAAATTGCCTGCAAATCACTGTCACATATGCTAGCCCAGCAAATCTGCTGGTGCATTGACGCTACATCCCTTTAAATCACATAAGCGCATAGCGTCGGATAGTGCGGGATAGAGAACCTGAGAGATTCAGATCAGATTAACACAGACACGACAAACCAGAGTCTCCTAGTTTGGCTGTTAATGCAAAAGAGAAACATGATAATCCAGACCCTGACCCCTTTGGCTCCATGACACAGCGCGGTCACTGTGGAACCGGGCCTCCTCTGCAAACCCACTTGGGTAAATGGTGTTTTGTAGTCCCTGTGTTAATATGCAGAGCAGCGCTGGGCAAGGCGAGACGGCGCTGGGTGCAGATCTGATGTGCTTTAATGAGACCGGCGGAGCGCACGTGGTGAAATATTTAAGCGGGAATGGTTACTGGCGTTCCATACACGTGCTTTGATGATGTTCTCCGCTGGAGGTGAGGTCATTGCATGGTACCATGGGGAAAAATGAGTCATCCACTGGAAGAACAGGGGGATTGTGGGTGTGTGTGGAAGTTTTGGGGTAATTCTAGAGAGTTAAGAAGATCTGACAGACTTTTGGAGAGCCTCCAGGGTGAGTATATCCGACAGTTTTCAACATAATGTTTCAGAATAATTTCACACTGCGATGCACAGCACGTCTAGGACTTATATGTAAGCCAGAACCACTTTATCTTAAAATTTGTTTAAGTTTCACAACTGTGTAAATAATCTGCAAACTACCCAAGGTCATCGCTCACTATACCATACTGATACAGAGTTTCCTGCATCACTTTTCTAGAGTGGCACTCTCAATCTACACAGAGAAAGACATGAAGTGAAATGTGAAAAACACCTTTACTTATAATAATTCAATGTTTAAGTAAGTAATATTAAACTAGAAGCAAATTGCAATGCCCTTGGAACGACTCAGAATACCCTAGAAACCACACAGTGAGATCTGTCAAATGGTAGCATGACCTTGAAGCCTCTTATGCTCATCACAAATGTAGTCATCTTGCACACTCCCACCAGTTTCTTTATTCATGTAGCCTAAATATTCTAATTAAATCAAGTATAAAAAATGTTGAGGATAAATGGAAAAGGGGGCTAGGAAAGACAGACGGGGGTTCATGAAAGAGCTGTAAATCACATCATTATAAACATCTCCTCCCCTATTTGCCATTCAGCCTGTGATTAAGACAGTAATTCAGCAAATCTCATTACTCCAGTTTAAAGAAGCAGGAACTTGCCATGAACACTTCATTAGAGTCAAGAATTTCATCCATCTGCAACAGACCAAGCTACAAAGTTTAGATTTTATTTTAAACAAGTGAGAGTCCACGTCGCCATTTATCAACCCAACAGAACGTCTTAAGAATATCTCCGCAAATGCAGTGCACAGTCGTGCTGAGCTCACAGTAATCTACTAGACCTCAATGCAATTAAAAAATTATTTCGCCACATCATCTTACCAGCACATCTGCTTCATATAAACGCCGGGGTCTCGTCCACGCCACTCCTGTGAATGCAAAAGCTCTGCAATCTCGCAGTGTTGGTCAAACAGGGCTGTGGGTAAGTAAATGGTGCTATCATGCCACCCTCTGCATACTGCAAAGAGGGGATTAACTGCCGGATTATCTACTAGGAGGGATTAAAGGCAGGGTGGCCACATTTGTGAGGCTAAGAGGTTACGTGAAAAATACTTCCATATTGGAATCAAAAGATTTGACAATTTACTTCATCTACCGATGAGAATGTTGAGTTTAAAATGGACGGAAAGTATTCCGGTGTGACTATGCATAAAGGGGTCGGATTTATTGGATGAGCCGGGACTCATTTTTATTGTTGGATAAATAATGGCAACATTTGCATGCATTTTGGATTCAAAGCAGCGCATCCAATGGCAACGGTCGCTTTCAGGCTTTTCAGCTGCAGAGGAGGACAATCCTATGAAATTCTGGGTTTTGATGACAGCGGATACACTGGCGATTGAGAGCAACACAAGAGTGCTTTATCAAATTCCCATATTCAAAGCAAAAAAACATTGTTGCCAACATTCGGATTATAAATCCATAAATCAGCCAACATCCCCGATCATCTAATCCTTGCAGTATATTCTGCTACCCATCTATCTTTTGCCTGTTCTACAGCACTGGCAAAAATAAACACAATGGCATTCTCAGGCCAACTGATTGAATGAAATCTAGTACTCCATGTCGGAGCTGGAAGAATGCCTCCTGGAGAAATTTATGAGTCTCACATGGATAGCTGCATCACCGCTAATGCATCCTTGTGTATACACGCTCCTCGTGCGCAGAAGACCACAAAAATGCCTCAGTCGGCTTCTCCCGTTATTACAGACCAATGGGAACGGAGTGCAGGAAGTGGTGGGAATTACTAGAAAAGGGGACTATTTGGAAATTTGGAAGGGGCAGGGAAGTGCTCGGTCTGCATCAGCTGTTTTGCTGCGGTAGGCGCATGACTCCGCTGTGAGGTCATGTGCAAGTCCTGGCAAAGAGTTTTGTTGTACTCAGGAGAGGATCCTGGAGCTGGTTTTGATTTGGCGTGGCCGTGGGTTTCATCCCATTCTTTGCTGTCAAATAGAACAAGTCTCAATGGAAGGTTATCAAGGACACTCGTGAAGGGAACAGGGAAATGTACCATTTGCGAGATTTTTTATGCAGAAGCACTCATAAGGCAGATTCATATTTCACAGTTGATTACATCACCAGCTTGACACAACAGTCAATTATCCTGCCGTTTATGCAGTCTGCCCGGACTCACGTAGTAGATGGGAAGGAACGGCAATGCGCTATATGACAATCTGGTTTCATTCACGCTCTCTAGAAATGTATAGCATTTATATTTATTTCAATAATGTAGGAGATTTTAGACTGAACTTCTTGTACAAAGAAGTACAAATCTGTACAAAACAACACTACAGAGAGGTTGTACTTAATTACATTTGATCACTGGGTCCCTGTGGAAACCAGGAGGGCGTCCAATCTGAGATGTGAAAGCTCAGGTCAGTCTGGGAGTCTCAAGAAGGAGAAAGTCAATTTCAGCTGCAGATAAACCGGATGCTTTGGGAAATAAAGCATTTGGTGAATGCTAATGTCTTCAAACAAGGTTTTCATGGAGTCAGACTTGATTTGTGGGTTAAACTAGAATAAACAGTGGCAGAGTTTCCATTGGACTGTCGATTGGGCCTCATGGATCAATGTTTCCTGATACCACAGCCGCTGTTAATATCCTCTGATCGTACATATTGGTTTCTACTAGAAGGTTGGGATGCGTCCAAACCTGTGCTTTAGTGTTCATTGTAAAAGGGAGTAAAAATTTAATTTTCATCCATTTAAGCGCCAGCTGGCAGCTGTTTTAAAGGGCCGCACGAGAGAAAAAGAGCTGAAAATACATGAAACACGAATACAGATTGTTTGGAAATACAACATCCGTTATCGTGAGAGCTCTAGTACTACACATCAGGACAGGAAACAGATTACTCTGATTCTTTTGGCACCCACCCCGCCTTCCTTTGGATCAGAGACCAGCCAACTTATCTTGGGAGTGGTGGTAAATTACGCCAGACCACAACCCAAGTGAGACAGCTGTTTTGAAGAAGATCATTTTACATGTTACCCAATTCAAAAAAATTCACATGCAAGGACTCACAACTTCCAAGAGAGGAACACTCTTTTCAGCCAGTTGCTTTTTGAACGGTAAATATATGCAAATTTTCTTTGCATTTTTTTTTTTTTTTGCAAACATTACACCTGTTTTGCATCATAATTAGGTCATTTTTGCAAGTTTAAAAAGCCAAGATAACATTATCCTGGTGACAAATTAGCAGAATTTGAAATAATTTAAATGATATAACAGAAAATGTAAGTCTGCAAGGCGTAAAGATTGATTTACAAAATCAACAAAATGTAGGATTTGAGTACAATGCAGCACTGGCCCAAATACATTCTCACACTGACTCAGACCTGTATGCAAGTCCTTATTGTTTAGATAAATAAAAATAAAATAATAGCCATCATTTACTCAAAAAGAGGTAATTGGTAGAATGTACAGGCTTCTCTTTTCCACACAACAAAAGTGATGTCAAACCTAAAATTTTGACAAAAATGTGGCCCAAGTTTTCCAAAGTCATACATTAGATTCACATGATTCTCATGACGAGACATCAAAACATTGACATTCTCATGATTAATCTCCATTGATGCTGAACCACTGTTGAAAGCAGTTCGAAGGGACATGATGGTGACTAAATGGTGACAATTTAATTCTTTTTTTGGTACAGTATTAGTGTTGTCAAAAAACTCGGTACTTCGGTACCAAGTCGGTACAAAAAAAATTAAACAGTTACGGTACCAGCTTTTCTAGGTACCAAGTACCGGGTGAATCCGGTTCTTGATGCGCTGTCCGAAAGGTGCAGAGTTGCGTCCTCTTCATAAAAACACTGAGACATGGCGACCAGCGGCGCTGCTAATGCGGTGGCTCTGAATCTACTTGTTGACAAGAAAGGAGGAAAGAGCCACATATGGAAATATTTTGAATTAGGCTAATGTCACGTTGCCATTAAGGGCCGTTCACACGTTCACATAGCGCGTTTTTTGCGTGTGCAAATTTCAAATATCAGTATCAAATATCAATATCAAATTTCATAATAGAAGAGACGTGCGAGCTTGTTTTTCCAGGCGCGCTACTGTTCATGGTTGCATAGCAGAGACATGGGAGAGCGAGCGCTTGTGGAATGAAGGAGAAAGCGGTGCAAACTGAGCTCTCCATGATGACGAGGAAGTATCAGCTAATAATTAATTGATTTCTAGCCCTTGCATTAGAAATCAGCTACCGGCTTCTCAAGTTTTGAAGACATCAGGCAAGAGTGACATTTTTGGCAGTTTTGGATTAAATAAAAGTACAGTTAAGTCAAATAGAACATGCTTTATCTCCTGTATAGTTTGGTAACACTACAATAAGATACCATTCATTAACATTACTTAATGCGTTATCTATCAACACATTGAGTGAACAATATATTTTTACAACATTAATTAATGTTTGTGAATGTTATTTAATACAAACACTTGATTGTTCACTTCATTCATTGTGCATTAAATAATGTTAACAGATAAAACTTTTGATTTTAAAAATATATTAGTACATTTTTAAATTAACCCCAAGGAGAATAATTGCAACAGTATATAGGCTAACTACACTGTAAAAAAAAAAAAAAGTTGGATTAACTTAAAAAAGTAAGTTACCTGGTTGCCTTAAAATTTTGAGTTCATTGAAATTACAAATTTTAGTTAATACAACAAAGGAGATTGGTTTAATAAATAGAAACTCAAAATATTATGTTATCTGAACTACATTAATTATCTAAGTTGATTTGACAAAATATAAAAAGTTGCGATAAATCATCAAAATTAATTTTTACAGTGTATGGTTTATTGTTAGGTCATTTTATCTAATGTTATCTAACAAATAGAATCGTATTGTAAAGTGTTTTTAATACTACAGTTTCCATCTTTGTAACCGTGATATACACTTTAATATATGAAAATTTAATCTAAATTAAGCTTTGGTACCGAAATTGCTACCGAGAACCGTGGATTTTCACTGGTATTGGTACCGAATACTGAAATTTTGGTACCGTGACAACACTATACAGTATTCTGATAAACAACATATTTGCATGATCCTGCAATATAAGCATTGCTGTGATGACAGCTCTCAAAGAAAAGCAACATCTTCTGCACCAGTTATACGTGACAGTAAGTCACCGTGAAGAATGTTTCATTGCCGCTAAGAGACAGAGTCGGCTTGATACTGTATCTCTGTCTCACGGCACTTTCATGCACCTTTCCAGAGTATTCTTATCTCTCTCAGGACGGAGACTAAGCCGAACAGTGTGAAATGTTCTGTACGTCCCAGCAATACAGCGATGGGACTTGTGGACTGAGACAGGCTCTGGCATCGACTGAGGTCACCCAAGGTCAGCCGCCTCCACTGTCTGGTTCAATCTGTGTAGTGTTCGACAACTCACTAGAGACTTCGCCTGATCCGACTGGGATGAGGATTAACGTGATAGATGTGTTTGGTTAAGGCTATGAAAGTAAATTAAAAGCATCAGCCGTAAATTAATATGCTTTTGCAGAGTCAATTAGATTAATGATGTTGCTACTGGTTCAGGTTGACCTTTCCACACCTTCATGATAGAAACTGGTTATTGCCTTAAAGAGAAACAGGCATGTGAATAACCTCTGAATGCTTACCAGTCGGGTTGTAAATCACGCTTGTTATTGAAAATAAAGCTGTTTTTGAAAAAACGCTAAGCGACTAAATTATGTCATTGGATGTCCTTGCACACTATCTATTGCTGCTTCCAGAAGCCTGTTTACAAATGTACAATAATGCCAGAGGACATAAATATGTTAGTACAGGGATGACAGAGAAATTCACTGTGCCAGACAAAAGGAATGGTTCCAATTTAGTTTGGAAAGCACAGCACAATAAATGAGTCTACTGTGTGCTATAGCGCGATTAAGGATGGATGGATGGATGGATGGATGGATGGATGGATGGATGGATGGATGGATGGATGGATGGATGGATGGATGGATGGATGGATGGATGGATGGATGGATGGATGGATGGATGGATGGATGGATGGATGGATGGATGGATGGATGGATGGATGGATGGATGGATGGATGGATGGATGGATGGATGGATGGATGGATGGATGGATGGATGGATGGATGGATGGATGGATGGATGGATGGATGGATGGATGGAACAACAAAGACAGACAGATGGATGGAAAGATGGATGGATGAATGGATGAATGGATGATGGATGGATGATGGATGGACGGACGGACGGACGGACCAACAAAGACAGACAGATGGAAAGATGGATGGATGGATGCATGGATGGATGGATGTTGGATGGATGGATGGATGGAACAACAAAGACAGACAGATGGAAAGATGGATGGATGAATGGATGAATGGATGTTGGATGATGGATGGATGGAACAACAAAGACAGACAGATGGATAGATGGATGGATGGATGGATGGATGGAACAACAAAGACAGACAGATGGATGGAAAGATGAATGGATGTTGGATGGATGGATGGATGTTGGATGGATGGATGGATGTGTGTGGATGGATGGATGGATGTTGGATGGATGGATGGATGGATGGATGGATGGAACAACAAAGACAGACAGATGGATGGAAAGATGGATGGATGAATGGATGTTGGATGGATGGATGGATGGATGGAAAGATGGATGGATGAATGGATGTTGGATGGATGGATGGATGGAACAACAAAGACAGACAGATGGAAAGATGGATGGATGGATGGATGGATGGATGTTGGATGATGGATGGATGGAACAACAAAGACAGACAGATGGATAGATGGATGGATGGATGGATGTTGGATGGATGGATGGATGGAACAACAAAGACAGACAGATGGATGGAAAGATGGATGGATGAATGGATGTTGGATGGATGGATGGATGGATGGATGGATGGATGGATGGATGGATGGAACAACAAAGACAGACAGATGGATGGAAAGATGGATGGATGAATGGATGTTGGATGGATGGATGGATGGAAAGATGGATGGATGAATGGATGTTGGATGGATGGATGGATGGAACAACAAAGACAGACAGATGGATAGATGGATGGATGGATGGATGGATGGATGGATGGATGGATGGATGGATGGATCTACTAAACGTACTTTAGTTTGAATTCAAAACTTCTCACTGATACAAACGAATCAAAAACACCTTGAAATCATTCAATATTACGGTAGCTGTTCCATTTTCTCCTCAGACTTTCCTCACAGATCTGATAACAGCCATCAGACCGCACATCTCAACCAGCGGCAGCTGCGACTGTGCTCTTATCACGGCACAGAGACAACAAAATGGGAATGTCATGACAGGAAGAGAGAAGATGTGAAGAGACTAGTAAAAAGTACTGGGAGTCCCAAAACCCAAATGCTGTGCACTCCATCAGTGGAGATCCTCTGCACAGATTACAGCCAAACTAACACACAAACAGACACGAATGGAGGACGTCTGCAACCATAGTTAGATGCATGTATGAATATCTTTATCTGCAATAAACAGATGAATTTTCAAAACTAGCACAATACAACAAGACAAAGGCGTTAGCTTACGACATTAAAAAGTTGCTTTAGTTTAAAAACTTGTAATACTGAGTTAATACATTTAAAAATACAAACCAACACACTCTCGATTGTGAAAGGTTATTCACAATGAAAACTCAAAGAAAACCAGCATGTCTCAATTATATTGAGAAGTAAGTCTCCCTTTCAATGTACCACCACTGAAAACACTGAATTTAGCAGTCAGCCTCAATAATTTACTATTTTATAATAATTTTTTTATAATAACTGACTCGGTTTCTGGATGCAACCACCATCTCTTATTTTCTTCAATCACATCCTACAAATCAATTGCACAGCTTTATAGAAACATGCAACTAAAACAACAATGCAAATTAAGATCTAACTAAAGATCAGCCATTTATAAGTTCTCACTTAAATTGGAAAGTAAAGTCCACAATAGAAGCTCAGTAACTAGCTAGTTTGTAACTAACTCTGCGCTTTATTTTGTTGCACCATTCGTTCTTAAAGGGGTAATTCACCACTGGCAAAATGGGATTTCAATCAAATGTTGCTGCCTATGTAGTAGAAAGGTGAAAAAAAATGAGAAACCTAGAGAAACCTACTCTTACAATAACTGCTATGTTAATAACTCTCTGTCGATCTGACTGTTCGTGGGCAGGGATACAAAAATGCAGAATCATCTGTCGTTTTCACCAAAGCTACACAAGTAAAAATTGTGTAATCAATCACATAATTTAAGTTTACCCTCAATGTTCCAATAGCAGCTTTACAAATTGTGTATTTATGCTTATTCTTGATTTCAACTTCCTTTGCCTCACGTAACTAGCAATAAAGTATAAAGTTCAAATATAAATATATAGTATTTTTTACATGTAAATAACATTAAGAAAACTGTGAATAAGGATCAATAAATAAATACTGATATAAAAAAGTACTGATTTTATTTGACATGCACGACAAGGACCGATGCACACAGAGGCGCACTGTTTATGTCGGGTTTGTGTTTGAAAAAAGCAGCTAACAAAGTAATTTATTCATATAATTTTTCTCTTACTCCTGGTCAGAGGCTTCTATAAATATTTAGTTTATACGTAGTTACATTTAAAATATGTTTTAATAGTGCAATGCAAACATATTTTGCAGTGTGAAAATTGTATATTAGTGCCTCTTTACGTCAAAACAAGGATAAGTTGTAACTGATGCAACTGGCCCGAGAAATTACAGGCTTGATTTCACAGACAGGGCTTAGACTAAGCCAGGATTAAGCCTTAGTTCAATTAGGACATTTAAGTAGTTTTTATAAACATGTCTGAAAAACATTACTGGTGTGCATCTTGAGACAAAACAATGGCACTGATATATTTTAAGATATGTCAATACATGTTAAAACAGCTCAAACATGCATTTTAGTCTGGGACTTAAGCCTTGTCTGTGAAAACGGGGTATAAACTATTTAGAAAATCTTCCAAAATAACCGCTTGCAAAATGAGAGTTAAAATAAACACAACCTTTGCATTTTGTGGCAAGGCACTAAACTAACATGCAAAACCCTCATTCATGTATCGGTGTAAAAGCAGCAGGCGTTTGATGTGTATTTGCTTAATGCGGTCACAGTCTGGGAGTGTAGAGTCCAACGACATCAGGAATGATATGAAGGAGTGGCGTGAGCGCCAAGAGCCCAGGAGTGCCGTATTAAAGCAGGACACCACAAGTGAAGAGGGTTAAAAAACTATTATATATCACAATTTGTCCCTAGTACATTTTTTGTATTGCATGCTTTCTAAAATGTTAAAATATGCAGATGAGACATTTGCCTCAATTAAAATGTACTCATTTGCATATATTCCCAAACAGAAATATGAACATTGGTTCAAAATTCTTGTTGAAATATTGGAGTTAAAGGTTTTTACAGAAGGGATTTTTTTATAACTCATAACAATAAAATTAGATGAATGATATAAACAACCCCATTTTATAAAAACCGTCAGAATATAAATAGGAATCAAACTGATAGGGATAATAAATGTAAAAAAAAATACATTTCTAGTTTTTAAGAAGAAAAACATTTCTAGTTTTCTTATAAATAGGAAAAAGTGCCATAAAAGAAACACTTAAATGTGTATTTCGGACGTTTTCTGTCCATTAGTCTGAAAGAGGTGAAGTTATAGAAGCAAAATAGCCCAAAATTTCTAAATTGACCAGTTTATGAAAAAAAAAAAGATTGTTTGCCTGTAGTGTCTTGCCTTAAAGTTGGCATGAAACAGAAGTAGCGATAGTCTTTTCTTCCCTATTGTTATGTGCAAGTTAAACGGCTTTTGAAAGAAGAACAAATGTAGAACGGGGCTCGATTTTATCAATTTGAAATTTGATTGGACGGTTGTGGTCTGTTATTGGCTGATCTCATGTGAGTGACAGGTTGCCCCGACCCTCAAGCCAGAAAATAAGATTAAAATGCACATTAATTTAATGCACATAAAAATAAAAATAAAAGATGTGCATGGATAAATCATTTATAAGAAATGCTGCAATACTGCATAAAACAAGACTTTAGTTCATGGTGAATTGTTCTGAATTGAAAAATGATGGTGTTATCAAAAAACGGTGAATAAGTGAGTCTATTGGCTGGAGGGGGAAGGATATGTGAGTGAGTGAGTGAGTGAGTGACTCTTTAAAAGAGTGAGTGAGTGAGTGAGTGAGTGAGTGACTCTTTAAAAGAGTGAGTGAGTGAGTGAGTGAGTGACTCTTTAAAAGAGTGAGTGAGTGAGTGACTCTTTAAAAGAGTGAGTGAGTGAGTGAGTGAGTGACTCTTTAAAAGAGTGAGTGAGTGAGTGACTCTTTAAAAGAGTGAGTGAGTGAGTCTTTAAAAGAGTGAGTGAGTGAGTGAGTGAGTGAGTGACTCTTTAAAAGAGTGAGTGAGTGAGTGAGTGACTCTTTAAAAGAGTGAGTGAGTGACTCTTTAAAAGAGTGAGTGAGTGACTCTTTAAAAGAGTGAGTGAGTGACTCTTTAAAAGAGTGAGTGAGTGACTCTTTAAAAGAGTGAGTGAGTGAGTGAGAGTGAGTGAGTGACTCTTTAAAAGAGTGAGTGAGTGAGTGAGTGACTCTTTAAAAGAGTGAGTGAGTGACTCTTTAAAAGAGTGAGTGAGTGAGTGAGTGAGTGACTCTTTAAAAGAGTGAGTGAGTGAGTGACTTTAAAAGAGTGAGTGAGTGAGTGACTCTTTAAAAGAGTGAGTGAGTGAGTGAGTGAGTGACTCTTTAAAAGAGTGAGTGAGTGAGTGACTCTTTAAAAGAGTGAGTGAGTGAGTGAGTGAGTGAGTGAGTGAGTGACTTTAAAAGAGTGAGTGAGTGAGTGAGTGAGTGAGTGAGTGACTCTTTAAAAGAGTGAGTGAGTGACTCTTTAAAAGAGTGAGTGAGTGAGTGACTCTTTAAAAGAGTGAGTGAGTGAGTGAGTGAGTGAGTGAGTGAGTGAGTGAGTGAGTGAGTGACTCTTTAAAAGAGTGAGTGAGTGAGTGAGTGACTCTTTAAAAGAGTGAGTGAGTGAGTGAGTGACTCTTTAAAAGAGTGAGTGAGTGAGTGAGAGTGAGTGAGTGACTCTTTAAAAGAGTGAGTGAGTGAGTGAGTGACTCTTTAAAAGAGTGAGTGAGTGACTCTTTAAAAGAGTGAGTGAGTGAGTGAGTGAGTGAGTGAGTGAGTGACTCTTTAAAAGAGTGAGTGAGTGAGTGAGTGACTCTTTAAAAGAGTGAGTGAGTGAGTGAGTGAGTGACTCTTTAAAAGAGTGAGTGAGTGAGTGACTCTTTAAAAGAGTGAGTGAGTGAGTGACTCTTTAAAAGAGTGAGTGAGTGAGTGACTCTTTAAAAGAGTGAGTGAGTGAGTGAGTGGGTGAGTGACTTTAAAAGAGTGAGTGAGTGAGTGAGTGAGTGAGTGAGTGAGTGAGTGACTCTTTAAAAGAGTGAGTGAGTGAGTGAGTGAGTGACTCTTTAAAAGAGTGAGTGTGAGAGAGAGAGAGAGAGAGAGAGAGAGCAGGTTGTGCTGCAGGACGGAGATGCTTGCAGAGAGCATCGTCTGCATCACCTGCTCTATCACGCTGACTATACAGTCAATGCACTAACAACAAAGCAAGCCAGTCACCGGTGGCACAATGCGCACGCTGAGCTCGAGACCTCTGATCTACGTTCTTGTTGTCTAATGAGGATCACAAGCCAAGAATCGCCACTGGCGTCTTGTTAAAATCTCTGAAAATGTGTGGCACGGTTCCACAGCATAGCCGGTGGGCTGACCCAGAAAGCCATGCTTGGTCGCCCAAGTCAAAGGAGCGCTGATCCATCCGTTTAAACGTCTATCCTGACCCCATCTGAGATATGAATCATGGGTCTGCATCAGCAGAATCCGCTGCGGAGAGCGTCCGGCCGCTGACTATGAATTAATGAGCAATCCATCATCTCCCAAGCTGCCATCTACCCATTCATTTAGCAGCCCACTCGTACAAATCATCCGAAGCCAATATTAAGCATCTAACAGCTGAGTAACCCCTCCCACTGGCATCTGAGATAATGCCGTCACTGAGATCAATTTTATTCTCAGTTTTAATATTTGGGTTCTCATAAGGTCTTTAACAAAACTTGTTCTGGTTACCCTAACTGGATGGTTCAGGTGCCCGGAGTATTCTTCCTCACATTTACAATAGGGATGCATCAATTTTGACTGCTGAAAATGTTTGGCTAAAAGCAAGAGGGAAAAAAAAACCTGACCGAAACACTTACTCAAAATGATTGGATAATAGAAACTTAAAATTGGAGGAAAAAGCAGCATGCACGTAAAATTATTCAGGTAGCTTGTTTAAAAAATTACACTAATTGAAGGTGTTATACAGATGAAACTCGAAAAATTTTAATATCGTGCAAAACAATGTATTTCAGTAATTCAAATTAAAAGGTGAAACTATTTAGTGTATATAACTATATACGTATGCATGCCATGATTATACTATGAGGGCCGACATTTCTGTATTTGAAATCCTTTTTTTATTGATTTCAAGTAATATTCAAATTTTCTGAGATTGTGAATTTGGGGTTTTCATAAGCCATATTCATCAAAATTATAACTTTTGCACGATATTCAAATTTTTCAAGTTTCACCTGTATTGTGTAAGTTAAGTGTAATCACTAAAAAATTTAATATAATTGATTGTTTTGGGGGAAGGGGGTTCTGTTTCAGCCAAGACGTTTCATTTTTGTGCATCACAAGTTTCTATGCCAGAAAAATTAGCTCAACACGGACCAATGTTTCATGCCCACTGGTTAGGTGAAAAATGTTGGGCAAAAAAAAACAGAAAATAGAGCATAACCCCTAGCTGAAAACATTGCATAACAGAAACATTGAGATAGAGAGAAAGCAAAGCAGCATGCTTGTGAAATTCAGGTTAACATATTAGCATATTCACCATACAACAGCTTATTAAAAATGAAATAAGCATATATATACACACACACAAACAATTAATAGAACTGATTTTTCCAAACAAAGGTTAATTATAAAGTTAATAATTTCCAGCTTCAGCCAAGAATATTAATTTCAGTGCATTACTAGTTGTCAAAGAATAAAATAAATTTCTGGGCTGAAAAAAACTGGATCCACTCCAGCCAAATTTTTTTTTAACTGTTGGCAAAGCGGGAAAAGAAGTTTGCAAAACAACACCCGACTGATAACACAAAATTAAACCGAGGTCTAATCAACAAAGCCATTGACACTGGAAACGCACGATGTGGCGCTGTTATTCAGATGAATAAGCAGCAAAAACAACTTAATCTAATTTTTATTCTCGTCATGTTTATTTTAACAGTAACATTTAAACAGATCCCGACTGAGAATTAAGTCACATAGGAAATTAAAATGATTTTTTTTTAAAATGAAAACTCAAAAGACTGTGATGAGCCATGTTTGTTCAAGGACAGGTTATGCAGAAACACAGTCGGTGACATCATCTCTCAGGCCACAAGGCAGTGGAGATAATGGCCGATTCTGTGACCAGCACCAGTAACGTTTCAGTGGAAAAGGAGTTTGTTTATCCAATTAGATCAGACTATGAAAAGTTCATCTGCAGTCAAAGCCAAATAATTCTAATATTTCATACTGGAAGCGCACAATTGAGCGCTGAACGACGCTGTCAGATCCTGGCTCGTGTGTCAAAACAATCAGAGGGCCAAGCGTCATTTACCCTTTCACACCATTTCAACTTGCCCCATGGCTCTGAGAGCGAGTGAACGAGAGAGAGAGAGAGTGAACGAGAGAGAGAGAGAGTGAACGAGAGAGAGAGCGAGTGAACGAGAGAGAGAGAGAGTGAGGGCCTCACATGATTCTACAGTCATAGGAAGCATTAGGAAGCTTTTCATCACTGTGGACTCACTCCACCCATCCATCGACCCACTTAACTGTCCTAAAACCACAGCATCTCGCGTTACTGCTGCTCTGGAAATGAGGAAACGCTCACACACAGCGACAGCGAGTGACACACACACACACACACACACACACACAGCTTAATAAGTGAGTATTTCATTCAACAGCATCTGAAGGACAGATGACAGTTTCAGGCTGCCAATGTGGAAACACCTGCAGAGGAGACTGTAATGTGTGTTTTCTTTTCATTTGCCTTCCTTTCCAAACACACCCAGTTCACTACAGTCAGCCGGATTGCTAATGACAATTTAAATAGTTAATCTGAGAGAAACCTTGTATTTTATCTGGTTTATGGCACTTGTCCACATTTTAAGTGACCTTGGAAGAATATTTCCTATTCATTTTTTCCCTTAGGGATATATATATATATATATATATATATATATATATATAAACACACACACACTTAATATTTAAGTAGGAAGACTGCTTTGATTAGCTTGCTTTGATTCCCTGATTGGTAGAGATTTCTTTGCAGAATCATAATGTAGTTTCTCGCCAGGAATTCTGCTGTTAAACATGATTATTTTTGTAAATAAGTTTAAATAATGCATGCTTGGTGGTGTTTCAACAAAAGCATAAACCATCATGAGCACAATCTTAATTAAAAATGATGAAGAAATATAAAACCACCCATTTAAAAATGTTACATACGTTAAATATTATATATAAAACAATAACAAAATATGCTAATATTCAAATATTTAAGTATTTTGAGAGCCATCTCGATTACGTCGTTTGCAGTGCTTCATGGGAGTGGGCGGAGCCAACAAGATTGTTTCGACTTTCTGATTGGTGGAATTTTCTGTATAGTATCACGGGTTGTTCTTCACCATGAATTCTGCTGTTAAATAATTATTTTAAAAATAAGTTGAAATAATGCGGGTTGACGGCTTCAACAGAAGCAAATACTATCGATCAACAACCTAACTCACAGTAGGTCTGGCTTTGAAGGTTTATAAGTTAGAAAATCAATTTCCCTGAAGTTTTTACTTCTGGAATCCAACTGTTGCACTCTATTGTGACTGTTACAAGCTTGATGCATCACCATGGAATTTAAATGTGGATGTTCTAAAAATGAGGTTGAAAATTCTAAACTTACATGTGAAAAGGTTAAACGTCAACTAATGTTTATCCCTCTAGGGACACGGAACTGAATGATTAAAATCACTTGTCTACCACTGATCAAACAAGCAGACATTCCCAACCAGAACTCACATCACTGGTGAAGTCAGTGTTGCTATGATCCATCTAACATCTACACAACACAAACAGATGCGCACACACACACACACACACACACACAACTGCACCTTCGTAAAGAGCACGCCACAGTTGAATAAGTGACCTTTGCAACTTTCCCCTCTTTACATCTCACCACATCGCTCCATTTATTTTCCACTCCAGTCAGAAATGTCCCAGAAAAAAAGTCAGATTGCACCTCTAAAACAAGTACACTTAAATAACATCACAAAAAGGTTATTCCATTCAGTCAGATGCACCGCCGTTCCGACTAACCTCTAATGCTCTTTGGAGTGCATGTTATTTCAATGCATTCCCCCTTTAATTTGCAACACAAGGCATGAGCGAGACACGGGGAGGGAGGGAGCTCATCCTCCTCCTCTTGTACTGTTGCCCAATCTGTGGCCTGTTAGGCAGTAGGCGGAAACTAATGACCAACATGAGTGTCTTCATGAGCTGTTTATTTTGCAGCATTCCCAAGACGCTGCAACAGCTGCCATGCAAAAGCCAAAAGAGATCGTTCTTTAGCCAGCGACACAACAGCCTTTCAACGGCCAGCGCAACCTTTGCTTCACACGCCGCTCCAGGTGTAGATCACAGGTCATCTACTTCAACACCTCAATTATTCGCCTCTGTTCCTCATCTTCCTTTTCGAAGACCATTGGAGAAAGAAAAAGGGTTCATTAGTAGAAGTAAATATCCCATTTATTGTGTCCATAGAAAAAAACTATTTTTAGGGAAAATGCAAAAACTGTTCAGGATGATATAAGCTTCTATGGTCGGTATGATTTCAACTTCATACATTTTTTTTTTTTTTTTTTAAGTTGCAGATTTACACCAGTTATATACACTGCCAGACCAACAAAAAAGTCGCTGTTTGGATTTAAATAGGCAAATGCTTAAGAGTCTATGATTGGATCATTATTGCAGTGATTATGATGTTTCTAGCATGTTATATGTTTGGCAACAGTTACCCCTATTTGATGGAGTGTGTGGCTTTTCATTTCTAAAACAACCATGTAGTTCATCATGACCATATTCATATGATTTCCATGTCTTTGTGATGTGCTGGAGGAGACTTTACAGAGTGCTGGACTCTTGCATTATCAATACAAGATCTTGACCAAAAACTAATGCACCTCTTGATGGATATAACATCACAACATTTATTTTCCATCAAGAGGTGCATCAATTTTTGGTCAAGATCTTGTATAAGGCTCATGTGTGAAAATGATTCTTCAAACTCCCTCCCAAACAATCTTTCACAAGTTGAGCCTGATGAATCTTGGCTTTATTAACCTGGAATATGGCCATGATGTGTCTTCCTACATGGTTGTTTAAGAAATTAAAAGCTACACACTCCTTCAATTAGGATTAAAGGGAACTGTTCCCAAACAAATAACATGCTAAAAAAACATAATAATCACAACAACAATGACTCTTAAGTAGTTAGCCTACATATTTAAATCCAAACAGTGACTTTTTGTTGGCCGGGGCAGTTTATAATAATAACAACATGTATTATATACAATATATTTAGATGTACACAAGTATATTTCATGCAAACAATTAAATGTTGCAGAGTTAACAGCTTTCTACAGAGCCAATGGTTTTAAAGATATTTTAATGCATCTTGGAAATGCAATAGTTAGTTTTTCTCAAAGAATGCATTAATTCCTTGCCGGGGAAAAACGTGAATTGGAAAAACGTGGACGCTCACGGTTGCACTCTTTTGGGATTAAAAAGAGTTACGAATTGTCTGCATGGCGAACACAGTAAAGCCTGCATCCCAGCGTCCTCTGGCTAGCCGTGCTATTCCTGGGTGACACAGAAAAAGCATCCTTGCACACTGCAGTGCTTTTTAAGGAATTCTGACAGACTTGAGCCAATGGATCAAATACCACAAGCCACTTGCTGCTTTTGAGCGTCGCTGCTCCTCGAATCCCTTAGCGACTTTGTGCCAGTATAACGAATGACCCATAATCACTCTTAATCTCTGGCCACCCGCCATTTGCCGTTGCAGTAACATGAGCAAGTTCCTCACAATGCCACTGGTCAGAGTTTCTCCCAATGTAGGTCTTAGATCAGTATGAAGATCCACAGTCTAATTTCAAGTGCGTGAGCAACAGTTTTGGGCCTCCAGGTATCATCAGCGCAGCAGTAAAGGGGTCCAGGGAGTCTGTGCGCTCACGGTAATCCACAGAGAGGATGACAAAAAGGTGCATTCAAGCAAAAGACGATGCACATGTCCGGCGTTGAGATCGCAGATAGATCATTGGAGGGTATGACGTGTCTCAGGCGTGTTGGCCTAAGTAAAACAGACAGTGATACAGCATCCACATGCCTCAAGAAAGGTCCAGAAAGGGTTAGGTTGTCAATCCTGACGTGATGAGATGCATCTCGTGAGTATTAGCTCAAATCCTTGAGACCAGCCTCCAACTGCCTTAAAAAGCTCAGCCCTGGACTGGGTTGGGAACAAAACTACAAAGCACACACCATGCATAGAAATTTCACATAAAGGAAGCAGTTCAACAGACTACAGTGGTCAAAATGTTGTCCTTGCTAAATTAGTTTGTTAACAGCTGTACATCTATTCATTCCAGACCGCCAACATGGGCTTTGCTTAAAGATCTTCTCACATACTTCGCTAAAATGCAATGAAAATGTTCAGATGCAAGTTCATTTTAGCAATATAGTAGTAAAACCCCATTCAGATGCACCATTTTTTCACCATAAATAAATGTGCATGATATGTAACTAATAATGCAAGATACTGCTCTAATAATACTGTTTGGTCATATTAAGGCATCGATGACGTAGAAAATAAAGTAATTTTATTACTTTATATCAGGTCAACCAATATAGAACTTCCAACAACCAATGCATTTTAATGCATTTTTAAATATTAGATATCGATGCATATTTGCATATTAAAATGTCATGGCCGCAAATTAAGTGTAAACAAAAAAACCTGAAATTAACACTTAGCCTACTCCACATGCTATTTCCTTAAAAACCACACAAAAAAATGGCACAAGCAAAATATATTAATCTGATACTATGCAAATCATTGATGTGAATAATCTCAAAATAGCCAAATATGATACCAATAAACAACCAGGCTCATTTTTAACACATTCACTGATTAAAATAGTCGTGAAAAAGCCACATTCCCAACCAATTTAAAAAGGCCCATTACGGTCTAAAAATAACATATCGATCAGCTCCTCTCCAGCCAAGACACGCACACCACGACCGGCTAAACGAAAAGCAGCACATGAAAACCACATGAAGGGCGCAACAGTTTTGTCCTAAACATGCAGTAGACAAGAGCTGTACAAACAAGGGTTAATATGATTCACCGGGTGGAAAACCAACAAGTTGAGCCTGTTCAACCAACAGAGCATTGAATCACACGGGCCTGTCAAGCCCTCCGTCACCCTCACGGTAATTACTTTTTTTTTTTTAAACAGGGTGGGAAAGAGCTTGTGTATGCCTTCAGTGTGCGAGCAAAAGCCTTTATGGAAATGATATGATATGAGTGTGTGAGTGTGTGTGTGTGTGTGTGCGTGTGTGAGGGGGCGGCGATCTGAAATCACGGCTGCTGTCAAACAAGCAAGAGAGAGCAAAATATCCTCCTTCCGCCAGGAGCTGAACCTCTAACTCACTTGATAAAGCAACGGGCTCCTTCGAACGTATATCCTTCCTCCCATCCGGTGGGTAAATCTGAAAAGGAGACACACGAGGACAATGAGTTTTGCATGCAAAAAGCATCTTTCAAGAGTGAGTGGCTGCAGCGGGCAGCACATCTCTCACTGATCTGCAGTGCTTTTCAATGCCCACAAGCATTGCTGTGTTCCTAATGCATCTGTGTACTGCAGCTCAACATGTAACTGTGGAGCATTCACCTTGCACTGTGACAAAGAAACTGTTAATGCTTTAATAAATCAAATATTACGGATTTCAGGCTTGAGGAAGTTTCAAAATAAGAGTGTTATGAGCAACATGCATGCTGTCAAATGAGCAAACGAGTGCAATATAAATGACAGCTGTCAATCAAACGGAAAATGACCATGCAACCGTTCAGATATGTAAATAACCAAATGCGAGTTGTCAAATACTGCGCGTTCAGGTGTACTGCATGCATGCAACGCGACGCAAACGCGCTGACATTCTTCGCGTCGCGTTCTGCCACAGCTGCGGTTCTGCAGCTGCATTGATTGCATTTCTCCGCGCTATTCTCACCCACTGATTTTCCACAATGACAAACGCCGTTAAAAGCCTCTTACCTGGAGTTTTTCTGTGTCCTGTAATGACGGCTTCTCCCGTGACTGGATGAAGCCAGGTTGTGCTCTTCGCTTCTTCACTGTTGGGTGAGGAAAAAGGGGAAGAGAAGGTGAAAATTAAACAACCGACGAGAGGCATTCGAGACGAAACGAGCCCCAACTTTCCACCCCGCGGATATTTACTTGATAAAGAACACGCGTCCGTCCCGGGTCACGCCGTAACTCCATGAGGAAGGCAGGCACGACAGCCAGTCCGGGTTCAGGTCCGCCGCCATGTCTGAGCACTGAGAAGCGCTCGAGCTCGGAAACTCGGGATTCCTTAGCAACGGTGTCCAGGGCGCAGGCGGGAGAAGCGAGAGAGCCTCTGAGGGGGCGGAGTTTACGCGCGGACCAATCACATGACGCGATGACGCGATGACGCGATTAGTTTATTTAGAATTCGAATTACATTCTTTGTTTTTGTTTGGTGTTCATTGAATATTATAAAAATCCACGCAAAGTTAAAAGTTGGAGGCTATTTGTTGTAGTACCTTATGAAAAGTTTTTTTTAAAATTTAATTAATATTATTATAAAAACATCAAACTGTAAAATAAAAATGTAGAACTTAGAGTTTTAAGTATGTATTATGTTTCTTATTAATACTACATTGATCAAAACTAAGTTAAGGTTGACAATAAATAAATAAATATAAATAAACATTGTTTTTTGCCTGAAGATATGTTATTAAACATGTTATTAAACCGTTTGTAAACATCTGTTGTTGCTTTGGGAATTTTAATTTGTAAATAAAATATATTAAAGAAAATAATTAAATAAATAATAAATTGTATTAATAAATAAAGTATTTGTTCATATAAAAAATATATAAATATAATACAAATTAAATTAGTAAAATAAAACAAACTTAACATTTAAAGAAAATATCATTGAAAAGGAAAATATGATCTGTCACTTTCAAACATTAGCTAGCCTACATAAATATCTTCATGTGTAATATTTTTATCTGGCTTTATTTTGTGGGGTAAATAAATCAACTTTTTTTATATATCACATTTAAAAACAAAATAAATTTTTGTTTACAGAATACATGATACAAGTACAAAAACACAGGCATGACGTTACAATAATCGCACCCAACATAAATGTTTGTAAAAAAAAAATAAAGTGTATACACACACTTACTAGTATATATTTACAAACTTTCATGTTAGATGCGATAGATCGGTTTGACAGCACTAATACATTAGTGGGGTTTTTTCTGACCGTACATTCAGAATTATTCACAGCAGTTTAGCTCCACATTTTCACAGGTTTGAATAATGTGCTGAGCTCATGCTGTGCGGACCGTGTTAACCCAAACTGTTCTTACCGTTCACAGTGTCTCTCTCAGGTCAGGCTTCAGATACGAGTGTGAGATGATGTCATCATGTCTTCAACACAGTTCGATTAGTGGGTACATCTCCTCTGACCCTCATCTGAACTCATCTTTATACCGAACCGTGTGTCCAGACACAGAAGGACCTTGTAGTGGTTCCCTCTTCTCTTAACCGCTATAAATCCACACAATTAGTAATCCAGTCTGTCCAAAGGGGCTTAAAACAGATTAGTGCTGGTGTCTAAGACTAGGGATCTGTCTGGTGCAGGTTCTTTCGTAATTTTACGGTAAAAATATTCAACATTTTATCAGCTAAGTTATTAATGAAAGTAGATGTTTACATCTTTCGTGTGCAAAAGCTGTGTTTCCAGGGTGTTGCTATGTGCAGTTCCTATAAGATGTTCAGAGTGGCTTCTAGTATTTGATCTGTGGGATTTTTTTCTCTCATTTGATCATGAGAATCATAAATATAATCATTTAGAAAAGCAATAGCACACACCTCACCCTCAACAATAGGGCAAGAAATAGTGATGCTTGCCAGTATTATTTTAGTATCATTAAGTTACTATTACTTTTAAATTAGTTCAAATAATTTAGTATTAGTTGATCACACACACACACACACACACACACACACACACACACTCACACACACACATATATATATATATATATATATATATATATATATATATATACTTTACAAACTTTTGTTAGATGTAATAAATCATGATTAAATGATATGACAGCACTAATATATAATAGTTTATAATGGATACATATTTAGCTAAAATAAATAGGCTACTGCAAAAACCCATAACCATTACATTTAGCTAAATTTATTTTAATGCAAGTAACGAAAAAGGTTGTGGCTTCTGCAAACATCTACTTATTTTAGATAAGAACTTTGCATGACAATAGCATCAACTTTTATGTGAAAGGGCATCATGATAAGCGGACCTGAATTGAAATGTAAGCCGGTGCACCGTCTCTCTCGGATCTATTTCTCCTTGAGTGTGTGTGTGTGTGTGCGCGTGTGTGTGTCGCACTCATAATTAGTGGCGGTTCAGGAGGCGTACGGTGAAGTCAGGATCCGCTGCTGTCACCCGGTTTGAAGTGTATTCCTGAGCGAGGTTCTGCGAGCCACACCGCATCCTCCCCGGCACGTCAAAGATACTCAAGATTGCCATCAAACTTCCACATGTTCTGCAGCTCTTCTTTCCCACTGTTATTAAATGGGCGACGGCTTCTCATAATGAATATTGATGAGGCTTTCTTACGACTAAAGCCTGTCTGAGATGAGCTACATCCCCTAATGGTATCACTTTAGCTTTTCATA
Organism: Semotilus atromaculatus; assembly: GCA_031834385.1. Taxonomy (NCBI): domain Eukaryota; kingdom Metazoa; phylum Chordata; class Actinopteri; order Cypriniformes; family Leuciscidae; genus Semotilus; species Semotilus atromaculatus. Next base: position 55,264,740 of record JAULUF010000009.1, read on the forward strand.
CGACTGCTAAACTCAAATTTAGTTCTGATAATGTACCTGCACATACCGGTATACATCTCTCACAAGCGGTGTTTTCTTAAGGACTGCTTTGCTCTGCTCTGATTGGTCAGATGGCCCAGTCTGTTGTGATTGGTCTACTCTGCTCTGATTGGTCAGATGACCCAGTCTGTTGTGATTGGTCTACTCTGCTCTGATTGGTCAGATGACCCAGTCTGTTGTGATTGGCCTACTCTGCTCTGATTGGTCAGATGACCCAGTCTGTTGTGATTGGTCTACTATGCTCTGATTGGTCAGATGACCCAGTCTGTTGTGATTGGTCGACTCTGCTCTGATTGGTCAGATGACCCAGTCTGTTGTGATTGGTCTACTCTGCTCTGATTGGTCAGATGACCCAGTCTGTTGTGATTGGTCGACTCTGCTCTGATTGGTCAGATGACCCAGTCTGTTGTGATTGGTCGACTCTGCTCTGATTGGTCAGATGACCCAGTCTGTTGTGATTGGTCTACTCTGCTCTGATTGGTCAGATGGCCCAGTCTGTTGTGATTGGTCTACTCTGCTCTGATTGGTCAGATGGCCCAGTCTGGGCTGCGTTCAGCGCCGACAAAACGCTGCAGAACGTTTTTTAAACAGAAATGGTGAGGCGTTGAACGCACTGTTGTGATGACGCAAGAGTTGCAACTATGGCAGCTGAGAAGGCTTTTTGTGTTCTTTGTGAAGAATTTTCGGAGCCTGATGAAGTCGGTATAAATATGTGTTTAATACTACAAAATATGCCCGATTTTACAGTTACTGCACTTGCCGCCCAGAACACAAGAGAACATCCCAATCAAGTGAAGGGTTTTGTGGAAACTGATAAATAGAGTTTTATAAACCTAATAAAGACTAAAACACATCTATTTAGCCTCACATACTGACTTTATTTGTTGTTCATACTGTTTTATTAATACCCTGTATTTTCTTTCTCATTTTTAGGAAAAGCACTTTACATGCATTGTTTATTTCTATACCAAATGTCAGACACTTGCAATGAAGCTAAAAATATAAACAACTACATCATTATGTTGATATCCTATATTTTTACAATAATACTTACGACAAACATGTCTTCTAATATCCTCAGTTGTTGCGCATCGAACACATTTGTAAATTACTTCCATTGTGCGAGTTCACTTTAATACCGCGTGCTTTATATACATGTTGCTGCTGATTGGACTGCAGTTCTGACACACCCACCAAACAAGAGAAAACGCATCTCAAACCCCGTTGCACACCGGTGCACGCCGTTTCCAGGAAACATGACGTTCAACCCGGAAACCGTAGCAAAACGTTGCGCACCGTTGTGATCTTGAACGTGCCCCTGTTGTGATTGGTCGACTCTGCTCTGATTGGTCAGATGGCCCAGTCTATTGTGATTGGTCTACTCTGCTCTGATTCTGTTGTGATTGGTCTACTATGCTCTGATTGGTCAGATGGCCCAGTCTGTTTTGACACTGTGATCTTTGAAACTTTGCAGACCTTTTAAGTTCACAAACACATATATTACACACTGCATGAAAGGAAATATCCGAAAAAGCATCATATAGGCACTTTAATTACACTTTAAAGCATGTGACTTGTATTTGACACGTGATGTTTCCAGTTGTCTGTCTCATTGTTCTGGGTGTCTCAGTGAGTCTCATTGCATTAGCCTACAGTAATGAGCCATTGTGTTGATTCTTCACAATCCATTGACTAAAGCTGACGAGTCTTGCAACTCTAGACAAGTAGTAGGCCTATATCTGAGGAGGATCCATCTTTCCCTCTAAAACCTCATTTATTGTGTCAGTTTCTGGACCCCTGATGGTATTTCCACTGCGCTCGAGTCACATCATATTTATCATAAAAACGACTCCTAACAGATACAAAACTGATGGCTGTTTGTATTTTACGCCGCGCAGCCACTTGTTGCGTGTGTGATATGCTCTCCGAGCCTGTCTGATACACAGATATGTGAAATCACTACCACCTGTCAGCCGGCCCGTTATCGTGTCTGTTTACGTCTCTTCTGGGAAGAAATCATGTTTTTACTTAAGCCTTTCTGAGCACTGAAGAATCTTTTAACTGCACAGAAAGTTGGTTGTCTATCTATGAACTTTTTTTTACTATTACACTCAATTCTCACTCTATAAATGGTTACACTTTATTTCGATAGTCACTTTAGACGTTCTACTAACTATAAGTAACTTTTCAACTACATGTCAACTAACTCTCATTAGAGTATTAGTATATTATAGTAGACTGTCAGTAGACTGTTAGGTTATGGTTAGGTGTTAGGGTTCGGGTTAGGAGAATAAGTTGACTTGTAGTCCTCAAGTTACTTATAGTCAGTTGAATGTCTGTTGGGGGACCAACAAAATAAAGTGTTAGCAGATATTAAGCAGACAGTCTACTAATACTCTAATGACAGTTAGTTGACATGTAGTTGAAAAGATACTTATAGTTAGTAGAATGTCTAAAGTGGACTATCGAAATAAAGTGCTTCAGTAATCTTTGTTTCATTTACAATGTAAAAAAATATATTTTTTAAACAAACCAAAAAAAGTATTAAAATGAAGAATATGATTAATACCTCAAATCCTGCAGATTTAAAGGGCTTCTATTATGCTTTTTTTCATTTTCAACTCCCTTTAGTGTGTAATGCTGTTGTTTGAGCATGAAAAAGTCTCTATATCAGTGTTTCTGAACTCCTGAAACGCCTTCATTGTAGTCTTGAGTTTCTTCC
>JAULUF010000009.1:55272500-55312500 GCA_031834385.1 Semotilus atromaculatus
GCACTCTGTGCTTGTACTCAGAAAAGCATACGCTAACACTTTATTTTTGATGGTCCCTTTTGAACATTCTGTTGGCTATTATAAGTAACTTTGCAACTATATGTCAACTAACTCTCATTAGAGTATTAGTAGACTGTCTGCTTGATATCGGCTAACTCTTTATTGTGATGCTCCTCCAACAGACATTATACTGATTATAAGTAACTTTTCAACTACATGTCAACTTAATTTAACCCTAACCCTACCAGTCTACTAATACTCTACTATTACTCTACTAAAACTCTACTAATACTCTACTAAAACACTACTAATATTCTACTAAAACTCTACCAATACTCTACTAATACTCTACTATTACTCTACTAAAACTCTACTAAAACTCTACTAATACTCAACTAGTATTACTTTGTGACGCGACCTTGGGTTCTTGAAAGGCGCTATAAAAAAATAAACATATTATTATTATTATTATTATTATTATTAATACTCTACAAAAACTCTACCAATACTCTACTAATACTCTACTAATACTCTACTAAACACTACTAGTACTCTACTAAAACACTACTAATAATCTACTAAAACACTACTAATACTCTACTAAAACACTACTAATACTCTACTAAAACTCTACTAATACTCTACTAAAACTCTACTAATACTCCTAAAACACTACTAATACTCTACTAAAACTCTACTAATACTCTACTAAAACTCTACTAATACTCTACTAAAACTCTACTAATACTCTACTAAAACACTACTAATACTCTACTAAAACACTACTAGTACTCTACTTAAACACTACTAATACTCTACTAAAACACTACTAATACTTTACTAAAACTCTACTAATACTCTACTAAAACTCTACTAATACTCTACTAAAACTCTACTAATACTCTACTAATACTCTACTAATACTCTACTAATACTCTACTAATACTCTACTAACACTCTACTAACACTCTACTAAAACTCTACTAAAACTCTACTAATACTCTACTAAAACACTACTAATACTCTACTAAAACACTACTAATACTCTACTAAAACACTACTAATACTTTACTAAAACTCTACTAATACTCTACTAAAACACTACTAATACTCTACTAAAACTCTACTAATACTCTACTAAAACTCTACTAATACTCTACTAATACTCTACTAATACTCTACTAACACTCTACTAACACTCTACTAAAACTCTACTAAAACTCTACTAATACTCTACTAAAACTCTAATAATACTCTACTAAAACTCTAATAATACTCTACTAATACTCTAATGAGAGTTAGTAGATGTGTAGTGCAATGCTACTTATAGACAACCGAATGTGTTAAAGAGACCATCAAAATAAAGTGAAACCAAGCATACTAGCATACTATTGTTATACTAGTGTGTCCGGTATGTCAATCTTACCACTTATATGCCAAAATGTACAGTATACAAACTAGAGCATGTAGAATACGTACAGGAACAATATTTCTCACAAAACAATAGACTTGACTTGACCTTGCATTTCCAGTCTGATGAATGAACCAGATGTTATTTTAAACATGCTTTTGTACAAAACTCAACTGCATTAAAAATGCAGTCCACAATTTAATTATTAAATTAATTTGCAATAATTGAAATAAATTAATTATTTTGTATCTTTTTATAATAATATTATTCATATTATACATGGTGTCCAGTTATTATGAGACACAAAATGTATTTTTGTTTTTATTTTATTTTGTGTCATATATTAACTTTCTGTTTTGTTGTCAGGGTCATAGTTATTTACTAAAACTTAAACCATAAAAACATTTTTGTTACTTGAAATTAAATAAATTTAGACCGAAATGAGTATTATAGACTAGTAGACTGAAATGTATGTGTGTGTGTGTGTGTGTGTGTATATATATATATAATATATATATATATATATATATATATATATATATATATATATATATATATATATATAATAAAACACAACTAAATTACTAAATCATTTGACTAAAATTTAAATCAAAGCAGAAAATATAAACCTAAAAAAATAATAAAAAATACTACTAAAAACTATAGTGGTATCTCGATTCTATAAATACCAGTGATTACCAGTGATCAAATAAGAGTCATGATGAGCACATTGCATTGGGATACAACGTTTCATGCAGTGTATTCTGTTTTATACTGCTCATTTCATACAGAACATTTCCATAATGTGTATACTGAGTAAGAATAGTGTGTTTTGCTATTCGGCCAATGTTTGTGTGCACACGAGCGACTCTCCCTATCATTAACTCAGTATTGATGGTCTGTTTTTAAGCACCTTTGTCATCTCTCACAGCCCATAATGGTATTTTTAATGAGGGAACTGTGTGAATCTGCTGTGATACTTCGCCGTGTTCTTTTCAGATAATATTTGCGTGGTTACTGAAACTTTGGCTCTCCGTTGAGACTCGGATTTAAGCTAATGAATCCAAGGCACACAGCTTTGTAAATTAGCAGCCTCCCTCAAGCAATCTGTCCACGCAGACACAGATCCTATGGGCATCTTCCATCCGACACATGCCGCATAATCAGAAACTGTTGCTTGATGAACACGGAAGTCGTGCTTTCAATACAGTTGAGGTTTGCTTTGGTCAAAAAAAATTAATTACACGTAGTGAGAGAACAACATGAGACACTCCAGTCCGATAATGTACTAAACATCCAAAGGGACTCAGTATTCAGTATTAGTATGAATACTAAATGTAGTATTCAATAATTAATCAGTATTATTTTATGACTTACATGATTATGTGGATGATATGTGCCACACTCCTGCCAATGGCCGCTGACTTCAGAAAATTTACCGGCCATATACAGTACTGTGCAAAAGTTTTAGGCAGGTAAGATTTTTAAAGTTTTTAAAAGAAGTCTCTTCTGCTCACCAAGGCTGCAATTATTTGATACAAAAAAACTGTAATAGTGTGAAATATTATTACAATTTAAAACAGCTGTTTTCTATGTGAATATATAGTGAAGTGTAATTTATTCCTGTGATCAAAGCTGAATTTATCATCATCATTACTCCAGTCTTCAGTGTCACATGATCCTTCAGAAATCATTCTAATATGATGATTTGATGCTCAAGAAACATTTATGATTATTATCAGTGTTGAAAACAGTTTTTCACATTTTTATTTCATGATGCTATGATGAATAGAAACTAAAAAAGATCAGCATTGATCTGAAATCTAAAGCTTTTGTAACATTAAACTCTACCCTTCAAAAGTTTGGGGTCAGTAAGAATTTTAATTTTATTTTTGGGGGAAAGAAATATAATAAATCAATACTTTTATTCATCAAGGATGAGTTAAACTGATCAAAAGTTACAGTAAAGACATTTATAATGTTAGAAAAGATTCGATTTTAAATAAACGCTGTTCTTTTGAACTTTCTATTTATCAAAGAATTTTGAAAAAAAATGGTACACAACTGTTTTCAACATTGAAAATAATAATGAATGTTTTTTGAGCATCAAATCATCATATTAGAATGATTTCTGAAGGATCATGTGACACTGAAGACTGGAGTAATGATGCTGTAAATTCAGCTTTGATCACAGGAATAAATTACACTTCACTATATATTCACATAGAAAACCGCTGTTTTAAATTGTAATAATATTTACAGTTGCACACGAAGTTGCTAAGTAGTTGCTATTGGCCGAGGGGAAGTTGCTTTGGTGATCTGGAAGATTGCTATGCACTTGCTAGGTAGTTTATATGGTGTTCCTAAAGGTTTCTATATGGTTGCTAGGGTGTTCTGAGAAGTTGCTATGCGGCTGATAGAGGGGTTACTAGGGTGTTCAGGATGTTGGTGTTGCAATGATATTTTGTGAGGTTGCTATGTAGATGCTATAGTGTTCTGAGTGGTTGCTAGGTGGTTGCTATGGTGATCTGGAGGTTGATATGCGGTTGCTAGGTAGTTTGTATGGTGTTCTGCGAGGATGCTATGCAGTTGTTATACTTATGATTACAGCATCAACAAATACTGTTTTGACGCTATTCAAACTACAGTTGACATCAATATCTTGAATTTCTGGAAAAATCCTCTACAAGTTCAAGCAAACACCTCTTTTAGCCTGAAGACGATTCTTCACTTCCTGTTTCACTGAGCCCATTAAAACCCACAGAATCTACGAATGCAGGATGAGTGATTACGAGCAGCATTGTGGGGATGAAACTGGACGATTACAATCTTTTAAAGAGAGTGAACTTGGGGAAACATGATAGAAATCTGCTCCAGTATGAAACCACAGCAATCAAAACATCATTCCTCCCGCCCTGCACCTCTGCCTCTCTTTCCTCAGCGCTTCTCTCACTGAAACACATTAAGAGCTCCTGTCATGCCGAGATCCAGCGCTTTCTCATCTTCTGTTGCTTCTGCCACCGCCTTCGTCTCAACAGCTCGAGACAGACCGATATAAAAACACACATAAATCAGCCTAGACTGGGACTTATCCATCCAAAAGGGCTTGATTTTTTTTTTTTTTTTAATGAGTCTTGTAGCCAAATGCCAGAATATGCTTGAATGTTAGGAGGTTGCTATGCAGTTGCTATGGTGTCATGCGAGGTTGCTATGTGTTAGGTAGCTACTATGGCGTTCGGAGATGTTGGTTTGTGGTTGCTAGGTAGTTGCTATGGTGTTCTGGGAGGTTGCAAATCAGTTTGTGGGAGATTACCAGTGTGTTCTAGGAGTTTGCCATGTGGTTGCTAGGGTGTTAATGAGATTTGCGGTGGATAAGTGGCTGAAAAGGTATTTTGGGAGGAAAAACAGTTGTTATGGTGTTCTCAGAGGTGGCCTTGCAGTTGCTAGGTAGTTGTTATGGTGTTCTGAGCGGTTGCTATGCGGTTGTTAGGTACTGGTGTTCTGGAAGTGTTGCTGTGCATGTTGTTATGGTGTTCTGAGAGGTTGTCATGTGGTTGCTAGGTAGTTGTTATGGTGTTCTCAGAGTTTGTAATGCGGTTTCTAGGTAGTTGCTATGGTGTTCTCAGAGGTTGCTAGGTAGATGCTATGGTGTTCTGAGATGTTGACATGCGATTGCTTGGTAGTTGTTATGGTGTTCCCAGAGGTTGCTAAGGTGTTCTAGGAGGTTTCAAAGCAGTTGGTAGGTGGTAGCTATTATGTTCTGAGAGATTGCTATGCAGTTGCTAGGTTGTTACCTGTGTGTGCTAGGAGGTTGCCATGTGGTTGCTAGCGTGTTCAGGAGGTTGCTATGTGGTGGATACGTGGTTGCCAGGGTCTTTTAGGAAATAATATATCAATCAGCCTAGAGTGGGACTTATCGATCTAAAAGGGGTTGAATTTTTAAATTAGTTACAGCCGCAAGATGCCAAAACATTGCTATGGTTATCGGCATTATGAGTTGATCCATAAATAACTAGACAGTGTGCATGTAGAGAACGGGATCAATCGCTCCGATTAGAAGCTACAGTGTAACATGATGATCTACTAAACTTCTGATCTCTTCTTTATCCTCAGGACCGGACCACACGCTGAGCCGAGGTGCTTCTCGTTCATGGCAGAGGGTTTGATGTCCTCCGGATCTCTAAGGCAGTTTTGTCGTGTAAAAAATGCTGAGAATGACAGGCTGGTTTACTGTTCATTACATCACACCGGTTCTGCAGAAATCAGAGACGAAACAAGCATTTACTGTACGTTTTCAGGAATGTTGGAAGAAAAAGAAGTGTACTTTCATAACCATTGAAACACATCCACCGCACTCCAAATCCTTTTTACTGCAATGGCAAAAAAACACACAAAAAAACCCACACAAAAAAAAAAACATATACAATATATATATATATGATATATACTTAAAGTATAATTATTTTATTATACTGTAATAGAATATACTATATTTATTAAAATGTATAAAAATTAAAAAGCAATAAAAATCTAATAAATAAAACATTTAAAAAAAAAATTAAAAAATCTGTACACATAAAGAATATTATTAAATATTATTTTATTATACTATAAGAGAACTAATTGTATTTTATAAAATATATTATTATACATTATTTAACTATATATACACAATATTATATATATATATATTTTTTTATAAATTATTTTAAAAGTAATGAAAATCTAAAAGGAAAAATAAATACAAATCATTACACAAAATATTAAATAAAATAGTATTTTATTATACTTTATTAGAACAAACTATATTTAATAAAATAATACATTTAATACAAATATATTATAAATTATTTAAAAAATATCTTTCTAATAAGAAAATACATAAAAAAAGTATTTAAACATTATGGCTTGAAAATTAAAATTAATTTAATATTTAAAGCAAAAAAAAAATCTAAACAAAACATGCTAGCTCACACTGGCTTGTTTCCTCATTCTCACAGCAACTCTCTCATCAAGCTCTCGCGCCCTTTCATTTCTCAGTGACATTTGAGGCGTCTAACTTCATTCCACGCCGACGTGACGGCAGGAAGTGATGTCATATGCTCTCCAAACAGAGAAAACGAGTGTCAGAATATCATGGCCTGCGTTCGGTCCTGCTGACTGACAGAAACAGGACAGAGACCGCAGAGAAACAGCACTTCAACTTTACTGCAACTTTTATTTATTTTTTATAGCACATTTAACAACGTTGTTGCCCAAAGTGCTTCACAGTTGTAATTAATACATAATAAATGTGTGTGTACTGTGTAAAATTATTTTGTATATATAAGTACACACACGTGCATTTATATATTTAAGAAAAATTTGTTATTTATATATAAAATATTTATATTTATATTTAATAGAAATTATATATAAATCTATATATAGTATATACATGCAAATATTTCTTACATATATACAAGCATGTGTATGTATTTATGTATATAAAATAATTATACACAGTACACACACATTTATTATGTAAACACAAACTTTTTTGCGATTAATCGCGATTAATCGTTTAACAGCCCTATTAAAAACATAAAAAAACAAAGTACATCCGATGCACATTTCTTTGTTTTTCATTTTCTAGAGCAAGAGTTTAAGAGTGTATTTTTGTGTAATTAATTAAGAGAAAGTATCTTACTCATCTTACTCCGACGAAAGTGACTTGAAGTGACGCACTGCCGTCATAAACACGACTTCCCACCTCGTATGTACGAACTTCCCAGGAGGACTTGAACGCACCATTATTGCGTGTAATACACACACCCCCCCACAACACTAATCCTACCCAAACGTAGCTATAATATACATACCCCAGCCCACACTAAACCTATCCATACGTGTCATATGCACGTAAAGACTAATTTCATCTAATTTTTATTTAATTTTAATCTCCCGATCAGAGTATTCTGTCACAGACACAAATTAATGTCATGCTAAAGTTAATCAATAATGTTTGTCCACAGGAAAAGATCTCGCATGGTTTATATTATTAGTGTGAATGCGTTTTAAAAGGAAACCGATCCACTTGGTCGCTTTATTTCCACTATAGGGCACGACTCTTGTTTTATCTTGGGAATAAAAAGATACACTCTTACCATTACTGTAATTAGATATCCATGAATAAACGAGAATTAAAGATCATTTAAAGCAATTGAGGCACTTTGAAGACTTGAATGCATTATGCCGTTCACAACTCAATGTTCCCCTCTAAAACAGCATTCGGTCCCTGGAGACTCACTAATGAATATTCATTCGATTTTTTCGGAGATAAAAAGATAAATTGGTATAAACTACATTAATTTTGAAGCACACAAATGTTATTTTTGTTCAGTACAGAGTCTGGAAATAGAGCGATATCCTGAGGACATTTGCTGTGATCTTCAATGTGATCTGTCTCTTTAATTTGTTTGTGTTTCTGTTTGTATTTTTTGTGGTAATGAATTCACTGACATGTCCAATATTTTAATGAGCACGCTATTTGTGTATGCTAATCATAACATTATTAAATAAAATACACACACGAATCTATGTTCGTCAGAAACAGTAGGGGTTTCTGCTCTTAAATCAGACGATCATTTTATGTTTTTGGTTTTTTTGTTGTTGCTGATAAACATTTCACTAAATATAAATATGGTAATCATTCATATTACTGCCGCGCAGTACTTTTTAAAGGTAGTTTATTGTATTTAATTAAGTTGAACTGAAATCCTCATTGTTTTTGAGCCAAATATGCTTTATATTTTATTTATATTAACAGGGCTGCTGATTTTTGCTAAATTAAAAAAATTAAATAAAAAAAAATTAAATAAAATAAAATAAAATTAATAAAATTAATAAAATGAAATGAAATGAAATGAAATTAAATTAAATTAAATTAAATTAAATTAAATTAAATTAAATAAAGCCATTGTTAGCTTAAAAAAAGGTTATTAAAAAAAGTTAAAACTGGTTTTAGGTACTTTTTGTTACTAGTTATTTTTAGCTTATTTTCAAGGATCTTGCATTGTAGCTAATTACAAATCATCAATTAGTTATTATAAAGCACAATGTCTAATGAATCTAATGCTCTAATGACACTGTAGTTTGATTACCAAGCAAATGAGTAAAATAAAAAAAATTAAATAAAGCCATCACCGTTAAAAATTCTAGAAATAAATTATCATATAATTATTTTAGGTGCTTTTTACTAAAGTTAGTTTCAGCTACTTTTTGAGCATCTTGCAGTTTAGCTAATGACAAATCATTACATTATTAGGGTTGTTTTGTTTTGTTAGTTTAGTAAGTTAGTTTGAGTATCTTGCTATGTATCCAAGTACAATCGAGAAGTTAAAACTGTTTAAACATCATTATAAATAATTATTTATTATACCACACAAGCTCTTAAAGTTCATTAACATATTTTCAGGTAGGCCTATTTTAAGTCTCACACTAAATTGAGTGAGGTAAAAAAAAAGGCTCTGGGTCAACAGCTGTGATCTAAAACGCTCACATCCTCCATATCTCAGTCCGCTTTTCCCCCCTGTCATAAGTACGCCAATAAAACCACCATAACGTTTATGGATGGGACGGGCCCTTCAGTTAACATGGAGGCCCTCACTGTTTCAAACAGGCCAGAGGGACGTCACTTCTCAGGTGCCAATTGTGGCCTAGACGGCTATTGGCAATAAAAAGCTGTCAGTCAGCGCAGCTTATCTGGATTTATGGCTACAAGGTGCATATCAGCTCCTCGTTCTCCTCATAGTTCATATAAAGCTGCTCTGTGCTTGTGTTATGAGCCCAGTGCCTCGTCTCTGCCAGGACGGCCCATGATCAGCACTCATCCCGGCTCAGCCGCAGAATAAAGTCCAAGCAGCTTTTAGCTCTGTTGGCCTGAAGAGAAGTGAACGGCTGCCATCTTGGACTGAGTCTCGCAAGTCCCTCAGCGGCCACACACTTGAAAAAAATGCAGGGTTGTTTTAACCCAAATTTGGGTCAAATATGGACAAACCCAGAAATTTTAATAAAAAAATTTAACCCAACAGCTGGTTTGTCCACATTTAAAGGATTAGTTCACTTTAAAAAAAACTTTTGATTATAATTTACTCATCCCCATGTCATCCAAGATGTCCATGTCTTTCTTTCTTCAGTCGAAAAGAAATGAAGGTTTTTGATGAAAACATTCCAGGATTTTTCTCCATATAATGCGTAATTGTGTATTACGTGAGTCACGAACGCGCATCACAGAACAGAGCAAGGCGAGCATTTGTGCTTGTAAAACGTAAACTTTTTTATTTATTTGTGAAATGCCGATGGTTTGTCTAGATAAGGCCCTTATTCATCGTCTGGTGTCGTTTAAAGCCCTTTGAAGCTGCACTGAAACTGTCATTTGGACCTTGAACCGTTTGGGTCCTGTTGAAGTCCATTATATGGAGAAAAATCCTGGAATGTTTTCATCAAAAACCTTCATTTCTTTTCGACTGAAGAAAGAAAGACATGGACATCTTGGATGACACGGGGGGAGTAAATTATCAGCAAACGTTTTTTTTTAAAGTGAACTAATCCTTTAACCCAAATTTGGGTTGAAACAACCCAGCGTGTACAGGCGATGGCAGGATTTTGTGTCGTCCTGGCACAGCCCAGTCATGATCACACACACAATAGAGAGAGGAACACAAAGACTTCTGCTGTGTGCAGAGCAAAGAGACGGGTGGTTCTGTTTGCAAGGGTACGGCGCTCTACCGTCAGTGTTTGCATGAGGCTTCAAAAGATGACGGCGGTGATGCATTCTTTCTTTTTGTCTCTCCCATCTTCCTTTCTTTGCAAACTTTCCTTTGTCTGAGAGGAAAGAAATATCATAAATGAGATCTGAGATATCATTCATGCACATAACACAAAGCTACATGCTTATCATGAAAAAATATATTCCTTAAGAGTATCACTTTTTATCACTGTTATATTTGTATCTATTTATTTCTAAATCTATTTCTTTAAAAATATATATTTTTTGAATAAATGTATTTAAAAAATGCAATTCTATTGTCAAATTAGATAATTACAATAATAAGTAAATACAATAAAGATCCAAAATTTGTCTTTAAATATATACTACACAACAATACCATATATATACAACACTAAACATACAATTAAATGTAGTAATATACTGTATATGGTTCATTCTAATATTTGCATTTGCATTTTTTTATTTATTATTTATTCTAATAAGAAAAATATTTAGGAATAAATCTCTGGAAAAAACATAAATGCAGTTCCATTGTCAAATGAAAATAATAATAATAATAATAATATATACATTTAAATTTCAAAATCAAATTTAAATATATACTACACAACAATAGTAAAAAAAATGTCGTAACATTTGATTCATTTAATTTCTATAAAACTCTACTGATGAAATGCATCTCTTGAACACATCATATCTCACAGAGTCAGTTGATCAAGCTGAATGTTATATTTGATTCACTAAAAATAATTATTTTGTAAGAGTCAGCACTGTTTTTGATGCAGTAAAAAGAACCGACTCATTAAAAGCATTAATTCACAGGAATCAAGCACACTGATTGCTCAGTATATTTTTGATTCACTAAAAAGAACTGACTCGGAGTCATTTCACTAAAAAAAAGAACCGATTCATTAGAGTCATTCATTTGGGACTCACTGATCAGAGTTTCAGAGTTATGAAAGAACCTAAACTCAGACTATTGGTATCTGAAAGCATAACCAGATTAGCCAAAATATGGAGAACTGGAGAACTTTACGGGCATTTCAATTCAGCAGGAATTTGTGGAGCGTGTGTGACTGCGATGACTCTGTCCAACGGCATTAAAGAGTACGCATACGATATTGGATCTGAGAGTAATGGTTACCTCAGTGCTCACAGTGCGTGGCCCTTGTCACTGCTGATTCCTAGCAGAGTTTCAGTAACCCGATATGAGCGTCGCATCCTGAGCTGCAAACACAATCACCCAGCGGGGATAAGCTGGCAAACTCCAATACACCCAATAAGCATCAAACAGCAGCCTAATTTGATTAATGTCCTCACACTGCGTTCAGTTCAGTGCATGTGTTCGGAGTGCCAGCTGAAAGTTCAGGAAAGCTGGACACGAGAGCCGGTGCCGTGAAACCGAGGGGTTTTCACTCAAGCATTAAGAGCTTTGAAAGTCTCTGAGCTCTTGTGGCCTCATGAATAAAACCTCGGCTTTTCTGCTCAAAAGCAACGGATTGGAAGTGTACGCAAAAGTATTCTGAAACTTTTTGAAAGACGTGTGTTAGTTTGAGACCCTGAATGATGCCTTTAAGGTAAGACACTGAAAGGGTTCTGAGTGTTTCTAAAGCTCGAGGCGCCATTGTTCTGGTTGGTTGCCAGGGTCTTGCTATGCAGGTGCTAAGGTGTTCTAGGTAGTTGCCAGGGTGTTGCTTTGTAGTTGCTAAGGTGTTCTGAGTGTTTTAATGGTTGCTAAGCCATTTTTAGGGTGTTCTGAGTAGTTGCCAGGGTGTTGCTATGTGGTTGCTAAGGGTGTTCTGAGTGCTATAGCTAGGGCGTCTGGATAGTTGCCAGGGTGTTTCTATGTGGTTGCTAAGGTGTTCTAAGTGCCATTGTTGTGGCGTTCTGGGTAGTTGCCAGGGTGTTGCTATAGTGGTTACCAAGGTAATCTGAGTGTTTTAATGGTTGCTAAGCCGTTGCTAGGGTGTTGGTATGTGGTTGCTATACTAAAAAGTCCCCATCTGGTCTCAACCTCTGACCCTGAAAACAAAAACAAAGCCTGTTGTTCACAAATTTAACAAACCCACTTACTTTGGCGTTCTTGACTAGACAGTATTTTTTGGGAATCATGGGCATTTTTCTAACCCAAAAGTGTAGATCGAAGATTATGCTTTTTGTGAGGCTAGCAAGAAAATCTGACACTTTTTTTCAGGTTTGGAGATTTTTTTCAGCTTTTGTATTAGTGATTCCTCCCTCCATACATCACTCCACCTCTCTCTCTCTCTCTCTCTCTCTCTCTCTCTCTCCCTGAAGTCATGCGCCCTGCGTAAAATTGCATTATTCCATCTCTATTCCAATTCCTTTTCCTAAGCCGGAGCTTTGTGATCACCCTCCAGATAGGTATTTTATGAAGCAGAAGAGATGGGTGGAAATATTCATCCATGAGAAATATTTATCCGGAGCTTTTCCCCCAAAGACTGAATTTTCCTTTAATGTCTCTTTTTCTCCCACTGCAATCAAAGCCGACGCTGAAAAACGGAATGAACAGAAAAGGTCTTCCACAACTTCTTAGCTTTGAGCAGAAGAGGTCAGACTCAAACGTGCAATCTTGGTCTACATGCTTTGATTTCACACGCCATTAAGTCTACCCAAATTGCGACGTCTGTATGAAGGCCGCAACTCTCACACAGGCAGTCCTGTCATCTTTGCTCTCGCTATGCCACAGCTACAGCCTTCAAATCAAAAACAAATCTGCATTAATATCTAGTTTTGATTCCCCACAGCACACTCGACAACAGAAAACAGCACACTTGAAAGGCTTATTGCAATGTTCAAAAATGAATCTAGTACAAACCCAAGGACAATCTTTTTGCTCAGAGGTTTGCATGGCGTCTTATTTAAATATCAATATTGTCTCAGATACTTCTTTAAAAATTTGTGTTCAGAAAAGAAATATGATCTTCTGATTGCAGACTTTGGTGTCCTGGCAAACCTAACCAAAGTTTGAGGCCTTGTTGAGATCATTTCTGAAATTCTAGTGGAGACACATGTGAGATAACGTGTGTCTTTTCTCAGGTAAAATACCTGGGACTCCATTTGATCTCATTACTGTCAAGGCTAAATTATTGATATATCAAAGAAATCCCATTGTTTTATCCGCGAGATTAAATCTTTTCAACACTAGAGACAAATGTGAGATAGCTTGGGTCTTTTCTCAGGTAAAATATCTGGGACTTCCTTTAGTTTCCATTTGATTTCATTGCTGCCCACAAGAAACAATCAAAGAGATCTCATTTGTGATTTTTATTGATCTCTAAAAAAAGATTGAGACATTGTTAAAATCTCTTCAGAACTAGAGAGGAGACATATGTGAGATAGCTGGGATCTTTTCTCAGCTCAAATATCTGGGACTTTATTTGATTTCCATTTGATCTCATTGCTGTACACAAGCAAAAATTGAGATATTAAAGAGACTGCGTTTGGGATTTTATTGTTCCATAAGGAGATTGTTGAAATCTCTTCTAAATCTTGAGAGGAGACACATGCGAGAAGCAGGAGACTTCATAAGCACAAGTCACATTTGATCTCATTACTGTCAAGGCAAAATTATTGATATATCAAAGAGATCTCATTTGGGATTATGTTTTATCCGCGAGATGAAATCTTTTCAAAACTATAGAGACACATGTGAGATAGCTTGGGTCTTTTCTTAGGTAAAATATCTGGGACTTCATTTGGTTTCCATTTGATTTCATTGTTGCCCACTAAAAACAATCAAAGAGATCTCATTTGTGATTTTTAATTGATCTCTAAAAAAAGATTGAGACATTGTTAAAATCTCTTCAGAACTAGAGAGACATATGTGAGATAACTGGGATATTTTCTCAGCTCAAATATCTGGGACTTTATTTGGTTTCCATTAAATCTCATTTCTGTCTAAACAACTGAGATATCAAAGAAATGTACTAGAAGTAAAAACTAAGAGACACATGTGAGATACGGGGTCTTTTCTCAGCTCAAATATCTGGGACTTTATTTGATTTCCATTTGATCTCATTGCTGTACACAAGCAAAAATTGAGATGTTAAAGAGACTGCATTTGGGATTTTTATTGTTCCATAAGGAGATTGTTGAAATCTCTTCTAAATCTTGAGAGGAGACACATGTGAGTAGCAGGAGACTTCATAAGCACAAGTCTCCATTTTCCTGGCTGGCACCACGATAATGGAGCAGACGATTAATTGCTCACAGCCTTTGTTTGGTATCGATTGCTTAACTCAACCCTCAAATCCATGAAAAAGCAGTCAGACAAGCACACATGCAGACAAAATAATAGGTAATACGTGCTGAAAAAAATAATTCATTGGATTTACTCAATTGAATAGTGGACATTGGTTGCACACAAATTGTTTGCTTTGGTAGCCACTTAAACAATTGTGTTCCATCAACACAGATTATTCATGTTCAATCAACTCAGACTATTCACATTCAAACAACACAGACAAACACAGACTATTCATGTTCAATAAACAAAGTAAAATATAATAAATATAATTTGATACATATAACAGGTGACCAGTCTCCCTGTTTCAGTACATGAAATCTTAATTGCTAAGTTTACATGCTCTTTCAGCCAAAGCATTTACCAAAAGTGTTGCTGAATCATAGCCTGACTACGTCAGACTTCCTACTTCCGCTAATTTCATTTCGCTCCAGTAGTCAGTCTGAGATAGCAGCCTATCTTTCTGTTTTCCACCGGCCTGAAAACAGCCGGCCAATCAACGAACAGAGGGCGGCTGAGAGCCGTGACGTAGCCGCTAAGCGCCCAGTTTTACATTGTAGGTTAGAGAAATCGAAAACCGAAACGAGATGCTATTCGCTCTGTTATGGAGAACATTCCGGGGTTTTTCTAACTGAAGCCATGTCAACCCACCTCGGTGACACTGTTCCGTGATCGCAACTCCGTGGACTTCCTCGGCTTTTGGTCCTTGGAGTTTTCGATGGTGTATCTCGGTCTCTTTTATCGGTCGAGCTCGAACTGGCTACCTTTTGACAGGTCAGTGTCTCCTTTTTTTTTCCAGTCCTGAAATATTTCCATGTCATGCTGTAATCTTGAAATTAAGTTGCAGCATTTCCGACAGACTCGTGAGGAACAGAGAGCTGTGTTTAAAAGATCTAATCCTAAATTTGAGAGTTGGCTACAAATATTTTCTTGTTTCACTCTGGCAAAAATAAGTTTAGAGGCCGCGATTGTACCGTGGAGGCGTAGATTAACTTCACATAATCTGCAAAAGTCGTTTACAGCCATGTTCACACCGGTATTTCGCTTGCATCATCAAATGTTTACAGCAGGTTTACAGTGGAAGTTCGATCATAGATTTGAGTTCGATGCATGATGTCTGTGGCTCGATGTGGCTGTGTCAGCGCATAACATACGTCATAAATAAATTTATCTGATTGGCTAACGGGTAACCAATGATTTTAAACTTCAGACAAGCGCCCCCTAGCCAGAGAGAAAACACTTCTCTATTATGCTATGCCAGACTCTGTGTACGAAGCAAAGTGAAGTAGCAGAGTCTGGTATTACCAGGCTAGCTGAATCAGTCCACAACCTAAACAAATGCTCCACTCTTCTCCACAATGGTAACCCTCTCTAATTTACATGGTTCTAATAATTCGAATGTAATTGAACATTAAACACAATTACGCACTATCAAGTCTTCCCCTTTTCTAATTTTCGCAAAAACACATAAAATAAAATAACACTTAATTTCAACATTTATTCTCTCTTAAATTCAGCCATATGCAAAGCATTCTGGGAACTAACAAGCACCGCCCAGTTTCATGTAATCCAACACAAATAGATTAATTAAATTTAAAGTTTACATATATTTAAGTAGATTGAACACAATCAAATTAAGTTTGGACAAATGTATAGCAATTGTGTTGCGTAAGCTTATTTTAATCAAGCAATTTGAACAAGCTGCAAAAATCTTTTTTTTCAGTGTGCTTGCATGCCGTTTTTGTCACCAAAAAACAGTCTAAATAACATGCAAACACGGTTTTTATTTCCATGCTATGTTTGTTTTGCGACACGGTGCACAAAAATGCCCCTCATTACGTCTTGACTGAATGCATAAAAGCAGTGAGGTTGTGTTGGTATCAGAGCATGGACGAGCTGTTAATGAGAGGATTACTATCACAAGGAAGGCAGATTAGCTATTTAGCATGCCAGCTGTATCTCTGATATCTGATATGCAGATTGATATCACTTGTTACGGTAATTGGACAAACATTTTACACAGATCCATATCTGTCTGACACATTTGGTGTGAGATCAGAGCTCAATATCACTCAGGCTCAAAAGCTCCGTTACGAAACCTAGTGAGCTGCCTAATTAAACAGTATTTCAAGGGTTCATAGTCACACTACATATATCGTAAAAAATAACAAATAAAATATAGAAAGATTACATGTTAAACATAAAATATTGTGTTATATATAATAAATATATTATTATGAATATTGAAGACATAATATTATAAAAGGATATATTATAATATATACTAAAGTCAAACTATATACACACAATAGTATGACAGTATATAATTTCATTTCTTAAAAAAAACTATATTCAATAAATCATTATATTCAAGAAATATAGTATTATGAATATTATGAAGACATAATATTATAAAAGTATATATTATAATATAGAATAATGCTAAACTATATATACATCTATATAATACACTAGCATTTTTTTTAAATATAAATATTTTGTAACATTATAAATGTCTTTACTGTCTCTTTTGATCTATTTAATGCATTCATGCTGGATTATATTATTGTATTATATTATAGTACATTATATCCTGTTTTATAAATGCCAATCATAAAATATAAAAGTTTAACATATAGATTAGACACAAATAAAACACATACATATTATCCACACATCATGATGTTTCTAGAAGTAAACTGACTTCTGGGAGGGAAAAAATAACAAAATGTTGAAATACCACAGGCTTCATTATCGTGTATTTTGAACAGCTTTTCCTGAACTGTTTTGACATTTTAAGACATTAAACTCCTGCAAAAAGTTTTTTCTCAGCAGCAGATCTCAGCGTTATCATAAATAGACCCGGGAGTAACTGTGGTAAATCGCAAAGGCTGTGATTATAACATTCGTAAAGATAAGGAACACACTGTTTCAGCGGCACTTAAAACACAGAGTGCTGTGGTTTATAAAAGCAGTCCCTGCTAATACATGACATTTTCAAATCACTTGTTTGATAATGCACGTTCTGAGTGATCTGAGCACCAAATCAATCCTTCTGGAAAATTATTTCTGGATAATGTCTTTCATTACAGTACGCAGAACAGTGTCGTGCTACTAGCTTTTGCATTGGTGTAAATGAGAAGAACAATCCGTCATGTCAGTTGCTTTTATAAGCTCGTTAAACCTGCGTGATTAGGGCCTGATCATGCACAGAAGAGATAATGAGAGATTCAAACTGGCACACAATTCCCCTTAAAGACCAGCCAAGGTCTCCAGTGCTCCATCGCTTTCTTTAACGCATTAGATCCAGGTAGTGAGCAATTGGATCCAAAACCTAGTGAGCTCTCGTGCTAAAGGCTACACCACATATAGGCAGTCTTTTAAGATGCCAAAACAAAATTTGGTTTCACTTTATTTTGATGGTCCCTTTAACACATTCTGTTGACTATAAGTAACGTTGCTCCTACATGTCTACTAACTCTCATTAGAGTTGAGTATTAATAGATTAGGGTAGGGTTAGGGTTAGAATAAGTTGACATGTAGTTGCAAAATTACTTATAGTCAGTATAGAGTCTGTTGGAGGAGCATCACAATAAAGTATTTGCAGATATTACGCAGACAGTCTACTAATACTCCAATGAGAGTTAGTTGACATATAATTGCAAAGTTATAGTCAATAGCACGTTCAAAAGGGACCATCAAAATAAAGTGTTACGCAAAATGTATTCAGACACCTTCAACATTTCTCACATTATCAGTTTATTCGCTATAGTTTAGAAATTGTTAATAAAAAATGAACTTTATCAGAGTTAATAAATCAGTTGTTCTTTGTCCATCCTTCTGTTAGACTGTCTCACAAATGAATTATGTTGAATATCTGTCAGCTGTTAAATCTAACTACAGAATTAGATAATATAAATTTAGCTCAACCAATTACCAAGCAATGCTTCATGTTGTTCAGTCTGTGGTGTAAAAAGGTCGCATTAGCAATTAAAGAAATAACACTTCAGCAAAACATGATCAGGTCAAAGTGTTTTTTATACATTTTACTGATAGTCACTGTATGAAGAATTTGTGGCCATAATGTCACAGTTTACTTTACTTTGCTCTCCTCACTTACATAAATGAACTATGATGTCCGTGTAAACACCCACTAGTAAAAACACATCTGGTGTCTGAATCATTTTTGGTTTGACATTCGGTATATATTTATTCTCTTTCTATATGTATATATATATATAGCACAAGGTCACTAGGTTTTGGAATTAAGCCATGATTTAGCGAAACTCAAACGTCTTTGACTACAGTATATTGTTTGCCTATCCTGTGGTGATGATTTTCATTGTATTATCACCGGGGGAGGATTTGTCGGCACGTTCTCTGGCATTCTGTGCGGAGGTCATTCTGTTCCCACGGGCCGGTTTGTTGACTCCCGGGCCCAGGGCCAATATCCTGAGCAGATGGGTGGACCGTTCCCGATCCAGAGCGATTGGACAGACCTTTCAGAGATCAATCGTGAGGGTGCTTAATATGAGATGACCAGCGAGACTTCACACCGAGACTGTGTGCTTGTTCAACGCATTCTCATCCCAAGGCGTAATATTCTGACACTTTGACAAAGCGTCTATATCGAACGCGCATGGAACCCTTTAGCGTCAATATAACACGCAAAGAGATGGGTAGGTTTAGGTATGGTGTAGGGTTAGGGTTAGACCGCTAGGAGGCGCCTTCTGACCCATATATTTCGGCGTCTCATATTGACGCTAAAGGGTACCATGCGCGTTCGATATAGACGCTTTGGCAAAAGCGTCATTATATTACGCCTTGGGATGAGAACGGGCTGGCTTGTTATACGTCTCCATTTCTTCTCTCCTCGGGGCATCTAGGAGCTGGACGGCACCCAGAGTCACGAAGCTCGACGAGGTACGGATGCGGCAGCGCTAATGAGTCCACTCCTGCCCACATGGAGCCCGCCGGCCAATTAGCATTCTGTTCACACACACACACACGGCCACATATTCACACGCGTTTCCTTTTCCCCTAGTCATCTATTCACACATTTTAAGGGTGCATTGAGCATTCGCCAGGAGCCGTGGCTTCATTTAGCACCTCCATTCACATTACGCTGTGATTTTGTACACTCAGCCGCAATATCATTTTCTTTCCAAACTTAATTGTGGTTGCATGAATAGATGCTATTTGTTCTCTCAGACTAATGGGTTTCTTCTTGAATGAACGTTAACTGGCGCTCCACAAGCGGGTACGATTAAGCAGAAATCGCTCTGGGGGGGAAAGCGTCAACGGACAGGCACCTGAGCGACCTTGTTAGATAAGAACACACACTGTTAAACCAAAAGATAAATCGCTGTTTGCCCTCCTGTGTTTACGAATGAAGCTCTAAATCAACATGCACGCTGGTTTTGATAAGAGACACTCCGAGGGCATGAAGTCAACTGCTCACAACCCATTTTACTTCCGTTACTGAATGCGTTTTTGAGTGAAACAGGAACATGGAACAGGAAAAAAATATGCAGGACTTGATTTTATCTTTTGGGAATTCAATGGATCGTAATAAAAGAGTGTTACAAACTAAACTTAAGGCAGGTTTAATCCTGAATGAATCAGTGTCTTTGAACGAATCAGTTAAATGAATGATTCATTGACTCACTCATTTTTGTGAACAAGTCAGTTGAATGAATTATTCAATCAGTCACTCATAAAATTACTGTCAGTTGTTTTTAGTCCTCAATAAATCAATATTTTTTTCTTTATAAATCAGATGGATGAATTAATGAATCAGTGAATCATTTCATTCCTGAATGAATTAGTGTTAATAATTGAATAGGCTGCATGAAAGATTCAGTGGCTCACTAATAAAGTCACTTGATTCATTCCTGAATGAATCAGTAGTTTTGAGTGAATCGGTTGAATGAGTGATTCAATGACTTCTTCATAAATAGTCACTTGATTCATTCCTGAATTAATCAATGTTTACAAATTAACTGAATTAATACACTTGATTTAATTAATCGCTCTCGTGGGACTTTGATGTCATACACTGATTGGTCTGTGCAGGGCCACTTCAAGTCGAATACACCTTTCGTCACCAAATGAATCAGTGTTTTTCAATGAATCAGTTACAGAATTAATGATTTAAATGACTCACTTATAAATTCACTCACTTGATTTATGCCAATCTAACCTGCAGACAGAGAAAAAAAAATCCCACCAATAGTGCACAGACTGACAATAAAAGGTTTTTAGGTGAATTAGTTCTTTAAAGATGATGATGATTATGCCCTTGATAAGGATACTTAACCTCAGAGTACTCTAGAAAGACTAAACCTGTTGTAAGTTGCTGTGCATAAAAGAATATGCTAAATATCTCCATTGTGTTGAAACGTAATGGTTCATGGACCCCTTAGGTCTTTATAAATCTCTTCGACAAATGCAAACTCAAGTACATCTCCTGCATTGTGGTACTTCAGCTTGTGTAGGAGTGTTTTGGGCTTCTCATGAGCATCATAGATCAGTCATTCAGGCATTGAAGAACGGTGCACCTGGGAAAGATTACACGGTGCTCGATGTTGAATAGCAGAAATTGCTCGCAGCGCTCATCCCTGATGAACCCGTGAAGCGTTTTGTGCTGAGGCATGGCCGTTTGCAGAGTCTGAGGGTAAATATGACTCAGTGCTCCTGCGCTGCGTTCGGCCCCAGGGTATCAAACTGGCATTTGCCCACTGACTCTTTGGCCGTTAGCATTCTGGCTCTTATTAGCATGAATCGACCCTCTTTTGCTCAGAGGAATGGAGTCAAACATGCCATGCATGCAGATGGAAAAGTTAGCTTGGTTGGGTTTGTTTTACAGTAGATGTCACAGTGTGGCTTTCCAATTTGAATCTTATCATCACGTTTGTAACGTGAGATTTTACTTAGATTTTTGCAATTTATGAAGAAAATATGGTGGTGTTTGCCCATGCAACACTTGGTGGTTGGGTGGCTTCTGGGTTTCTTACTCGTCCAAGCCAGAAGAGAGGTTAAGGTCAGGATGTTTGCAATCACAAATATGTACACACTGAGTAAATGAGACATCCATTGCACTAGTTATACTGTCCATTGACAGTGCCGCCCAATGATTTATCACTGCAGACCGTGTGAACTAGTATCAGGGGAATTATTTGTCAGAACATGCATTCCACTTACACAACCACCACAAGAACGACTGTGCAAGATCTCCAGCAATTATGAAATCATAGTTTGACCTCTGAGTCACATACTTCTTGTTCTAGTTTAATTTGCAGAGACAAATGCTTGTAAGTAACACAGCAACATGGCTCAGCCAATGGTGTGAGTTTGGGGGCGGAGTTATCTGTTTGTCTGACCAATTTAGAATGTTCGGAATGCCTGCTTGAAAGTAGCTTTTTGGAATTAGTGCCTCAGTAATGACACACACCATTCAAAAGTGTGAGGTCATTAAGATTTTTTAAATTACATTTTAAAATATAAATTTGGTGCGAGTTTGGTTATAGAATGCAGTCGTCATGTGACCTATGTGAGCATCAGTGGCCGGTTGCATAAACTGCTTAGACTAGTCTTTAAAAAAATTTCTTCAAGACTGGTGCTAACTTTTTAAAGTCAGTTCCATAAAAAGGTAGATCAGTCTAATTTTAATCAGAAAGTAAGACTGATCACCTCTTGGCTAATTTCTAGCTGGCCAAATTAGTTCTTAAGACACAGTCTTAACATAGTGGCTAAGTTTATACAACTGGCCCCAGATGTGGTGAAATGATGTCATGTGACTCTTGTCTTGGGTAACAGATGAGTCAGTCTGCTGTCTCTCATCTATTCCACATCAAGTGCTGCATTTCCAATTTACTCTGAAGTATTGCAATTTAGGGGGATTTGAGCTAATGAGTCCTCTATCTGAAACTCATTTCTTCCATCTGAACCCAAGGAACCGCATTTATCCACATAAGAGAGGTAAACTTGATCTAGTGTGGACTAATAGCCTACCGAGATGGTTAATAACAAGTTAAAAGAAGTTTACTCTAACTGTAGTGGTGGACTAGAGATGTTTGCAACACTTTACAATAAGGTTCCATTAGTTAGCAGCATTAGTTAACATGGAATAACAATGAAAAATGCTGCGAAAGCATATTAAAATTATTAATATTATTAAAATCAAATCTTATTTAATGGACCTGAGTTACATGAGATCATTTTAGTTAACAGTCTACATTAGTTACATTAACTAACTGTGAAAAATAATCGTATGTACAGTTTTTTACAATCACTATGGCAATTTTTTCAATACTTTTAACAAATTTCCTAAACTCTTAACGCACCAACACACCTACAACACACAATTGGCATAACAGTTAATTTCATGCTCAAAATCACACATTGTAAACTAAACTCCAACACTAATTTTCAAAATACAATAATACACTAGCAAGCAACGATACACAATGTCTACCAAAACACTGCAAACATGTCTCAAAATCAAATAATTTTTGATTATTATAAAACACTAGCATATGTTCTTGTCCAACAGGAAGATTTAGTCAATCATAATACAATGTCATGGAAACACTAACATCATGCGGACAATGGTAATTGTTACATAGGAGAAAAGATAGAAATAAAAATAAAACATTAAAATTGACTACGCAATACAATGTTCGCAGTATGATGGTGGTGAGGAGTGGTGGTGGTGATGATGGTGATGGTGGTAATACAGTAAATAATACAGTAAATGGTTACTTTGCTTATGCATACACACACATACACACCCCCACACTCACACACCCCCACACACACACACCCACACACACACACCTATACATTTACACACTTTTATTTCACTTCTGGAATTATGGAATTACTCGATTGTTCGTTACTGCACTATTTTGGTCTGTATGTCTGTCTGTAAAAAAAAGAAAAGAAAAAAGAAACACTAACATCAGATGGGATTACAGACACTGCATAACTGTATTGTATATGTGTCAGGTATGCCCTTATACAACAGACAGTATATTGTAATGATCATAGATTGTGTTTTGCACTGCAGTTTCTTTTGAAGCCTCTCTACATTTTTGTTTTGTTGGGTTTAGGTCTTTTTGCTGCAGAAATTCAATAAAAAAAGACCCATGTCAGAGTGCTTTATAATGTACGGTTACAGTAAACCATATGGTCATGCGATTGAAAGAACCTCGACACCTGAGTGTGTTTCCTAGATGGGAATCAGTGATTTATATATTTGTATAATTCAATCAGTTGTTTCTCAGTAACAATAGAATAAAATACAGGGGATATACACTCACCGGCCACTTTATTAGGTACCCCATGCTAGTAACGGGTTGGACCCCCTTTTGCCTTCAGAACTGCCTCAATTCTTCGTGGCATAGATTCAACAAGGTGCTGGAAGCATTCCTCAGGGAGTTTGGTCCATATTGACATGATGCATCACACAGTTGCCGCAGATTTGTCGGCTGCACATCCATGATGCGAATCTCCCGTTCCACCACATCCCAAAGATGCTCTATTGGATTGAGATCTGGTGACTGTGGAGGCCATTTGAGTACAGCGAACTCATTGTCATTTTCAAGAAACCAGTCTGAGATGATTCCAGCTTTATGACATGGCGCATTATCCTGCTGAAAGTAGCCATCAGAAGTTGGGTACATTGTGGTCATAAAGGGATGGACATGGTCAGCAACAATACTCAGGTAGGCTGTGGCGTTGCAACGATGCTCAATTGGTACCAAGGGGCCCAAAGAGTGCCAAGAAAATATTCCCCACACCATGACACCACCACCACCAGCCTGAACCGTTGATACAAGGCAGGATGGATCCATGCTTTCATGTTGTAGACGCCAAATTCTGACCCTACCATCCGAATGTCGCAGCAGAAATCGAGACTCATCAGACCAGGCAACGTTTTTCCAATCTTCTATTGTCCAATTTTGATGAGCTTGTGCAAATTGTAGCCTCAGTTTCCTGTTCTTAGCTGAAAGGAGTGGCACCCGGTGTGGTCTTCTGCTGCTGTAGCCCATCTGCCTCAAAGTTCGACGTACTGTGCGTTCAGAGATGCTCTTCTGCCCACCTTGGTTGTAACGGGTGGTTATTTGAGTCACTGTTGCCCTTCTATCAGCTCGAACCAGTCTGGCCATTCTCCTCTGACCTCTGGCATCAACAAGGCATTTCCGCCCACAGAACTGCCGCTCACTGGATGTTTTTTCTTTTTCGGACCATTCTCTGTAAACCCTAGAGATGGTTGTGCGTGAAAATCCCAGTAGATTAGCCGTTTCTGAAATACTCAGACCAGCCCTTCTGGCACCAACAATCATGCCACGTTCAAAGTCACTCAAATCACCTTTCTTCCCCATACTGATGCTCGGTTTGAACTGCAGGAGATTGTCTTGACCATGTCTACATGCCTAAATGCACTGAGTTGCCGCCATGTGATTGGCTGCTTAGAAATTAAGTGTTAAGGAGCAGTTGGACAGGTGTACCTAATAAAGTGGCCGGTGAGTGTATTTGTGTTTCAGTTCACAGTACAAACAGCTGTTTACATTGATTTTAGCCTGTAAGGTTATGAACATGGTGTTATCTGTTCTGACAGACAGTGTTAAAGCATTGGTAAATTTGGCAGTAAAAATCCATTGTTTTGGTCTTGTTTGAGCTTGTGTGTAAAAGAAGTTCAAGCATTTTAAATTTGTGTTAATTGTATGCATTTTGTGTTAAAGCAACAAGAAATGTGTTAATAGTATAGCTTACACTGTAGTGCTAACTGTGTTAAGAGTTTGTTAAAAGTATTGAAAAATCTGTCATAGCAATCGTAAAAAACTGTAATGGACCCGAACTAACAATCTTTTATTAACTAACTTTAACAGAGATTAATAAATACTGCAGCAAATATATTGCTCATTGTTAGTTAATGTTAGTTAATGAACCCAACTTATGTAAACTGTATTGTTATATGTTGTCAAGATTATAAAGTGTGCTATACTTTTCTTACTGATTAGACAAAAAGACTATTTTGCTAGTTAGAACTAAAAACCAGCTTATGAGTCAAGTCAAAGTCAAGTCAAGTATATTTATATAGCGCTTTTCACAATACAGATTGTATCAAAGCAGCTTCACAGTATCAATCAAAACAACATAATGTTTGTTTATTAGTGAAAAAAAAAAATCCACGTTTGGTAGAGCTGATCAACGGTATTAATGATTGGTTAATTAATTTGAATATCCCCAATGACTACACAGATCTCACAAGAAACATGCTAAAACACCCAAATGCAACATGAAAATGCAAAAACTCTAGCTTGTATAAAACTAGTAAACCAAAAAAAGGTATTTTAAGGTCAATGCAAATTGGTAGATATCCTCTGAATGTTCAGTTATCGACCAATTTCGCAGATCTGAGAGTCAGCTCACAGCGAGCCAAAGCATAATCAGCCCCTCGCCCATACTGGTGTGTGTGTGAGTGTGTGTACGGTTATCAAACCTTCCCATCTCTCCCCGGGACACTGCAGTATCTTCACCGAGCAGCCTTCTCGTCCGGTGAGCAGATCGTGTCCCCGCTGCCCTGTTCTGGGGTCAGGCCCGTGCCTCTCCTACCTGAGCGACCCTCACGCCTCACAGGACAAAGCCTCTTTGATCCCGCAGCGCAGTAATGCTAATACCCCTTCCTAGCGGGACAGAAACACAACAGGTTTGCTTAGTGGATTTATTCCAAATGTGCTGCATGCTTTATCTTCCTTATTAACAAACACAGGTGTGAATGTAAACACTGGGATATTGAACCTAAAAGCTCACAACACAAATGAAAAATCATCCTGCTTTTAAATAATTCTGTCATTGATGTTATAGATTCATTTTATTAAGCACCAAAATAGTCTTAAAAGACTCAAATTAAATGAATAGTTTTTTGACAAATTATGTCATTAGTTTTGTAGATTAATTGTATTAAGCACCAATAAAGTACCAACATAGTTTGAACAGACTGAAATTAAAAGAGTTAACCAACAAAAAAAAAAAACATTATTCATGAAATAAAACAGATAGGCCTAGTTTACAACAAAAATGAAGAAAATCCTTTTTGGACAAATTCTGTCATTCGTCTGATAGATAATTGTATGATAAATAAACCAGAATTGAGTACAACAAAAACATGTTTGACCTAAAATCAAGTCGTATTGGTCAGTGTTTTTTTGAGCATATCCATTCTTTCATAATGGTAAAAAATAACCCAAGACATTTGCAAAATAGCTGTGTTTGACATGTAAGTAATGGGTTTGAAATATCATTTGGGTGAACTATCCCTTTAAAATCAAGTCCTGGCTAAATTTACCACAAACCAGTCAAAGTGGATCCAAGTGCAGGCTTGTGCTGATGATACATTCACACTGTAAATCAGCAGAAAGATCAGTCAGATATACAGAGGAATGAGAAATTGGACTGAGCTGAAAGAAGTGTATATTAGTGTCTCAGACTTCAATGAACTGCCATGACTGCACATTATTCATTGTTCTAATGAGAGGAAAACACCTAAAGCCACGTTCATTTATGTGCCTGTTTTCATCAGCAAAGCTGATCATTATTTTCATATTAAAGGTCCACAGTCAACTAAAAGCATGTAAGTGTGAATTGAAAATAACAACAACAGTTCCTCTCCAAACAGGAAAATAAAATTTCACAGGGGTATCTCATCGATTGATGTACTTACTGAAGATTTTTAAAACATTAAATCCAGCAAATGCTCTAATTATTGAAACTAAGCTGCAAAATTCTTTTGTCAAAAAGTGGAATACATCATAACATCACATTTACATGTTAACAATATACTGTGCAATTTACTAGATGACTCTCACCAGGGGTTTTTAAAGGATTTTCTATAGCAAATTATATTATTGTAATCTGTCAAGTCTGAGCGCTGTTATAGCTAAGGTTTAATCTTTCTATAGAAAACCATTAAAAGTTCAGAAAGATAAAAAAAAAAAGGAATTGATACTTTTATTCAGCAAGAACACATTAAAGTGACAGTAAAGACATTTATAATGTGACAAAACCTTCTGTTTCAAACAAATGCTGTTCTTTTGAACTTTATATTCATCAAAGTGTTGGTCCTTATGGAGAGTGTTAAAGGTGCCCTAGAATGTGAAATTGAATTTATTTTGGCATAGTTAAATAACAAGAGTTCAGTACATGAACATGACATACAGTGAGTCTCAAACACCATTGTTTTCTCCTTCTGACTTAAATCTCGTTTTTGAAAAATATGTGAATCTCCACATAACACCGACTGTGACGCAACAGTCGGGATCATTAATATGTACGACTCCAAAAATCTGCATATGCCAGCCCATGTTCAATGACAGGTGGAGCTGCAGCCGAAGCATGGCAGTGGATCAGTGTTTGGATGTACAAATGAACACAAAGGTATTTAATTCCTTCATCCGAGCCTCTGAAGAAACAATGGGTTAATTTGATTTTCTCTGGAAATTTCCAAACATTTCACCGACGAGACTGTTTCCTCAACTTGGGCCAATACAGAGCTGGCCTCGATCGATCGAGCTACCAAGCAACACTTTCTGATGTGTAATTGTTCAAGTTCAGACAGGTAATCTTTCTCTCAAAATCGTTCAATACTGTATTTACATCATCGTGTTTGCATTGTTGAAAGCATTAGAGAGAGTGCAGAAACTGTGTTGCAATGATAAGATCTTAATTCTCGCGATCAACACACTGTCATCTGTTTGTTCAATGCTCATCACGGCAACATTTTATGTGATGGGAATAGATCTAAATACTTTAAAAACATCTCACGATTCGTTCATCTCGATAGCTGTAATAGTAAAAACGTATAATATCTGTGTTAAAAGTATTCGAGAGAGTTTCATATGAATTTCGAATTTCATATGCAAGCATGTCAGCCAATCACAGAGGCCGGTTACACACAGCAGACACGCCCCTTGAAACAGAGCGTTTGGGCTCAGGGCTAAAATCAGGCTAGGAAAAATGCCTTTTATTTCTAAATTATGACTATTTTTGATCTAAAAAACATACTAACATTATAAGGGCAACCCAGAAAACATTATACAATAAAAATAAAAACCATTCTAGGGCACCTTTAAAGCAGTGTTACTTCCTGAGGTGAATGGGATTTTTGTTCGCAATCTCAGCATGAGAAAAGTCAGCTGTAAAAAGTGTAAATATATATATACTTTTAAAGCTCCTCAGCCTTTTATTTTGGGGGCTATAGAGCATTAAAGTCAGCATGAAACAGAAGTTGCGCTAGTCTTTTCTTCCCTTTTGTGATGTATATTTGAGTGAATCATCTTTTGATGATTTACAAGAACAAATGTGGGCGTGGCTTGATTTTGTCTGTGGGGAATTGATTGGATGGTAGTGGTTTGCTATTGGCTGATCTCATGTGAGTGACAGGTTGCCCCGCCCTCATCAAGAGATGATGTCACTGCAAGAGGGAGGGGAAGTTCATTTATTAAGAATGAACCTCATTGGTTCTCGGACATCAAGCGAACACCATTTACCACAACTGATGTAAAGCTGTGTTGATGAATGTTTATATGTGAATAAAAGCCTAAAATCCAATCTGTTCCTTATATAAAGCGATCATGTCTCTCCAAAATTTTTTGACTAAACTGCTCAATTCATATGGATTAGTTTTACGATCTTTTTAAGAACTTTTTGAAGCGTCAAAGTGAGCTCTCAGATTTCATCAAAACGATCTTCATTTGTGTCCTGAAGATAAACGAAAGACTTATTTTTTGGAACGACACGAGGGTGATTAATGACAGTATTTTACATTTTTGGGGTGAACTATTGCTTTAAGCAGATAATTATACGTTTGATTGCCAACGTGTCACTGTGCACCTGTTGTGGTCAAGGAGACTTCAGGAAGTGACCTCATTATCAGAGCTCCCATTCAAACCTGTGAGTGATAGTTAGAAACCATTATGTTGGGCAAGAGATCAGAATGAATGCTGCCAAAGTTTGAACAATGTCGTTTGAGGTGAGGCGGCGCATTATTAGCCGCTCTCAGCGATTGTCTTTGCAGTGGAAACGGCAGAAAAGGACATTGCTGAATTAATTTGTTTGGGGGGGAAAAAACACGCCGTCTGCTCCAGGTGGCTATTTATAAGTCTAGGTCACAGGAGATCTCCTTTTGTTTCTAAATCTGTTTGGAACATATTTGTTTGTTCGTCGCTGTATTTTAAAAGCAAAAAAACTTGACCTTGAATATAAGAGTGTGATATTCTTTTATGTTGAATTCATAGGATGAAATTGTGCTCCTGCTGAAACCTCATAGACACTTTCCTGACCTTTGTGCTCAGTTTGCGGATGTGTGTGTCAGCAGGTAACAAAAAGAAACCGCTCTACCTTTGAGTCTTTGCTTCCTAGCGGGTTTATCTCTTCCCCTTTTGAGAGTCTCAGAGCTTTATTTGGCTCATGCAGTTCAATTTGAAATGTGGGAGTCGTGTCTTTCTTTCTTTTTTGTCATGTTTTTGAGCCGTGGCCTCATAGAGAGAATCATAAGTGGCTATTTCATACAAAGCACAGAATAAAAGGTGTCTGCTCTCGTTCACTTTCCTTGATTAAATAATTAGTGTTGCTCACTAAGACAAGTATTACTATCATCACTATTACTTATTCTTAGGGTTATACAATATAATGCACACAGACGCCTGTAGCTACGTACGAGTTAGTAAACACCACAAACATAAGTTCTGCTAATCAGCTGAAGTTCATACAGGGCAGCGCATTCGCATCTGTGGACGGGGTTTCTTAATCTGACGTGACGTTTATCCAACAGCCCCGACCGCGTCCTCCATTACTCATGCATGCAAATCTCGCTGATGAAGTCGTTTCAGTTTATGTGTACATGTGTAGTCAGCTCTCACACAAATTACAGCAATTGACCGGCCAGCTGTGTTTTCATGCCACTTTCTATTGGAACACCTTTAATGCGGCTTCACTCTAAAAGCTGACGGCAACAAAATACAAATGCACCACGCCAATATATTATAATCTGTTTTTAAACACATTTAAAATACCTTTACATGCTTACCTAATCATCTTTAAAGCATAATATAAAAATTTGTTTTGATTGTGTTTTTGAAGCTTTAGGATTATTAATATGTAAACATTGTATTGTATCACGACTCGAGAACATACAGCTGACAATAAGGTGCTTTATATATATATATATATATATATATATATATACAAAGTTCACTGAATGTGTGATACACAGCTGCCATGGCACCTCTCTTGTCTCTGATTCACAACACACAGAATTAACTGACGGTGTTTACACCCAACCACCCGGTTAATTGATTAACCCAGAAGATCTCTGAGCTGTATCGAGAGCTCAGCTCCCAAACACAAACACTCTCCTCTATCACATTAATATATAGACAACACAATCAGAAATCTATTAAGCTAAATTACCATATAAGCATTTCTTCAGATAAATGATTGTTTAAATTTGATGTAATGAGAGTGGTGGTTTGGTTGCAGTCAGTAACTAATGACTTTAAATATTGATTCTGAGCCTAAAACCTCTTAATAACCTGCTGATTGCTAGTTTGTTCCCTGCAGTCCAGCACAACCATCAGATAACCATAACCAACTGCGCTTATCAGCATTGGCATTCGGGCCGCCGTATCTCTATCTACCTCTATCTCCTCTGACGTTCCTGAAGTGCTTTGCTTATTGTATCGAACGATAAGAATTACTGCCAATTACCTCAGGCATCTTCAGAATCTCCTATTTTCAACTTTATTAAGAACAACATCAATATCTCAAATGATATTCCATGTACTTTTGATGATTAGGTTTGAGATTCTCATGTTGTAAGATTAAGTTATTCTAAAAAATAGGACAAAATTTCAAGGCTGAGCACACAAACAAGACCTCCATCTTAAAGTTCAGTAGATTTGTTTGGTTACAGCGCACCAGTAATTTACATTTTATTCCATTTATCGTTGTTTTATTTATAACACCAGTAGGTGGCGCTGCAACCTTGGGGCATTGTGGAAATGACAGTTTCAATGCAATATGAAAAAATAAATAATGCCGAGATTATAATGATAGAGTCAATTCCTTTTTGACATCTTCACTAGCAAATTCAGTTTCTGGCAAATATTGTTGAATACAAAAAATACAATTGCTGCAGTCTGTGAGGTTTCATCTAAAGATAATCTGCACCAATTTTGGTGAAGACAGGAACATCTTTGTGCAAACAGAAGCAAAATAAAAAAAAAAACAGTAGGCGAATCAATTCAAAATTGCGGAATGACATATGGCCTCAAAAATTCTCCAGGCCTTCAGAAATATATGAAGTGAGAAAGCACAAAGTGAGGGCAAGTTATACAAGCTGTCAGTCATGTTTTATGCCTTTTAGCCAATTGGTGTTGTGGTTGTGTCACTATATCAAAGATACAAGTTGCAAATATATCAAAGATACGAGTTGCAAAGATACAAACTTACTGGTTTGATGTCCTCTCAGCTACATTTGATGACGCATGACACGTGAAACATTTGACTTGTTTGATGTCTCAATATCACCTGATCCAAATTTTGGAAAGATCCAAAGACAGCTGTAAAACAAAAGAAAAACACTTCTCAATGAAATGTACTACCCTTAGAAAAGGGGGCATTATACATGACTCAACTTGGCCCCTAAATATACACTTCCATAACCTCTCATTTGACAAAGTGACCACAACCCCAATCTGACCTCTGAAACCGTTCATTTTCCCAAGTATCATTGTAAGCTTGTAAACTTGGAGGCTACTGGACTACAGCCAGCTGAAATGTCTAATTTTTGCTGTCATCAACAACCAGTAAATATCACTAAATTGTGCAAATTAAAAGAAGCACCAACAAAG
Source organism: Semotilus atromaculatus (assembly GCA_031834385.1). Classification (NCBI taxonomy): domain Eukaryota; kingdom Metazoa; phylum Chordata; class Actinopteri; order Cypriniformes; family Leuciscidae; genus Semotilus; species Semotilus atromaculatus. The sequence goes on from JAULUF010000009.1 coordinate 55,304,867, forward strand.
CACTGGAAAGCATTTGGTGCCAGACATCCAGCAGATTAAGTGCTTTATCAAACTCAGTAGGTGTTTGTAGAGGAACGTTCCGAGTCGCTGGAGATAAACTGCTGGTTCTTCACATCCTCAGGCGAGTCAATGAATTCTGTGTTGTGTATTGATTCTCTGGTCTCAAACTTCACGTCAGCATGGTCTGTAGGAATGTAGCCAACTGCGCTGAACACACAACTCATTGTCTTTTTACTGAGTCCACAGACACATCAGACTGATGCTGTTGCTGCAAATATATCCGTAATGGTGCGAGAAACTGAAATGCTACAACCGCAAAACTGTACATTAAAGTTATATCACAGAAACATTTTAAACATAATCCTTTGATGTTCTCTAGCAATCGATCAATTTATCAATTCAAACAATTGAATTCAATAATTCGCTAAAACTAAACAGAAAAGATTCGAACGACTCATTGAGAAATGATCATGGTTATAAGCACTATGAGCTCATTAACATTTGACCACCAACATTATATAATTACATTTACATGGGTGATAAATCATTCCTATGCAGCTGCTAATGAGTTTCGATTGATTGTTAGTATGTTACTAAATGGTTTTCAGGCAGCTTCTATCAACATCCGAACGAAAAACACAAGTCCGATCACTTTTAAAACTTTTAGCACAAATTTCCTGCATGAGTTGAGGCTGTCTATAGCACAAATAAACTTCATTGAAGTGCTATCTTAGCAAACAGCGCTAACTGTGACTGTTTTGGGTGCATGAAACCTTGACTAACATTTTAAGTGAACTTCAAGGAAAAATAAAATGCTACAAAAGTGCATAAATTGGTCCCTTAAAATGACAAAATCACAGCAGTAATAGTCATGACACTGCACTGATCCGAGAGATAAAAGATGTTCCTTAAAACGAAATCACATTCAAAGAGCTTTTTCCTGTTTTGACAACCATTTTTATCTCATGAGATTAAGACAAGACACATCATCCACTTCATGAAGATTTACATGGGAATATCTCTTGTTTGTGAATTGCTGTGAGTGGGAGGAGTCAATGCGCCAATCAGTCAAATGGGGCGGGGCCTAGTGTTGTTCTCACAGAGATATGAGACACGTCAACTATCCAAGGTTACCGTCTGGTCACTGTGTCCCATGAGAAGATGGGAGTGGGTCGTATTTTGCTGGAGTGTCTGAAAGAATTGCTCTTTATCTACACGGCTGCACAAGATGATTGTGAAATGTGCGTGGGTGTTTGTTTCATGAGGAATGTGTTTCTAGCGCTTCTCAACTGGTGGGATGCACCTCAAATATTGGTTTCAGGTTTGTTCTGTTCAGGTCTGTAAGAATGCTAAATAATGAAAATTATTAGGTAAATTAAAAAAATATATATAATAGAAAAAATCTATAATTTACATGAAAATTAATTAAATGCATCTTGAAGGGCATTACATTTTGTACAGTATTGTACGGTAAAAATATATGAAGTGACTAGAGTAAAGTACTGTTTAATACTGAGTCTCCACCTGCAGTCCAGGTGTAAAATCAAGAAAAACCAGCTGAGAAACACTCCTTCAAAGATTTAAACTCACACACATTTCATGTGCAAGGCATATGTGAGCCTACATACTGATGTGCATTACTGATGTGTAGTGTTAATGCATGCTGCTCAGGTTTTATGCATCAGGAACTTTTATGACAATGGAGGATGTTTCTCTCACTCTTTCATTCGTACCTGCACTGGAACAGAGGCGATGCATTAATAATGTGCAGCGGGACAGGGTGTTTGTTCAAACAATCACACCTAAACCACACAGAGCTCCCGTTGTTTTAGGCACGAAGGACGCAACCCCCTCTGAGACCTGCAGTGTTTTATGCAAAATTGGAATAATTGCATGAAGCAACAATGGATCTGAGCAACAGATGGCTGTGTTTGTAAATGTTTGTGCAACGAGCATGTGTGCAGCATTTGTTTGGACTTTAAAGGGCTAGTTTGCCCAAAAATCATAATTCTGTCAGCATTTTCTCAACTTCATGTCGCTCCAAACCATATAATTTGCTTTTTTTTCTGTGAAACACAAAATCGTGGAATGCAAAGTCTGATTATGTTGTTAATAATGATTTAAAGTGGTCCTATTGTGACTCATAACTCTCTTTGGTGTGTTATGTTGCTTTTTGAGCATGAAAAAGTCCCTCCAGCGGGAGGTATTCTCTATATCAGTGTTTCTGAACTCCTGAAACGCCTCCATTGAAGTCTTGAGTTTCTTCCAGGAATGAACACGTCACAATGTACCTCATTTAAATAATTAATATGCAGAATAAAGGGGCGGGGCCTGGTTGAGTTAGTTAGTGTGTTAAAACTGGTGGTTATGATAAGGGGCGGGACATTTCCCAAACACTGACCAATCACAACACACTGATTCAGCCGTCCAATCAGAGCACAGTGTGCTTTTCAGAAGGAGGGGCTTCATAGAGACTAGAAGTTAACAGAGCGTTACTGACAGACTGGGAAGAGAGGAGCCGCAACAATGGAGAAAATAATCAGTATTCAAGCAGGAAAACCTGTTCTAGTAGAGCCCAAAAACAAGACTTTGAAAAGGGGAAATAGGGGAAATAAATTTAGTTTGGAATAAAAAATAAAAATAAAAAAAATAAATACTTTAATACTCCATAAAAAATTATTATAAGTATCATAATAAGTATCATAATTTTGATTTCGCGGTGACAGCATACACTGTAAAAAATTATCGTGATTTTTACGGTAAAAGACTGTAAAAATGCTACAGTGAAAAACTGTTAATTGGTTTACAGAAAGTTTCCTTACTATATACGGTAAATAACTGTGATAGATCTAATGGTACATTTAATGTAATTTTACTGTAAAATACCGTTAAATTTACAGTTTTTGAAAGTGATAAAGAACAACTCATTGTATAATTTACAGTGAAAACCCATGAATTGACATTCCCAATATTCCCAGCTTCTATATATTAGCATGAACTGTCTTGTGGAAGAACTGCTGGTGATGAGCTTTGATTGATCATGTGACTCGCATCTCCGCTGCGATCGTTGGTTGTCAGTGTATTACAATGGTACAAAACAGATATTAATACTTCAATAGGTCTGTAAATTAACATAATATCAGATAATGAAATACAGTTTATTTCTGTAAATTTTAAGTTAAGTCTGTAAAACCTTGCTACCGTAAAATCTTGCTACCGTATTTTATACGGTAAATTTCTGCCAACCACAGCTGCCGGTATTTTACCGTAAATTGAACACTTTTTTTTTTACAGTGTACGTTCCTATTTCACATGAATTGCATGGGGAAAAAGCAGGGTGAACATTCTGCCAAACATATTCTTTTGTTCTCCAAAGGAGAAAGAAAATCATGAGGGTGAGTAAATGATAAGACTGAATTGTCCCTTAAAGTGAGCATGAGTCCTAGTGCAGTTTTGGACTACAGACAGAACGAGTCTGAACGCATTAAAGTTCTGCTGATGTATTTGTGTGTATTTTAAAATCTGACCCAGATCTTCCAGAATCAGCAAAAAAAGTTCCCATGTTCCCCTTGTGAAGGGGACGCTGAGCTCATCCGTTGCTTCCAGCTCTCTGTTCCCCGCATACAGCGCATACTCCCTGACTTCTCTGTACAAATGAAGTCATCATAGGAACAAAACACACATACACACACAAGATCTCTTTAATATTGCAATTGTTTCTTCTAGACAGAAATGAGATTAAACCAGGATTTAATAAAATAACCAAAAAAGTGCCTGTAGAAAACCAGTGGTCTCCTCAGTTCCAGCTTGTGTTTAAATTTAGTGTAAGACACTAAAATCAGCAATGAAAATTCAGAGATCTCAATATAACCTCAATCCTTTCTCAACAAATGAAATTGAGTTGACTAAAACTAATTCAAAATTATAAAAAATATAACTATTACTCATTATTACTGAGCTGCTGTCTTCTACATTTACTTCATAGTGTAAAATATGTATAATGACAAATATTGACTCATTTGACGATTTGAGTGTATTTTTATCTCTCCAGTGGAATTTAAATGAATCACAATTGAGTCTCCTGAGCAATAAAAGAGCAACATCTGAGCAATAAAATGCTCCTCTGTGCATTGCACTCGAGTTCAGAAGATTAAAAGAGAAATGTGACCTCAAACAAATTCAGATTCAGTAGATTCGTAACAGGCCACAATGAGTTTATCCTTACATGAACAACATGCATCTCTTATATACTTTAGGGTTTGCATGGGCTACCAAACCGAGACTCTATAATAGAGCAGTAATAAATCTCTCGTCCCTTACAGAAGTGTGTGGTTTACACATCATCTGTGTGTTTGGTTTATTGTCTGCTTGCGCGTTCCATCCATGCAAACTGTGAAACTGTAAATATTATGAGCAAGTGAGTATTTGTGAGTAGAGGAACACCATGTAAGGACACATCCACCACAGTGGGGTCATATCTCCACAGTTGAACGTTCACACACACACACGCAGCAGTGTGTAAACAATCACAGGCAAGATCAGAGGAGAAAAACACTCTTAAGCTTGTGCTCAAGACCTCAGAAATGGGTTTGGCTGGGGGTAAATGGCGACCGTAGTTTTTAGTAGTGAAAGAGTCTGAGGTGTCACTTCAGACTCAAACACTCATTTATCACGTTCAAAAGTTGCTTTTCGTTCTTACGGGCCTCTCAGAACACACACACTGATTTTTATTTTCCCTCTTCTGCTCGACTAATGTGTTCAGTCTGCTGCATATTAGCATTAAGCCGAGGCATATGTGGTTGAGGTGCAAGAGGTTTTGGTTTCAATCACTGAATGCTAACACTGTAAATCTCTGATAAAGCACCGTGCATAATATAATCAAGTCAGTCTGGGTTTGTGTGTCTCTTTATGTGTTTTTACCCTACGCTAGAATACAAATTCAACTAAACCACAATCTTTTTGGCGTTTCTGATGTGACACAGCGACTTCTATGAATCTGGAGGATCTTGATTTGAGATTGTGGGTAATTTCACCAATATTCTGCCATTAAACACAGTTTAAAAGGGCTATATGTAGGAATTTTCATGTATCAATCGCTTATATTGCCAATCTGTGAACAGCTTGTAATGAAACTTAAAGGGATAGTTCACTTTGAAATTAATTTTTGGTATGGTTTAGCTTACCTCAAGGGCATCCAAGATGTAGGTGTCTTTGTTTCCGCAGTAGTTTCAATGTTGATATTTTTAGGTCAAACCGTTCTTGTCTGTCAGTCATATAATGCAGGTCTATGGTCACCACCTCAAAGAGCATGCACAGAGAAGTCCAAATTAAACATGATTTAATGACTCGTAAATGTAAGTACACATTGATGGCCTAAGACAAGAAACGAGCGGTTTGTGTGAGAAAACGAACAGTATTTATATCGTTTTTACCTCTTGTAACCACAGCCATGAAGCGCCCTCAGATCACTTGGACGTGGCTGTGGTTACAAGAGGTAAAAATGATATAAATACTGTTCGTTTTCTCACACAAACCACTCGTTTCGTGTCTTGGGCCATCAATGTGTACTTACATGTACGAGTCATTAAATCATGTTTAATTTGGACTTCTCTGTGATGCTCTTTGAGGTGGTGACCATAGACCTGCATTATATGACTGACAGACAAGAACGGTTTAACCTAAAAATATCAATACTGCGGAAACAAAGACACCTACATCTTGGATGCCCTTGAGGTAAGCTAAAACATACCAAAAATTAATTTCAAAGTGAACTATCCCTTTAAAAAAGGAGACCTTTCCTGACTTCAAGGTTTTTACTGCAAAGGTGTGTTTCCAACTTTTTACTTATACTTCCGGTGTCGCTAATAACAAAGGTTTCTGAATACAATATATCCCCTTTTAGTCAACATGAAGCATCCTTCGTGTTTCAGAGCGCAACAGGATATGCAAAAAAAAAAGGTAAAGAAAAAATATATGAATTGATTGGATCAAGAAAAGTGTCTTTATATGACAGGTTGAAAACTAGAGGGATTTGTGACATTAAAATTCAAATGTCATGTGACAGAAAAAGGTATTAACATAGTGCAATCTTGTGTAATCTTTTGACAAGATTATTTATGAAAGGTAAAAAAAAATGGGTCATCCTGTAGAATAATACTAAAATAACACCAAAGTGGAAAAAAGAGACTGTGGTGCTTCAGAGAAATACGTTATAAAACCTGTCAAGAAGAGAGAAAAAAAAACTAAAGAGAGAAATAAAGTGTGTAATTGTTGCTTAAAGCAAATTAAGCCGTTTTTATGGGAACCCGAAAATGCCTTTATTTTCATGATATTTAAGCACATTTCCATTTAAATCCTTAAAATCCTACCAAAATGTACCTACCTTTATTTTACAGTAATGAGAAATCACTCATCACTGAGAATAATAGCAATTACAAAAAATGTGCTTAATTATCATGAAAATAATGTCACACATAGCAAATAAATGTATAAAATTTCTTTGGAAAAATATTTGATAATTTTTTATCTTGACGTTGTCATGAGATTCATCTGTGAAATATATAAAGAGTCTTGAACTTTAGAAATGCAGCAATGCTCAAATCGCAGCAGTGTGACAGTATTTATTATTATAAGTAATAAAGGCCTCACCTCAACACACACCTGACAATGACATCTCAGGCTAGAGCTGTTCCTCTTGTTCACCTGGACAGTGACTGTTTAACATGACTCATATATCATCCGGTGTAAACCGTCTCTTACCCATGACCTGCCCTTCAGAGTCACAGTCTATTAAGAAACACAGTTATTGTACTGAGAGGAAGCTCAGGTCAAGGGTTTCCTAGATGCTCATTAATGAGGTTTGCATGGTTTATCGTGTTGTATCTGCACTGAGATTCGGAGGAAGATTACTTTTCATTTTAATTCAACACATCTTGCAAATAAATCATGCGGTTGTCGGCTGAAATCAGCCATTTGGTGAAATGGAAATGTTTTTGCAAACTTTCACAACAAGATTGCTGTCATATTACAGAGCAGTGTTTGCTGAAGCGCTTGTCTGCCATCTAAATGCAATCTATAAGGAATGTTTAAAGTAGCAATACTACTAATACTATTTCTGAAGTATGTAGTGTGTATGTTAATTTTTGGTTACACTTTACAGTAAGGTTACATTTGTTAACATTAGTTAATGGATCAGTGGATAGATGGACAGACGGATGGATGGATGTTGGGTGGATGGGTAGATGGACGGATGGATGGATGAGTGGATGGATGGATGGATGGATGGATGAGTGGATGGATGGATGGATGGATGGATGAGTGGATGGATGGATGGGTGGGTGGATGGATGAGTGGGTGGATGGATGGATGGATGAGTGGATGGATGGATGGATGAGTGGATGGATGGATGGATGGATGGATGGATGGATGAGTGGATGGATGAGTGGGTGGACGGATGGATGGATGAGTGGATGGATGGATGGATGGATGAGTGGGTGGATGGATGGATGGATGAGTGGGTGGACGGATGGATGGATGAGTGGGTGGATGGATGGATGGATGAGTGGATGGATGGATGGATGAGTGGATGGATGGATGGATGGATGGATGGATGAGTGGATGGATGAGTGGATGGA
>JAULUF010000009.1:55317500-55520000 GCA_031834385.1 Semotilus atromaculatus
GCTTCGTATTTACATCGTCTGGTTTCTACGGCACGGCTAAATCTCATCATCATCATTATGTTTCTCCATCTGGAGATGGTCCAACACAAACAAGTGAATGAAAAAAGCATAAATTATTAAACTGACATCATTTCTTTTCCTGTTAAAGAGTCAATAGGCTACACTGTGCAATATTAGTCTTGCCTTTCTCTGGCTCCATGGTTACCTATTTATATCTTGCTGAGGACCTGCTTTATAAAGCGCATATTTCACACTAACTTTCTATCTTTGGTGATCTTTGTGATCGTTGCTATATGCGCTTCTTTAGATCTATGCTGTTTCCATGGTTAAATTAATGGAAAAATATCAAGTTACACTATCTAGATTCACTGGGTCATTCCCGGCTGTAGCCTACATTTACATTAGATAGGTCTGAATATTATTGAACATACTATTTTTAAAGATTGAAATCATATTACACTCGTTAACCACAATACCACAGTGAACTGATCATGCAAGCAACACTAGCATGAACATTTTCTGGCACTTCTATTTTGTTTAAAGCTCAACGTCACTTTCCATCATGTTCTTTTAAAAAAAAATCTCTTTCGCTGCGTCGCAATGAAAGACCCATCTGGCAGATGAACGTGCTTCTTCTCTCCGAAACTGTAGGTAATTAAATTAGATTGAATGGAGGATTTTAACTGTGACAAGATGATTGACAGGGCAGTTTACGGTGACAGGATGCACGCGACGAGTAGTATGTCCCAAAGCTTGCCTACTCAAAAGTAGCCTATGTACTTTTTCTTCACAAGAAGTGATATAAGTAGTATAAGTATAGGCGAATTGGGACGCAGCCATTAACTAACAAAAGTCAGCTAGTAATGACACCATCCTCCAGGAAGTGACATCAATTAAAGAGAAAACGGCATAAATCAATATTACCAATGGATTTGATCAATTCAAACATTGATTTAAAAAAATAAAAAAAAAACACTTTCCTGAATTTTAAAGGTAATGTGGTCTAGTCCAGGAATTATTGAAATACAGTTTCAAACGGGTACCAAATCAAAGTCCTTGTAAAGATCCGTCAGTTCACACAACAGCCATCTTGGAAACACCCGAGGCACGAGGACAGCTCTACTTCAATACGGGAAGAACGAGACCTGTTTGTCAAGATTTCCTTGCTTCAGCCTACCCCTTTTGAGCTTCCATTATTGTGTAAGCTAATGACTTCTGTAACAAGATTGTGATTGTGAACAGAAATAAATAAGATCATGCTTAAACAACATTTCATATCAGCTCAGATCAAGCAAAAAAAAAAAACAGATGGGTGGATCCAGCGAATGTGCATTCAAGAGTAAACAGGTTTTAGTTGATTCAAGAGTCTTTATGGAAAGGCAGTTGTGGATCTACAACCGTCATATTGAATGAAACAACTTCTCTCATTAATATCTGTACGTGTAAAGCGCTTGCTCTCTGGGAAACGTCTCCGCTGTGACTCAAGAAAACAGACTCAGTTTCACTCACTCATGCACAGTACATGAATAACCAGATGTTGGATCAAAGAGAGGCTGAACGCAGGACGGGGAAAGCCTTGATTAAAAGGACACCGGCACAACTGCAGTTAATAGCATGAATTTAAATTACATTATAACCAGAATCTCTCCATTTACAGTCTAATGTCTTCAGCACAGATCTTCAGTGAAGGAGAGAGTGGGACGTCGATTTACAGATGGGTCTTTAAATGTGTGCTGGTCACGAATGGAGCAAACGCTACTTTCATTTTCTACAAATCCAAGTTATCATTAAATGCATGAAATGTAAAATCACTACATTCAAATGAAAAATGTCTCAATTTAGGGGCAAATTAAGACAATTTTCTTAGCCGTTCCAAAAGGAATTTTTTTTTTAAATGAGCCACTGTGTGTTTTTACTCCGCTGCAAATGAGTTTTACACATCTGCATGTGTGTGAGCTGATGCTGAACGTCTGGCCAGACTGAAGATAGTGTGTTCTGCAGGGAATAATGCTTGTTTATCACCAGTCTGCAGCATAAAAAACATTTAAATGGCTGCTGATGAATGCCAATGTCTTGGGGTTGTAAATAGCTGTAAGTGGTTATATGAACAGATAAACACTCTAGACAGTGTTTCCACAGTGAATTGAGATGTTAGCTCTATTTTAAATCCTAGCAATATATATTTATATTTAATATTATATATATATATATATTATATATGTCATGCAAGCATGTTTCTTAGATAACAATTTGATATTCTAAACACACAGTACACACAAATATTGCAAATAAATTGTGCATTTATGCATTAGATGGAACTATTTTCTACTGATACTTACTTTCCAGTACTGAATAAAATATGTATGATATTTTCCACTCATCCGCCTCCCATTTACTTTATGGCAATGCATTCTGGGATTGACTTAACCGTGTAAGATGCATGCATTACATTTAACCCTACATGCGTTGTTTCAGCGTCTACTGTCTGACAACAGATTTGCATCAGAAGTGAGTCTATGATGCATAAAAATGTTTAATACAGGTAAATTGGGGGCAATTTTTGCCATAGAGATGACTGGGAAAGAAATGTCCCAATCATTCTGCATTAACCCAAGTTTGATCAGGACAGCATGTTTGTGTGAGTCTCCAGATCTCAAACCTCATTTGACTTTAATTTCATTCATATTCAAATATGCCATGCAAAGATGCACCACACCAGGTTTGACGTCATAGATCGCCATCGTACGGCTTTTATGAAACTTTAATGGTGCTTTAATGATGCTTTTTCATCATTTTGGGAGCGAGGCAGCACACGCTTCCATTCACCTTCAACATAATGACAGCGTTTTCATTTTTGGGGTGAACTATCTGTGTGTGTGTGTGTGTGTGTGTGTGTGTGTGTGTGTGTGTGTGTGTGTGTGAGCTTGAAAATTCATGACAGAAACCAGGAAAAAGGGTGTTTAATTGTGCCAAATTAAGTCTAAATTACTCTCCAGATCGTAATATTCTCTTTCCCACAGTATAATGTGCAGCGGTGGCCAGCAAAAACGCAATGGAGATTAAGAAAATGAGTGTGACCTAATCAAAACGGTGAGCGGTAACAAGCTGTGCTCCTCTACAGCTATTTGACCTGCTAAACTGCACCCAATGAGCAACTCTCATGGAAATGAAGAGGATTTATGTCTTTATTTAGGCAAGTTCTCTCATGTTGCAACAGTTCTGGTCTGATCAGACACAAATATTCCCCAGTTTCACAAGATAGGGGGGAAAACAGAACGGGAAAAACCAAAACACAGGTGGAAGAAGGTCAGCTTACAGAATCAAAGAGATGGATGGTGCGTTTACGAGAGAAAAACCCCTGCTCAGCCGGTGAAGGCTTGTCTCTTTCATCACACAATCAATTCCCCGTGACAAGGCCCATTGGATAGGCTGGGGTTTAAATAGAGTTGTTCAACTTTGAGACAACTTAGGGCACGAAAGGATTTCTTGGGAATTGCATAGCACATCTGAGCTACAGGAGAATGTCAGGCAATAAGAAAGTGTCATTTCACCTTAGTGGATATGGTAAATTAAGGCATTCGACTCTGGTTCGAACCTTCAGAAGCATTAGCTAGACTTTAAACTATGAATACATTAAGTCAATATCAATAGCGCCACTAATAATAAATGACACCGTAATGAGTCGTACGGACCCGGAGCGGGACCTTGGTAGAGGTTTTAGTCAAAGGGGAAATTGGCTTATGAAACAGAAAGACTCAGAAAAGGGAGTTTCATGTAAGCAAGGCCGGCCACTAGTTTGAGGCATTTAATTTTTCCATTTACATGAGGGTCATAATGGTTGTGCGATTCCATTAGTCTTCGCTCAATTTAATTAGTTTGTGAGATGATGGCTTGTTTCCTGAAAGGATTATGTTGTATGCCGGAATACTGATGAATCACGTTTGTATGGGACAAATGAGTAAACGTTTACTCCCAATGGATATGCTTACCAGTTTTAAAGAGACATTTTCAACTATCTTTAGTGTGTAATGTTCCTGTTTGAGCATGCATGAAAAAGATCTGCAAAGTTTCAAAGTCTCTATATCAGTGTCAGTGTTTCTGAACTCCTGAAACGCCTCCATTGTAGTCTTGAGTTTCTTCCGGGAACGAACACGTCACAATATTCCTAATTTAAATAATTAATATGCAAAATAAAGGCCTGGTTGAGTTAGTTAGTAGTGTGTTGAAACTGGCAGTTATGGTAAGGGGCGGGGCATTTCCCTTGACCAATCACAACACACTGATCCAGCCAACCAATCAGAGCACAGTGTGCTCTTCAGAAGGAGGGGCTTCATAGAGACAGGAAGTAAACAGAGCGTTACTGACAGACTGGAAGAGAGGAGCCGCAACAATGGAGAATATGGGGAATTTGAACATTACAGCATGAAAACCTGTTCTAGTAGAGGCCAAAAACAAAATCAAAACTGTGCAAAAGTGCATAATATAGTAAATGAATGACAGATCTCAAGGAAATAACGTTTTTCACTTGGAAATTAAAACTTTCCTGGTCATATTGAGAATGATTTATCAGTGCACATTATTGTAAAGGAAAAAATGATTGCAATCTGTCATCAAAGTGTTATTTTTCAACATTCTCTTTACAATCCAATCAATTCCCAATTCATAATTATGCTTTTTTTTTATTATTTTCCTGTTTTTCATACATAAATACATCACTTTACGCAAATAAAAGGTTGCAAAGTGGTCTGGTACCCCTGTGATGGTGGATGTGCTTTTCCCGATATCAGACCTCGAAAGGCAGAGAATCATCCTTCAGATGAGCGGAAAACAACAGCATCAAAAGCCATGATCTCTTGAGAGACAAACACCTCCTGTCACTTCCCATTACGAATGACATGCATTGTGCTCGCAACATCTGACAGGCTGCATTAAACCCAAACGTTTCCATCTCTTATTTAAGAGGATGACGAATGGTATTGGGATGGAAGACGTTAGAAATATTTGCTGCAAAGAGAGTGGTAGTGATGCATTAAACTATAATGTTTTTTAAATTTGACATGAAGCTGAAATTGCAATCCATTCATTGTGCTTCTTTAATGTGAAGTACTTCCAAATGAAACTTTTATCCATCAGGAATTGATTGGATGATGAAAAATGGCTGTTACGGACCAGAACGGAGCCTGAATTAGAGTTTGCTGTGTATTGTGAAGCATGCGCTTTTAAAGAGGCTTCGTGACCTGGACATGACCAGAAATCTGCTTTAAGGAAAATAAACGAGGTCAGTTTTGATTTAACGTTGACTTAAAGTCTTAAGTCTGTGAATATAGATACATTTTCAATATGAGAATCTGCTCCTTTTTACTTCACCACCAAAAATATTTAGGCCTAAATTAAGATTTTTGAATTGCATATTAAATTTCCATACATTTGGATTAAGCCATTTTAACATAAAGAAACAAACAAACTTAATGTGATGCATATTTTTTAGACATACATAAATTATATGAACACAATTAGCAGGTTTATATTGATCATCAACAAATCCAATTTCTTTCACTCTCATACATTTTAATTAATTCAATATTACTCGTTCCACAGCTAGCCATATTTTAACCATGTTCATCATTTTTAAATTAATTGTTTTCACACATGAACAGATCTATGCTGATTTTAAGTCATTTTAATCAATCCATTTTGAAAATATGATTTGAATGAAAATCTTGTCGTCATTCATATGTATTGGTTTTACGATCTCTTTATGAACTTTTTGAAGTGTCAAAGTCTTAGTTGCGTCGCTGTCAATAGAGGGCCAGAAATCTCTCAGATTTCATCAAAAAGATCTTCATTTGTGTTCAGAAGATGAACGAAAGTCTTACAAGTTTGGAAATGACATGAGAGTGAGTAATTAATGACAGAATTCATTTTCTGGGGTAACTATGCAGATTTTTCTGAGTGCAGAAATCGTACCTGTTATGTTTCATTTGTGTATGACTGATGAATATGCATCCCATTAAGATGATCATTTAATATGCAATACAAATCTTAACTTTAGCCCTAAATAGTTTTTTTTTTTGTGCAAAAAAAAACAAAAATACATTTACAAACCTTTTTGGTGTTTGCCAACAGCAATCTAAATAGCTGTGTGAAGCAGGGCTGTTGTGGGATAAGCACACACTCTCGACCTGTCATGTGCAGTGCAAACAGACGACAGGCAAACTTGGCAAAGTTTGCATGTTTGCACATATCTGTGTGTCCCGTCATGCTGCTGGAGGGAATTGGCGCTCATAATTGGTTTCCCGGGTGCATTGTGGAAGACCACAACTTTGGCACAAGCCTGGGCAACAAATAAAAGCATCATTATGTGCAACCAGCGGGTTATTTAGGTTCCATAAATACTGCAACTAAAAGTGCCATTCGGACACACAATTACACAGCGCATTATCAACAGTTGAGTTTGGCCATCAGGGCAGCTGCTCGGCCTCTTGGCCAATAGATCTGCTTTTTCGCCAGATGTTCAGACAGGCCTGATTGATTTTGATGACACGTTAAGAACACATCACAATTTGCATACTAAGAATGCACAAACGGGTTTAGTGTGTGAAATTAGAACACAACTTAGCCACCATTTATATAGTTGTGTTCTAATTCTACACACCAAACCCGTTTGTGCATTCTTAGTATGCAAGTATTTTTTAAATATATGTGCATTTATGCATGCATTTTAGGGTAATATTGCCCATAATCCCTTAGAAAGCTAGAAAACTGGAGAAGTTGTTGGAAAATATTAGCATGCTAGCATGCTACTCTTACAATTCCTGCCATAGAAAGACATGGTAAAAGTAGTAAGAGTAGTATGCTAGTATGCAGTTCTGAATTCAGCATATCTGCAGGGAATTGAATACTAGACTAATGCTTAATGCAAAGTGTACGCTTTCTACAGGTATCTAAAACAGAATGCATTTAGCAAGAAAAAACATTTCAAACTGTAGTATGCTACAATTCTGTAAGTGTTATGATAAATAGAAATCATTTTGTAAAAGCATACTTTCATCTGACATTAATAGTATGAGTAGTATGCTAGTCCAAATTGAGCTGATGTTAAAAATCGTGGCTTAAATTACTTCCAGTTAATTGGTCACATAAGAAGTGGAAGGTCAAGTTGAGCACATTGCATTATGGGATACAGTTATTCCACCGTGCATCCTAGTTGTGTACTGAGCATGTTTAATGTAGTATGCAATCAAGGTATTTCATGCATACTGTGCACAATGTTCATACTGAATACTTCAGAAATATGTGAAATTGAATATTTCCCTACAGTATGCGAAAAACAGTACGGCAAAAGAGTAGTATGTCGAAAACATAGTATTTGAAAAACAGTAGATGAAAACTCAACCTACTACTTCCGGCGAGATTCTGAAGTGTGCATTCAATGGACACTTTACTATCCCATACTTTTTTAACGGTTAAGAAGTAAATTGAGTAATTTCTCAATAGTATGAGTTGTATGATATTCCAAACATGTACGAGACTAATGAAGACTGTGGTCTTTCGAAGCAAACATTATGTGATTAAGCAGCATATGCAATTTAAGTATCTTAAAGCCCTACTGTGGAGAAAATCAAGCTTTTAATGTTGTTTATAGGTCTTTGTTGTGTTTTTAATATACAAACCATGTGCAAATTCATAAGTCGACAGCATTGCTGAGTATTTTCTCCTTAAAACTGCAGTGAACCAAAGACAGTCTCAAAAACACGGTGTGAAATCGCTGGTGTTTCTGACGTCACAAACGACCTTGTAACCAATCAGATCAACGTGTGATCGTCAACGAGTGGATTTCTGAGTGAGTGAGTGAGTGGAGGTGGGGGCTCATTTGCATATTCATAGAACCGCGAATACCAAATGAGGTAAGGGTGTCGAGTTACATTCAAGCTATTTTAAGGCACTCAAAAAAATTTCAAGGAAAAAACTTTTACATATGTAATCTTAGTGATCAAAAATGAGTTTTAACGGATAAAATGATTGACTACATGCAGGGGGACTTTAAATACTACTTTCCCATCAGTGAAGTAAATACTTTTAGTGTGTAATAGAAGTCCAATGAATTGGAAAGCAGCCGAGGTGTAACATATCAAATCTGTAAATGTGAAAGCTAACTTATATTTCCTTTCTCACATTGCACAGTAATACAATTCAAAACTTATTGTAATGATTATTTAGAGCTCGACATGAGAATATTTCCAGTCTATTTTGCTGGCCAAGTGGCTTCCCGTCTCACTCTGCTTTGTGAATATCTTTTATTTGTCCTGTCGCAAACCATAATAACTTGTTTGACTGTAAATACAAGCACCTCGTAGCAATTACCCTTCAATACATACACACAAATGACGAAGACAGTAATAAGTTGATGCTCCAATACAAATTTGGATACAAATGGACTCCTCTCCTGAAAGCAAACCAAAGCCAGCGAATTATGGAAATCAGCTGCATGAATTTACTTGACTGACACGGTTTGTTTACCATCACAGATTAAAGGCCGGCAATCTTTTGAAGCCGTGTTGTATATGGAAATCATAACGGTGTTGTGTGAGGTGTGACTCGCATCCGAAATGACAAACGTGGGACAACTGGTCATAATTTGACGGTGCTTCTGTTGTTTCTTGTGCATCTATCGACTTATGCACACAAATATTGCATCAACTTAAGGATTGTTTTGTGTGTGAATGAATGAGGCAGGCGGGGATGATGTCTGTCTGCTGTACAGTGAGACATGCATGAGTTAGCGCGTCCAGCATCAATCACACACATGATCTGAGTTTGGGTGCGGGTGCGAGAACATGATATCAGTGATATCAGTGAGACACTGATCAGGTGTCACCTGAGAAACAACAAATCTGTCATTTCCTCACCAGCCTATTGAAACAAAGGGAGGGGTAAACAAACACACTGTAACAGTAGTACAAAAAAAGTACTGTAGCATTAGGCTTCGGAGAGAAATACCATGCATATGGTACTGAATTATTACTACAATCAAACACCATCACTCTCAGAAAAAAAGGTACAAAAGCTGGTACCTCTTGAAAAGGTACACTTTTGTAGCTTAATATTTTCCATATTAGCACCTAAAATGTACATATTACCTAAAATGGTATAAGTGTACCTTTTGAAAAGGTATACCGCCTCAGTGACAGCTTTGTACCTTTTTTACAGAGAGTGAGCATGGTATTTGCATGTACTTCATAAGATTATCATGACTGTATAATCAAAAAACTTGAAAGGACCATGTAAAACAAAACAGTTGTACAATCAAAGATCTCTGGTTCCTCAGACTTTCACACCTGTGTGATCAGTTGTGTAAAGTTTAGTACTTGGTTAAGGCCCTAACCTACACACAGAATAAAGGTTAAGCAGATTTATGAGTGTAAGTTTGTCACTTGAGTTTGACTGGGCTTGTAAAGCGGTATGTAGTCAGAAGTCCTTTATTAAGGTGTGTCTACTGGCGACACAGAGCTCCCAGACTGACAGGTTTGTCCCTCATTCCTTTAAAACGTGATTTTAAACACTTACATTTATGAACGTCAAAGTAACAGCTTAAAGCCCCCCTGTTGTCAATATTGCATCCCTTAAAACTCATCTTTGATCATCCCATGCATCATCTTTGATCATCCCAATGACATTTAAAAGTGTTTTCCTTTGAAAAAGAATTCTTCATGCCTTAAAACATCTTGAATGTAACTCGACACCCTTGCCTCATTTAGTATGCGCGGTTCTATATGCAAATGAGCCCCGCCTCCACTCACTCACTCACTCAGAGATCCACTGGTTGATGATCACACGTTGATCTGATTGGTTTCAAGGTCGTTTGTGACGTCAGAAAAAACAGCGATTACACACCGTGTTTTTGAGACTGTCTTTGGTTCACTGCAGTTTTAAGGAGAAAATACTCAGCAATGCTGTCGACTTATGAATTTACACATGGTTTGTCTTAAAGCATATTAAAAACACCACATAGATAAACAACATTAAAAGCTTTTACAGACTAAAAGGGCACTATGATACTCAGAAAAATCAAAAAGTAGCCTACAGTCTCAGAACAATAACAGAACAACCTCTGATCTCAAGCAAAAGAAAACACAAAAGGGTGGATAAGATTATGAGCAGCATATAGAAGATTTTATTCACAGTTTCCATAGTATGTTCATTGGGATTCAACATCAATTCTTGCAGTTTAATCCAAGATTAGAAATCATCAGCACTGGGAAAAACAGTCCATTAATGTTTCTTCTTATTTAGCAGGATTAGAATATCTAGATATAAACTCAAAAGATCAATACGTGCACAAATATGTTAGATATTCACAAAGATCAGTCAAATCAAATGCATGTTTTAATCACAGTTCAGAAATTCACAGTCAAATCTTTGAGTCTGGCGTGAGTTAATGGGTCGCTATAGGGAATATTTTACCACTGATATGGAGAATCGCTCTGTGAATCTGTCTGGGCCGAACACTACAAGTGAGAACAGACAAAACACATTTAAGAGAACAAGTGAGGTGACGTCGCTGTCAAAAAACAGCAAATCCCATTAAATGAGATTTGATTTTGTGGGGTGAGAAAGCTAGAGGGAAGAAACTGATCGACCAACAGAAAAATGAAACACATTCAGTGCTGTTTAAATGTTAGTTGTTTCATAAAATTAGTCTAGCTAAAGGGTTTACTAGGGTAAACTACACCCAACTCAAGACCGGATGAGAATTCAGACTCATTCACCAAGCTTTATATATCTTGTTACATTGTGTCCTAAGCAGGGCCATATAGGCGAACTAGGCAATTGCCTTGAGCGGCACTTTTGTAAGGCAAAATGGCTAAATGTGTGCCACTGCCAACCAATTTTTTACAGTCTATGGTGCCAACCGGGAATGAACAATTCACAAAATAGGCTTGGCTGTGTGATTTGCTGAGCTGCTCTCACGAGTCATGACCATTTTACTGAGGCCCTGTTTACACGAGAACGATTCCGGGTGAAAACGTAAAAATATTTTATCGGATGTGCCTTTCGTTTACACGGCGACAGCGTTTTTGGGGCTTAAAAACGCAAAAAATTAAACCACCCTCCAGAGTGGAAATCTTAAAAACGCTCCACCGTCGCGTTGCCGTGTAAAGGGTAAAAACTGGTAAAAACGCAAATCTGCTCTCGTCGTGTGGGCGTTTACGTCACAGGCATTCGCCAATACAGAAAAATAACAACCAACATGTCGGATTATTTCCATACGTCGGACCTTCAAGTTGCCATCGCAGCTCTGATAAACATACAAGAGTCTTTTCAGCAGTTTTACAAAATATTCTCAGATATTGGTGTTGTGTGGCAGTGCTCCACATCGCCCCCTAGCCGCCTGGACTGCACACTACATCGAATTTCACACACTTTTGCGTCACCATATGCACGCAGATTTCCCCCTCATAACGCTCGTCTAAACTCGAATAAACTCGAATAAAAAGTGATAACGGAACGCCACTTTTGCGTTTTCTCTTCTGATCGTTTCCGTGTAAACATAGCCTTACTCTCTTGTTCGATCTCGGTCATCAAAATGAACAAATCTTTATTCGAGTCATTTCGTTCATTTAAGGCCCTGTTTACACGAGAACGATTCCGAGTGAAAACGTAAAAATATTTTATCGGATGTGCCTTTCGTTTACACGGTGACGCCGTTTTTATGTCTTAAAAACGCAAAAAAGTGAAACCACCCTCCAGAGTGGAAAACTTAAAAACGCTCCACCGTCGCGTTCCCGTGTAAAGGGTAAAAACCGGTAAAAACGCAAAACTGCCCTCGATCACGTGCGCGTTTACGTCACAGGCATTCGTCAGTACAGGAAAATAATAACTAACATGTCGGATTATTTCCATACGTCGGACCTTCAAGTTGCCACAGCAGCTCTGATAAACATACAAGAGTCTTTTCAGCAGTTGCACAAAATATTCTCAGATATTGGTGTTGTTGTGTGGCAGTGCTTCGTTGCCACCTAGCCGCCTGGAGTGCACACTACATCGAATTTCACACACTTTTGCGTCACCATATGCACGCAGATTTCCCCTTCATAACGCTCGTCTAAACGCAGAATAAAAAGTGAAAACGCAACGCCACTTTTGCGTTTTCTCTTCTGATCGTTTCCGTGTAAACATAGCCTAAGTGGCTTTACATTTTATACTTTAAACAGCCAAATTCCCCGATCACATCCATACATTGATCATTTTCTGAATTAAGAAATCATTATAATGCAGTCAAAAATAATTAACAGGGAACATAAATATTTACTTTAAATTCCGAGTCTTTCGTTCATTTGTCACGTGACAGTAATGAACGGATCGTTCATGAATCACCCATCATTAATGAACGCCTGCCGTGTGCGCTTCTGAAAGGTAAGTTAAGCTTTATTTGCTCTTTAGTCGTTGTTTAAGAAGCTGAACCTGCTGATCATATAATGTGCTTGCGGACATTTGTGCATTTGTGTGTGTTTACGCACATAAGAAAGTGGTGTAAAGAGATTTTCAACGGTAATTTGAGGAGGGTTTTTTTTTTTTTTACGAAAAGGTTTACAATAGTGCAAGTAATTTGAAGAGCTGAAATGTGATTATTTGAAAAAGTGCTGTCATGACTGCTTAAAGACATTGCCTCCTGCATAAAATGTAATATTGTTGACATTTTGGGCATACTCGCGTTGCGCACTATTTGCATTAGTAGGCCTATGGCATATTGGTCTTTGTGTGTTGTTGCTTGTTTTGCGTTATGTGGCATAGGCTATTGGTCTTTGTTGTTGCTGGTTTTGCGTTATATGTATGGCATATTGGTCTTTGTGTGTTGTTGCTGGTTTTGCGTTATATGTATGGCATATTGGTCTTTGTGTGTTGTTGATACGTTGTAGGGGGGCGGCACAATTGTTTTTCGCCTAGTGCGGCAGAAAAGTACTCGCCGGTCCTGGTCATAAGAACTTGAGCTGTTGTCACGATAATGTCCTGTTTAGTAAAATTTTCTGTCACTATTTTCCCTGAGTTTTAGTTCATTGTTTGTTGCTGCAGTTTCTGATTAGTCTCGTACACCTGTTCCTTGTTCTGTTGCATGTCTTCTCAGTGTATTTAAGCTCTTAGTTCTTTGTTTGTTGTGTTTTCTAGTTCACAGAGTTTATTAAAGTATCTTTTATCTCTTTCTAGTATTATTAATAATAACAAGTATAATATTATTTTGTATTTATTCATATTTATTGTATTTTTTTTAATAATTTTTTTTAAACATCAGATGTAATGCCAAACTGGCAAAAATCTCTAAATCCATTATAATGTTGCACCAGGCTGTCAAAGGTTTAATGTGCAATGAGAAAATTAGCCAAAAGGTCAAAATAAATGATGAAAAGCGTTTTAATCTCCACAGTCACAGATAATCCTATCCGGATGGGATCCGATTTCTCACGGGACCCCTGATTTATAGCTGGAAAACAGGTTTTGCATCTGCAAAACACGACCTAACCTCCTCAGGGAAAATCTGTCCTGTATAAATGGGCTTTTTTTCTGAAGAATTCCTCAGGAGAAATAATAATCAGCTTTTTAATCATTTGATTGCAGACTTTCGCTGGTCAAATATGAGCACGGTTTGTGAGGCCTAAAATTCTGAGTGGAAAAAAATCTTGATTTAATCTAGCCTAATTATTAAAATAATTAAGATATAAAACCTCAGTTTTTACTATCCTATATAGTACTAACCTATTCTATATTTATATCCTAAATATATACTATCCTTTCCTATAGAAGAACTATTTTTGGATCCCAAAGAACCTTTCAGTGAACAGCTCTTAAAAGAACCATGATTTTAATAGTGTGATGAACTTTATAACCCGATCACACTAAATGCGTCTTTATAGCACGCATGTGTATTGTCGTGTAATTTATACGCTAAAGTGAGTTTTTACGTGCATATGATACGCATTGGTTGGTTAGGCTAGGTTTAGGTGTGGTGTGGGGTGCGTGTGTATTACACGCAAATGAACTGCGTATCAAATGCACGCGAAAAACTGCGTCTCATATGCACGTAAAAACTCATTTTCGCGTAGGCTATATATTACACAACAATACACCATGCGTGTTATAGAGACGCATTTACGTGAGAACAGGCTGAAAAGATCCTATAAAGAACCTTTTGTGGAATGGAAAGATTCCATAGATGGTAAAGTTTCTTCAATGCCAATAAAGAACCTTTATTTTTAAGAGTGAAGGATGAAGTATATATTTTTTGTGTGTGTGTGTGTGTGTGTGTGGCCTGGTACTCCCTACATTATGGGACCAAATGTCCACCCAAGTATTTTTTTTTTTGGTCCTCATGAGGAAACAAGTTTATAAACCAGTTCTGTATGTGTGTGTGTGTGGTCCTGGTGTTCCCTACATTATGGGGAAAACAAGCTTATAAAGCTTTTTCTGTAATAGGTAGTGTAAGGGGACATAACAGTTTGTACAGTATAAAAACCATTACGCTTTAAAAAGTCTCTATTAGACATGGAAACCCATGTGTGTGTCTGCGTGTGCGTGTGTGTGGGACAGGTGCTTCTTCCAGACACTGCATCGACTTGCATCAAGCCCTAAACATAGCTCTGAATATCAATGAGTATAGTGGAGCTCTTAAAGAGAGTTTTATTTTGGGATGAAAGCGTCCTGCTGTGCTGGACACTGTCTCAGAGCTGAACTTCCCTTTTCACACGGCTGAATTATACATCACACTGACTGGTTTAGTGCTACACACTGCCGGAGGGGTTCATGCTGAGCGCATCAGGTCTCAATCCGGGCTCACAAAGTTCATTCAACTAAGCATGTTGGGTGACTGAGATCGGTCTCATGCAACAAATATGATAGTGTTCAGCGAGTCGGTTTTATTTATTATTACATTACTATAATGTTCCAGGAACACCATGTTAGCTAATGGTCACAAGTTAGAATAATTAAGATATATTAATGTTTTTAAATAAGTCTATTATGGTCACCAAGGCTGCATTTGTTTGATCAAAAAACATTATTATCTAAAATAATAGTTTTCTACGTGAATATAGTAAAATGTAATTGATATGATCAAAGCTGAATGTTCAGCTTTATATCTCCAGTCTTCAGTGTCACGTGATCCTTCAGAAATCAGTATGATTTGCTGCTCAAGAAATATTTCTGATTATTATCAATGTTGAACACAGTTGTGCTGCTTCATATTTGTCTGTGGAAACTGTGATACAATACCATTCAAAACTTTAAGGTAAGTAAAAAAAATAAAAAAAAGTATACTTTTATTCAGAAAGGATGCATTAAATTGATCAAATGTGTCAGAAAAGACATTTATAATGTTACAATTCTGTTTCAAATAAATGTTGTTCTTTTGAACTTTCTGTTCTTTAAAATGCATCAGTTTCCACTGTAACTGTTTTCAACACTAATAATAATAAAAGCAAATCATCAAATTAGATTAGATTTCTGAAGGATCGTGTGACACTGAAGACTGGAGATATAATGCTGAAAATTCAGCTTTTGCATCACAGAAATAAGTGATATTCTAAAATCGAAAACACAATTTTAAATTGTAATAATATTTCAAAATTTTTCAAATCAATGCAGCCTTAGTATAAATCATAATTACAGTAATCCAAACTTTTAGGACCGGTAGTGTAATACAATTTTATTTTTATTTTATTTGTCCTTACAAATAACTTTGCACTGTTACCTCAACTTTACTATTGTTTACTAGTGTCCATGCACAAACTACACAAAAGAGCAAGGTAGAATACACACTTTTCTGTTACAGACGTTGGTATTCTCAGACTGTAATGTGTCGCTGTTGCCCAGAGCCATGTAGAAGTACCAGCTGTGAGAGGAGAAGCCATCGTTACCTTCGAGAGGAGGACATCTGGAGGAGCGCTTGCTTTTCTCTCGAGTGTTTCTGCCCACAGCGTCTGAACAAACTTCTGAATAAATATGACTTTCCCAGTGAAGTTAAAATCAACCACATGCATCTAATGCAACTGTCCATATCGCAGATTGTACTACTTGTTTATAAAATGCATGCATATAATCGTTCATATAATCCCATATTTAAATTGAGAAAGCAGAAACTGTTGTGAAAACACTGATTGTGTGAGTTATAAACAAGGGATATTGCAATATGAATCAGAATCAGGGTTATCGTTAACTAAAACTAAAACCATAAAAAAAAAAATTTTTACTTGAAAGAAATTTAAACATCATCTGAAATAAAATACAATACACAAAACTTAAACTTATTTTATTTCAGTTGCCAAATGCCAAGGCAACATTTCTCATTTACTAACCAATACAAAAAACTGATCAAACTATAAATACATATTTGTTGTGTTAACTTTTTGAGAACATAATTAAATGTCATAATTAAAAGGACGTCAGAACTGGAAAGCTGAATGAACCTGGAGTTGAATTTAAACTGGTATTCGTTTGTCTGTTTTATTCTTCTGGTCTATTTGCTCACAGATCAACACAGATTAATTCAAGCTTCTTTTCAACATAAAAGAAACTCAATGGTATTCGCGCAGCACGGAGGAATAAACCCAACACGATCTCATAAAAGTGCGTATCTATAACACAAATTTAATTTCTCGTACCCATTTATACGCCAAAAATGTTGTTTGTGTGCATGTAAACCCTTGGTAGGATTAGGGGTGTGGAGTGCGTATCATATGCACAAGAAAACTGCGTATCATATACATGCAAAAACTATTTTTAGCGTATAATTGGCACGATAAATTACATTCGTGGTATAGATACGCACTTTCATGAGACCGGGCTGAATAAACACAGTGATGGTCTTGTAGTGTGCCGTTATTGGGTGATCACATGACTGGTTTGATGGCCAGGGACTTTAAAAAAGAGGCGGGTGAGGTGAGGTGGTGACCTGTGGAGAACGTTTGGCTGTCTCTCTCGTTAGTTGGTTAGTTGGTTAGTTGCGTGATTTTTTTTCTCCCAAACCACTTCAGCAGAAATCCCGCCCTGCAGTCGATTTAATTGGTTTAGGTTATAGTGACGGGTAGGTTTTGGGATCAGTGTTTGGTGTAGGCAATCAATACAGTGATTTACATGACCAATTAAAACATCGCATGCAGGGCGGGATTTCCGCTGAAGTGGTTTGTGAAAAAAAATCACGCAAGTTAGTTAGTTAGTTAGTTAGTTAGTTAGTTAGTTAGTTAGTTAGTTAGCTGCCTTTGGGTGAGAAAGGGGAGTTAGGGGCTGCGGATACGGGTTGCTGCCTGCACTATCCACCCCATACGGATGGGTCATAGAAGGAAGTGTTTTTAATTCATTCTCGCGTGTACGAACTGTTTTGTGTTTGTGTAACGGACAGCGGGTCAGGGAGGGAGGTCGGGGAACTGAGACCGCCCTACTTGTGTTCGCGGTGTGCTGTGGCGGCTGGAGTATAAAACACAGCGTGATGTGTTAAAGGTTGTATCAGCGATTTCAGGCCCAAAAATAAATGATCACATTCATCTAGGCAAGGCAAGGCAAGTTTATTTATATAGCACATTTCATACACAGTGGTAATTCAAAGTGCTTTACATAGAAGAAATTTAAAATAATCAAAAGAAATATGAATAATTAAAACAGTTTAGAATAAAGAAATTAAAACAATCAACAGAAATAAGAATAATTAAAACAGTTTAGAATAAAAAATAACTAAAATACAGTTCAAACAGTCGGACACATACAGTGGCACAGTGCTCATTCAGCAAATGCATAGCTAAACAGATGTGTTTTCAGTCTGGATTTGAATGTGACTACTGTAGGAGCACATCTGATCTCTTCTGGAAGCTGGTTCCAGCTGCGGCTGGCATAGTAGCTAAAAGCAGACTCTCCTTGTTTAGAGTGAACCCTTGGTATTTCTAGCTGACGTGATCCTAATGATCTGAGTGATCTGTTGGGTTTATATTCAGTGAGCATATCTGCAATATATTGAGGTCCTAGGCCATTGAATGATTTATATACCAGTAATAATACTTTAAAGTCAATCCTAAATGTAACTGGGAGCCAGTGTAAAGACCTGAGGACTGGTGTGATGTGTTCATATTTTCTTGTTCTGCTCAGAATCCTGGCAGCAGCGTTCTGTATGAGCTGCAACTGTCTTATGGTCTTTTTGGGAAGGCCAGTGAGGAGTCCATTACAGTAATCCACCCTGCTGGTGATGAAAGCATGCACTAGTTTCTCTAAGTCTTGACTGGAAACAAAGCATCTGATTCTTGCAATATTTTTCAGATGATAATATGCTGATTTAGTTATTGCTTTGACATGACTACCGAAACTAAGGTCTGATTCTAGAGACACACCAAGATTCCTGACTTGATTTTTAGTTGTTAGACCCCTAGAGTGAAGGTATGCATTCACCTTGAGAACTTCATCTTTGTTTCCAAACGCAATGACTTCAGTTTTGTCTTTGTTTAACTGGAGGAAATTTTGGCACATCCAATTGTTTACTTCATCAATGCATTGGCACAGGGAGTCAATGGGGCTGTAGTCGTTAGGCGATAGGGCTAAGTAGAGCTGTGTGTCGTCTGCATAGCTGTGGTAAGAGATTTGGTTCTTTCTCATTATTTGGCTCATTGGGAGCATGTACAGGTTGAATAGGAGTGGCGCAAGAATTGAGCCTTGAGGGACTCCGCATGTCATGGACGTCCACTCAGACTTATGGTCTTATCTAATCTTTCCTAACGATCCGCTAGCTGCCCGCCCCATACGCATGCCGTCCAAAAACCGCGTCTCTGTAGGCAGCCTAGGCTCTGAGATCTGCACACAAAAACAAATGGGTACAACCACCACTCAAAACCAAAACAAACAGTGTTTCAACCAATCACCGACAGGGGCGGGTGTTGCTCCGACTTCGCGTCCAGCCGTGAATGAGCTCAAAACCTCACAACACCCGCCCCTGTCGGTCTCAGAGCCTAGGCTGCCTACAGAGACACGGTCAATGTGATTTATTTTTGGCCCTGAAATCGCTGATACAACCTTTAAGCGTGAAACTCACTGAGTGTAGATGAAGTGATGTACTTTGCAGGTCTACCCGTGTTTCTCTTCCCCTTCTCCGTATACTGTATCCGTTATTATGAGTTTTATTTTGTCTATCTGAAATAGTGTAAACCTCTGCTATTGAGAGTTTTGACCACCGTAGGGCTGTTCATGAGGTTTATTACAGTCTTATAGTGTTGCTGTTGTATAGGGGCTTCATGTGAAAGCAGAGACTCGGACTGTTTTTCCTGGGAAAAGTCTCTCCACAACAACTGTATTGTGTTTTAATCAGTCCTTGCTATTTCCAACATGTAACGTGAAGCATCAGCTGCTCTCGGCCCTTCTCAGTCCTGCAGTTTTCATTGACCCGCTGTGAACTTTGTGAGCTGGAGTGAACCCTGTCGAAATGTGTCAGTCCGCTGTCATCTGATGATGATACACACCGTGAGTGTGTGTGTGTGTGTGTGTGAGGGACACTCATCTGTATCCATTGACACGGCTCATCATCTATATATGGCCCTAAGGAATATTATGCAGTTACCATGGTTATCAGGAATCTCAATTATGAATCATATGCATGTCTGTATGTATTATAATGAGGGCTATATATACGGTCTGCCCTGTGAGTGAGGGATCTCACTTTTCCAGTTCATCAGGATTAATCTCATGAAAACCACAAAAATCATCTTAAAATGGAAGGGCTAAAATAAATGTTTTGCATAAAGGAAACTTGTATTGTGTGTTTTTTCTCATTATTTCCATAATACATCTTCTTGAACATTTTTTATTGTGTTTCCCATTATTTTCAGTAATCATTAATATGAACACTATGATTTGGATTTTTTCATCTTTAAATACTCAAATATCTAAATAGTTCAAAATATATACAATTTATACTTATTATGATAATGAAAAAGGGGTGCATTACTTGTTTGTTTGTAAATGCATATATTTCATGCTAAATTAATTTGTGTATATATTATATATTCTCTCATAAGCTGATTTTGTGGTTTATATATGGACTGATGGGCAGTGAACCCGTGGTTACCCCGTGAGTCCTAGAGTTGCTCCTGTACGATTTTAGGGACAAATCGGGTCCGTCGGAGACGTCCTTCTCACAGTAAAACTGAGAGTTGTGAAAAATAGGCCTATATGATACACCGGTGTTTTTAGCCAGATGAGAAGTTCATCTATGTATCATCTTTTTACTCCTTTAATTAATTTGACAACTGTATCATATATCTCTTTTAACGGTTTTAATTTCCCTTGCTTTTATTTTAAAGTGCCCCTATCATGGTATTTTAAAGTGTCCTATTGTTGTTGTAGAGTCTCCTACAACATGTTTACACGCATCAAATGTAAAAAAACCTGTTTAATTTCCTCACAATATACATTTGCACATCATCACATTTTCCACGATCTTCAAACGGCTCGTCAAATGAATCAATCTCTCTAAATCCCTCCTTTCCGCGAGTTTATCTGCTCTGATTGGCCAGACAGCTCAGTCTGTTGTGATTGGCCAGACAGCTCAGTCTGTTGTGATTGGCCAGACAGCTCAGTCTGTTGTGATTGGCCGACAGCTCAGTCTGTTGTGATTGGCCAGACAGCTCAGTCTGTTGTGATTGGCCGACAGCTCAGTCTGTTGTGATTGGCCAGACAGCTCAGTCTGTTGTGATTGGCCGACAGCTCAGTCTGTTGTGATTGGCCAGACAGCTCAGTCTGTTGTGATTGGCCAGACAGCTCAGTCTGTTGTGATTGGCCAGACAGCTCAGTCTGTTGTGATTGGCCAGACAGCTCAGTCTGTTGTGATTGGCCAGACAGCTCAGTCTGTTGTGATTTGGCCAGACAGCTCAGTCTGTTGTGATTGGCCAGACAGCTCAGCCTGTTGTGATTGGCCAGACAGCTCAGCCTGTTGTGATTGGCCAGACAGCTCAGTCTGTTGTGATTGGCCAGACAGCTCAGTCTGTTGTGATTGGCCAGACAGCTCAGCCTGTTGTGATTGGCCAGACAGCTCAGTCTGTTGTGATTGGCCAGACAGCTCAGTCTGTTGTGATTGGCCAGACAGCTCAGCCTGTTGTGATTGGCCAGACAGCTCAGTCTGTTGTGATTGGCCAGACAGCTCAGTCTGTTGTGATTGGCCAGACAGCTCAGTCTGTTGTGATTGGCCAGACAGCTCAGCCTGTTGTGATTGGCCAGACAGCTCAGTCTGTTGTGATTGGCCAGACAGCTCAGTCTGTTGTGATTGGCCAGACAGCTCAGTCTGTTGTGATTGGCCAGACAGCTCAGCCTGTTGTGATTGGCCAGACAGCTCAGTCTGTTGTGATTGGCCAGACAGCTCAGTCTGTTGTGATTGGCCAGACAGCTCAGTCTGTTGTGATTGGCCAGACAGCTCAGTCTGTTGTGATTGGCCAGACAGCTCAGTCTGTTGTGATTGGCCAGACAGCTCAGTCTGTTGTGATTGGCCAGACAGCTCAGCCTGTTGTGATTGGCCAGACAGCTCAGTCTGTTGTGATTGGCCAGACAGCTCAGTCTGTTGTGATTGGCCAGACAGCTCAGCCTGTTGTGATTGGCCAGACAGCTCAGCCTGTTGTGATTGGCCAGACAGCTCAGTCTGTTGTGATTGGCCAGACAGCTCAGTCTGTTGTGATTGGCCAGACAGCTCAGTCTGTTGTGATTGGCCAGACAGCTCAGCCTGTTGTGATTGGCCAGACAGCTCAGTCTGTTGTGATTGGCCAGACAGCTCAGTCTGTTGTGATTGGCCAGACAGCTCAGCCTGTTGTGATTGGCCAGACAGCTCAGCCTGTTGTGATTGGCCTACCCGTGTACAGCGCGTCTCCAGAGCCTGAGCGCGTCGAGAACAAAAACGCCCATTGCATAACACCGACAGCTCTGCGTGTCCTGAGGCTTCCTACACCGTAAACTGAACACAGTAACGAACAATGACGTCGATTTTACCATATTAATGCGAGCGCGAGTCCGGTGATGAAATATTAGAAGAACTAGTTATTCAACCTCCATCGCAAGGACGACTCGATAATAGTGGCCCACAGCTGATCAGCATTTCAGTTAGACTGTGATAATGAGAGTTAGCAGGAGACCTACACAATATAAAACTCAAAACTAAGTATTTTGAACACCATCTTTCAAGAGCAAGTGGTTTGTGAATCCTGCATTGAACTCCCGAGATTTGAGAAGCAGTCGTCTATACTATAAAATAAAGGGAACACAGGAATAGTTTAGGATTATACTGCTGTGATATCTTATTGGTAAAGATGAATTTTAACCACTGATTCTTCACATGCTCATCCTTGGGGAGTGAAAAATAACTGGCTTTACCTTCCCATCATGCACAGCACCGTCTGATGCTGTCCAGTTCAGGAATCAGCTCCGGTTTGAGGTTTAAGTTTCCCTGCGAGTGCGCGCAGCGCGCGCAATAACTGGGCGCGGCCAATATGCTAATGTTTCGTATCTACGTCACTACGAAACGGCTAATGACTCGTTTCAAAAACAATTCATTTCATAGACTCAGAGTCGACTCTCACTTTTGAAAGACAATAACTTTATATACGGTGCACTTTCAGATATAAAACTTTGCAGGATGTTTTCATTTTGTCACACACTACACGAACAGTCATTTTCAAAAATCCATGATAGGGGCCCTTTAATTCCTTTCTGTAAAGCACTTTGAATTGCTGTATGAAATGTGCTATATGAATAAACTCGCCTTGCCTACTGTGTTAGTACGAGTTGAACAGGGCAGAACACACTGAGTGAGTGTATTCAACATTCATATTAATGTACGGATCGGTCATTCCTTGAGAAAGCGTCCTTTCTTCCTCCTCTGTGTGAGAGGCGTTTCAGATGTGCTGAGGAGATTGCGCCCCCAGCGTGCTCTCATTAATACTCTATGTATCAGCCTTGCTTGAGTGGGTCAGGAAATTACTTTTTGGATGAAAATAAAGTAATTACACTTTTTCTGTCCGCCATGGCAAACTGGTGAAGAATTCAAATGGCTCGACAGCTCAGGACTGATGCGTCACTGCATATATCTCTCTCTGTTAAGTCTCCTACCCCTGAGTTATACTACTGATGAAGTTTGCCTTCTGCTTGTATTTTGTGGTGATATGAGAGACTGATGTGCTATTTAGTGTGTATAGTATTAAAATGTACTATTTAAGTTTTAGTAAAACTTATGTGCAGTTTTTTTATATATATACACTCACCGGCCACTTTATTAGGTACCCCATGCTAGTAACGGGTTGGACCCCCTTTTGCCTTCAGAACTGCCTCAATTCTTCGTGGCATAGATTCAACAAGGTGCTGGAAGCATTCCTCAGGGAGTTTGGTCCATATTGACATGATGGCATCACACAGTTGCCGCAGATTTGTCGGCTGCACATCCATGATGCGAATCTCCCGTTCCACCACATCCCAAAGATGCTCTATTGGATTGAGATCTGGTGACTGTGGAGGCCATTTGAGTACAGCGAACTCATTGTCATGTTCAAGAAACCAGTCTGAGATGATTCCAGCTTTATGACATGGCGCATTATCCTGCTGAAAGTAGCCATCAGAAGTTGGGTACATTGTGGTCATAAAGGGATGGACATGGTCAGCAACAATACTCAGGTAGGCTGTGGCGTTGCAACGATGCTCAATTGGTACCAAGGGGCCCAAAGAGTGCCAAGAAAATATTCCCCACACCATGACACCACCACCACCAGCCTGAACCGTTGATACAAGGCAGGATGGATCCATGCTTTCATGTTGTAGACGCCAAATTCTGACCCTACCATCCGAATGTCACAGCAGAAATCGAGACTCATCAGACCAGGCAACGTTTTTCCAATCTTCTATTGTCCAATTTCGATGAGCTTGTGCAAATTGTAGCCTCAGTTTCCTGTTCTTAGCTGAAAGGAGTGGCACCCGGTGTGGTCTTCTGCTGCTGTAGCCCATCTGCCTCAAAGTTCGACGTACTGTGCGTTCAGAGATGCTCTTCTGCCCACCTTGGTTGTAACGGGTGGTTATTTGAGTCACTGTTGCCCTTCTATCAGCTCGAACCAGTCTGGCCATTCTCCTCTGACCTCTGGCATCAATAAGGCATTTCCGCCCACAGAACTGCCGCTCACTGGATGTTTTTTCTTTTTCGGACCATTCTCTGTAAACCCTAGAGATGGTTGTGCGTGAAAATCCCAGTAGATTAGCAGTTTCTGAAATACTCAGACCAGCCCTTCTGGCACCAACAATCATGCCACGTTCAAAGTCACTCAAATCACCTTTCTTCCCCATACTGATGCTCGGTTTGAACTGCAGGAGATTGTCTTGACCATGTCTACATGCCTAAATGCACTGAGTTGCCGCCATGTGATTGGCTGCTTAGAAATTAAGTGTTAACGAGCAGTTGGACAGGTGTACCTAATAAAGTGGCCGGTGAGTGTGTGTATATATATATATATATATATATATATATATATATATATATATATATATATATATATATATATATATATATATATATATATATATTAGTAAAAAAAAAAATATATATACTGCTCTGTTGTGAACTATACATATATATATATATATATATATAGGCCTACTCTATATATATCAAGTAGCCTATATATCACATACTTTGACTATATATATGTATATATATACAGGTGAAACTCGAAAAATTAGAATATCATGCAAAAGTTTGTGTATTTCAGTAATTCAAATTAAAAGGTGAAACTAATATATTTAGTATATATAACCATATAGGCCTACATATGCATGATTATACTTTTCAGAGGGCCGACATTTCTGTATTTAAAATTCTCTTTTTTAAATTGATTTCATAATCTATTGAATTTGGGTTTTTCATAAGCTGTAAGCCATAAGCCATAATCATCAAAATTATAACTTTTGCACGATATTCAAATTTGAGTTTCACCTGTGTGTGTGTGTGTGTGTGTGTGTGTGTGTGTATATATATATATATATATATATATATATATATATATATATATATATATATATATATATATACACACACATTTTTGTTGTTGTTGTTACATTTATAAGTTAAGTCTTTGTGCTCTAAAGCATTTAAGTATTACTACAGTTTAAGTTGGAAATATCCGTTCCATGCTCAAAAAAGTAACAGGTAAGAAATTAATCATAACTATTCCATAAATATAACTTAGTACCATCAGATCCCCTAAAATATAAAATATTACATATACATTAGCAACCTAAAATACAGTACATTCATTTGATTGCAATAAAAGGTCATGGTTCATGTTTAACCACCACGCGAGCAGAGGGTTAAACTACACACACACTGAAGAAAAAACAAGGCATATTTTGTTCATTATGATCAGATCTTCTGCATGTGTCCAACAGCATTAGCAGGACATCGGTCCATACATTATAACACACGTTTCTTCTCTCCAGATGTCTCTGTCTCTGCAGTGTAACTGATGTACAGTTGAACTCAAGGCTATTAGATGCATGAAGACAGGAGACAAAAGAAGGATTTCACAAGCGCAGCATTTGTTTCTTATTTTCATCATGTCGGCCTGAGGTTGTGCATTATCCTGTTAGCGATTGAGTTCAAGTGAGGTGAATCCAGCAATGCAGATTAACTTAATTATCAGGCCTGTTCGCAATTACGCTACAAACGAGAGTTGCAGAGCTTTGATCACTGTGAGTGTGTGTGCTTCAGGACGGACCTAGAGGAACGTCAGCTCAACTCTCATGGATGTCTCAGATGGCCCTTTTTTCACCATGTGTTTTTTTTTGTTTGGTTTTTTTCTCAGATGGAACAGATTTGTAGTCAAAAGAAAAGTTGTTGGAAATTTGTTAAGTGTTCTTTATTGCATGCTTGTCAATTCCTATTGTTTGTTATATTATCTATGTACACTTGTAAATAAGTATTTTATTAACATTTATTTCAATTTTATAATAATATTTGATTATTTATTTAATACAAAATAATTGATGTTGTAATAAATTTATATTTATAATAATAAAAATAATATAATCCAGTTTTAATGCTTCAACCAAGCTGAATTTATTTATTCAAAAACACAGTAAAAACAGTAAAAATTTTGCAATATTATTACAGTTTTAAATACCTGTTTTCTATGTGAATATATTTTAAGATTTCATTTTTTCCTGTGATTTAAAGCTGAATTTTCAGCATCATTACTCCAGTCTTCGGGGTCACATGATTTTTCAGAAATCATTCTGATATGCTAATTTGCTGCTCAAATTATTATACATTTATTATTATTAAAGTAAACCAGCTTAATATACGTGTAGAAACTGATGCATTTTTTTCAGGATTCTTTGATGAATAGAAAGTGCAAAAGAAGGGGGGGGGGGGGCATATAAATCTGTCAAACTTTTGTTAAGAACGATGTAAACTGTGAGTGAGTGAGTGAGTGAGTGAGGGAGTGATAGCTTCCTGAAGTGGAGAGTGTTTTTATGACGTGAGTAAAGTAATGCTTCCATGTATTATCTATATATATTTTATTTTTAAATTTTTTTTTGTAAGTATAACCTCAAGCTGTCCAGGGACAGCAGGTGGAAATGAACATATTTTGCTATAACCTGGCACATCACATAGACTAATGTTTTTTTGTGCATTGTCCCTGATCAAATAAAGCCCATAAAAATAATAAAAAAATCCCATCAACTCGAATGCCATTTTTTTCTTATTACTGAAGTTTAAACATCAGCAACCCTAAAAGACTTAGCAGTGTGGTGGTAAATTTTGCATATGCAAACAAAAAATTATCTCCAGAAAATGTAAAATCGAAACAGTTAGTCTCCTACCAGACCATTAATTAATCAACAGAATAATTTATCTCATAAAGTGCATTAGTCTGCCGTCCATTTATGAATGTAAATACGTATGAGCGGATGAATTATGAAGGATGCTAATGCATGTGTGTGTGTTCTGAGCACTCGGTGTCCATCTGTGTATGATCTACAGTACATCAGCGATCTCACACGTGACTTTGCAGTGCTGACCCGAGAGAAACGGCTATCGTGTAGCGTTTGAGTTTCTTCGATTGCTGTCGTGCTTTTCTGCAATGCAAGTGAAAAAGCAAGAAAGTAAAAGGGTGAACGTTGTTTGATTTTGAGGTTTTAATGAGTTTTGCAGAGGTGTTGCATACAGCCGTCTGTCTCAGACTCAGACTGAATGAAGTGTGAGTGACCATCACTTTTCCAGATGTGTCCCATCTCCTCACGCGTCCAGACTGGACTATACCGACTTCAAACCACACTTTTCAACAACATATTAAAGCGCAACAGCCTTAAGATTTCTTAAGTACACAAAATTTTAATGGAAAAAATGTGTTGCTTCATGTTCCGTGTCTTCAAGGCTTCATGCACATTTGTTTGCATGTTAATGTGATGCGTGAAAAAATGAGTGCATTACCTTTTATTGTGCCGCTCTGGGTTTAATATGCACCAGCTGCTTTGTATGAAGCTCTTATTAAGAGAAACAGGATTAATGATAATCTTTATCTGTGCGCCGCCAGGGACTTTCAATAGTATCTCTCTGCTAAACAAAAGAGACAGATTATGAGAGCTCAGACGGAGATGTGGTTTGAGACACGACAAAGTGGCTCTGACAACCGGCTGTCTTCATCTGGGGTTTGATGCCGATGTTTTTGAAGTGCTCTTCATCGCCCGTGACCTTTGACCTTCTCAGAATCAGCCCTCATGTTCAGCTGTCCATTTCTCTGATATGGAAAAATAAAAAAAACTTCTTGGCTGTTTATCCTACTGCCTGTTTCTGAAGAAATATAGCATATATTGTTGTATTCAATATATATTTCAATATTTATTTATTCTGCTTTTTTATTCTTAATTTATATATATATATATATATATATATATATGGCAAAGAAGAATGATATTTAAGAATGTAATCAAGTATTTTTTTAATTATTATTAATTTAATTTATTCATTATAATTATTTATTAACACACACACACACACACACACACATATATAGAAAATATATATTTATATAATATATATAGCATATCAATAAAATCATTATTTATATACAGGTGAAACTCGAAAAATTTGAATATCGTGCAAAAGTTATAATTTTGATGATTGACTTACAGCTTATGAAAACCCCAAATTCAAAATCTCAGAACATTTTTATATTACAAATCAATTAAAAAAAAATATAATCATGAAAAATGTAATCATGCCCTCTGAAAAATATAATCATGCATATGTACACTCACCGGCCACTTTATTAGGTACACCTGTCCAACTGCTCGTTAACACTTAATTTCTAAGCAGCCAATCACATTGCGGCAACTCAGTGCATTTAGGCATGTAGACATGGTCAAGACAATCTCCTGCAGTTCAAACCGAGCATCAGTATGGGGAAGAAAGGTGATTTGAGTGACTTTGAACGTGGCATGATTGTTGGTGCCAGAAGGGCTGGTCTGAGTATTTCAGAAACTGCTAATCTACTGGGATTTTCACGCACAACCATCTCTAGGGTTTACAGAGAATGGTCCGGAAAAGAAAAAACATCCAGTGAGCGGCAGTTCTGTGGGCGGAAATGCCTTGTTGATGCCAGAGGTCAGAGGAGAATGGCCAGACTGGTTCGAGCTGATAGAAGGGCAACAGTGACTCAAATAACCACCCGTTACAACCAAGGTGGGCAGAAGAGCATCTCTGAACGCACAGTACGTCGAACTTTGAGGCAGATGGGCTACAGCAGCAGAAGACCACACCGGGTGCCACTCCTTTCAGCTAAGAACAGGAAACTGAGGCTACAATTTGCACAAGCTCATCGAAATTGGACAATAGAAGATTGGAAAAACGTTGCCTGGTCTGATGAGTCTCGATTTCTGCTGCGACATTCGGATGGTAGGGTCAGAATTTGGCGTCTACAACATGAAAGCATGGATCCATCCTGCCTTGTATCAACGGTTCAGGCTGGTGGTGGTGGTGGTGGTGTCATGGTGTGGGGAATATTTTCTTGGCACTCTTTGGGCCCCTTGGTACCAATTGAGCATCGTTGCAACGCCACAGCCTACCTGAGTATTGTTGCTGACCATGTCCATCCCTTTATGACCACAATGTACCCAACTTCTGATGGCTACTTTCAGCAGGATAATGCGCCATGTCATAAAGCTGGAATCATCTCAGACTGGTTTCTTGAACATGACAATGAGTTCGCTGTACTCAAATGGCCTCCACAGTCACCAGATCTCAATCCAATAGAGCATCTTTGGGATGTGGTGGAACGGGAGATTCGCATCATGGATGTGCAGCCGACAAATCTGCGGCAACTGTGTGATGCCATCATGTCAATATGGACCAAACTCCCTGAGGAATGCTTCCAGCACCTTGTTGAATCTATGCCACGAAGAATTGAGGCAGTTCTGAAGGCAAAAGGGGGTCCAACCCGTTACTAGCATGGGGTACCTAATAAAGTGGCCGGTGAGTGTATATAGTTATATATACTAACTATATTAGTTTCACCTTTTAATTTGAATTACTGAAATACACAAACTTTTGCACGATATTCAAATTTTTCGAGTTTCACCTGTACAGTATATATTATCATACAATATTTGAATCTATTCTTATTCTATAAAGTATTTAACTGTACAAAGTAGTGACCAAAAAGTCAATACACTTGATACATTTGTTCCATTTTAGAAGACAATTTCTTAACATATGCAAAGATCATCATGAATATCAAATATAACCACCCTTTATCCAACATTCCCCATCATGAATGCGCAGTTTGTCATGTTGTTGTCAAACCCAACACCCAACGATCTCATAAAAGTGCATATCTATACCACGAATTTAATTTCTCGTACCATTTATACGCCAAAAATGTATTTTGCGTGCATACTGTAAACCCTTGTGTAGGATTAGGGGTGTGGAGTGTGTGCGTATTACACCATAAAGTGCATGTCATATACACGCAAAAACTATTTTTAGCGTTTAAATGGCACGAGAAATTTAATTTGTGGTACAGATACTAGTGCTGCACGATTAATCATATTGCAATCGCAATCGCGATGTCAAGCCTATGCGATTATATGACGCAAAATACTGCGATTTTATATGAAATAAACAAATTAGGGCTGTTAACGCAATTAACGCAGCATCTGTTATTTTTTGTCATCCTTTGGCTAGTGTTACATGATCCCGTTCTTATTCGTGCGAATGCTTTAAACCATTCATGCATGACAAGTCAAAAGAGAGCGTGCTGCCTGTGAATGTGTGACTGTGACACAGAAAGACGCGCGTCAGTATCATGCACATGCGCATGCACAGACCGCGCACCAGAATTGTTATCTTCCGCACTTGAACGAACAATAACACACACAATTATGCCAACATGTCGTTTGTCGAGTATCTTCATAACATAAGAACAGTCTTATGATGGACGTAAAGAGTTGTGTGAGAATGATTCGCTCTGTCAGAAGCGGCTGCTCTTAAAGGGCCAGCAGCCAATAAAGCTTTCTGTCTGTAAAGTTAATCACAGAACAAAGGGAACAGAGAAAATTAATTTTCATCCAGACATCAATGGCTTATTGATCATTATAGATGTTATCAATCATTTAGTTGATAGTTTCAGAATTATCACTAATCTGTGCATTTTGCTATAGAACCAAGCAAGGTGACGCATGAAACCATTTGTTTATTATATCGCAATCCCAATATTGACCTCAATAATCGCAATATGACATTTTCCCCAAATCGTTCAGCCCTAATAGATACGTCAAAACAGGGGAACATCATTCCTGTCCCCAAACAGCTCAATGACCGGTCAACATCCATGTTGTGCACACGTAGATGCCATGCACCACAAGCATTGAGATGATGGTATATCATTTCCCACAATGCCTTTTCTAACCCTGATCTCCGGGTGAGATGGATGCTCTGCCGAATGGGACCTGACAGGACGGGGCAGGGATGATTTGGTATGCAGAGGGTCTCTCACATCGAGGGCCAAGGTGTTTGCTCTCGGAGTCTGTGTTAAGAGCTGAGCCAAACATCCAGACAGCTGCTACGTGTGTGTGAATTTAACACCTCAAAAAGCCCATCATATCATTTCCTCCTGAAGTAATTAGTGTGGAATGTTAGTTTTTCCAACAAGAATTAGCAGTCAGTGTTGATTTGTGTTATAAAGTGGCCCGTCTTCATAATCATATTCGATCAGATTGAAATGAAGCGGGTGATTATACACACTATATTGCCTGTAA
This sequence comes from Semotilus atromaculatus, assembly GCA_031834385.1. NCBI lineage: Eukaryota > Metazoa > Chordata > Actinopteri > Cypriniformes > Leuciscidae > Semotilus > Semotilus atromaculatus. Next base: position 55,348,800 of record JAULUF010000009.1, read on the forward strand.
CCTTTTATCCTTCATAATAAAAACGGCCTCCAGTGGTAGGGCACAAATTTAACTTGTTAATATCCATAATGAACCAATAGTACAAACAAAATTATTCATCTAAATGGATTTGTAAGTGCTTTTTAAAAAACTGAATTTTATAACCTTCGCTTCCTTTAATTTTTTTCTTGAATGTGGACAGAACGGCATAGTAAAATACTCAGTCACTACTGAATCTGCAGAATAAATCCACAGCAGTAGAAACTGTTTTAGATTAATTTAATAATGAAAAATGAAATAATGCTAAATGAAATAATGCAAAAACAATACTTTGACAATGCATTTCTATTGTCAAATAACTATGAATAGTCTGATTCAAGACTCTTACAAATTCTTTAATAAATTGGTCAAAGATTTACTTTGAATTCATCAAACGAATCAGTCAAAAAAGCTCACAAATCTTATAATGAATTGATCAAAAAGACATTTAAAAATCGTACGAGTTAATTAAAAAGAGCTTTTAATGAATCTCTCAAAAAGATTCAAAAAGTATTCATAAATCTTCTATTGAATTTGTCAAAAAGATTCACAAATCTTATAATGAATTCGGCAAAAACAGTTCTTTTGATTAATTACTTAAAAAGACTGTTTATTAATCAGTGAATAATGAATGAATGAATGAATCTGACTTGCAGATCTTTTAATGAACTGACCAAAAAGACTATTATAATGAGATAATTAAAAAGACTCACAAATGTGTGAAGTCTCTTAAATGTTTTACTGAATTAGTCAAAAAAATTCACAAATAAATAAACGAATCGATCAGAATGAATCACAAATCTTTTAATGAGTTAAGTCAAAAAGACTCACAAAAGTGATAATGAATCAAGTCTCAAAGTCTCTTAAATATTTTACCGAATAATTAGTCACGAATCAATAAATGAAAATGCCAGAAAGACTCAAATCTTTTATTGAATTGGTCAAAAAGACTCTTCCCTTCTATTGAGTCGTTCTGGGAATGCTAATGGAATTGGAGCCAGAATCATTCAATTCCTTCCAAACCTCATCCCTAATCACCAGTCCTGCATCCTGAAACTCTCCCCGTGGGCTAACGCTGGCGTCGCGTATCTAAATGAGAATGCACTCATGTATATTACATGAGGTTTGCCGTCTTCAAACAGAGCCCTGCAGACAGCCTTTTCCAGGTGTTGTTCGGTCGTGCCCTGGTGTCTCTAATCTCTGTGATTAAAGTTGACTTAGATCATCGCCTCGGGCCCTGCATGGCTGCGACGCATAATCATCCGTTTTCATCTTTTTGTGTGACAGGCATGGCAGGACCATCGAGAGGGCTCCTGGCCGGCCTCAAGTCAGCGGTGAGCGCTGGCGTTCTTGTGTTCGAGATGCATTAGCATGCGGATCAATGATACTGTGGCTCTCGTGTTGAGGAACAGTGGCGAGAGACGCTTTGAATCGCCTGGAAGTGTGAATCTGAATTGATTTAGCCGAATTGGACAGGAAGAGCAAATTTCAATAGTGCATCAAAACATAAATAATTGCATCATTTAAACACTAAATATGCATAATTATTTGCTGTGAGTTCAATACAGTCAAGAACAAGTTACAGAAATATCAAAAGATTGACATTTTTGCCACACAGAACCATAAAATATCCAGAACCAATTTTGTCAGATATTATTATAAAATAATTATATATAATAGCAATATAAAACATTTTTAATTTTAATTGATTTCAAATAAGTTTTGCTTATTTTCTAACATAAAATGTGAGAATTCTGATAAGTCTTCTTGCACCATGATACAATTTTCAGAATTACTTATTATATAAAGGTTGCTTAAATGTTTTCACTATTTTATAATGCATTATATTTAATATAAATAATTGTACTCTCTCTCTTTCCACACACACACACACACACACACACATATTAGTGCTGTCAGATCGATTAATTGTGATTAATCACATCTAACAAGTTTGCCAATATAATTTATGTGTGTGTGCGCGTGTATATATATGTAAATTAGATGTGATTACATATATACACACACACACACACATATTGCATTTATTTCTATGAATTTCATTCCTTTTGAAAGTCACGATTCAGCATCCTGTTTTCTATTCAGTTATTGAATTGGAACTCTGAATTGAATTCAGTTCTAAACGCCATACAACCCAGGTTTTAAAAAGCATCTGTCACGCGCTTGGATCCGCTCTTCGGGATCTCAAATGATGCTCTTCTCCAGCCTCATCCCCGCAGTGATGTGAAGTCAAATCAAACCGTGATTCCACAGGAAGTACACACAGCCAGCAGTGTTTTGATACGTGTCAGCGTGTCGACCTGAAGCACAGCTGGTGATGAAGCACACGGCTAGAATGCAGCTTTGGGATAAAAATAGAAGGAGAATTTCATTTCTACATGCACTACATGTGTGCAGTCTCCCATGGTGGGATGGAGAATGAGGTCAGGAGTGAAATAATGGAGACACCAACTTTAAAAGGAATCGCTCGTGCATCCGAGACACCTCACTCAAAATATATAATGGCTCAAACACACCAACAATCAAGTCCTAATGGAGACTGACACAGTATTCTCTATGCAACCAATGTTTGTGGTTTAATATGCATCATGTAGTTGAGATCAGACTACGTTAACATTCTTAGCACTTCAGCTCATTCAAAAACTTTGGATTCCAGTACTTTTTCCTCTTGATCCTGGATTGCTAAAGCTCAGATGGCCAATTTAAGCAGCTTAAATGGCTTGATCTCCACAAACAAAAAGCGAGATGATGATTGGTTCCCCGTGTCGGTGGGCAGGGCTTGTATCTATCAGAGAGACGAGTGTCAGGGGAAATTCTTCCCATGCTCTTCACTTTAAACTCCAACAATATGCTCTAATTTAGGGAAGAAAATGAAGCCATCAATTGGTTTCTCCTTGACTTTGAGTTATTTTTTTTTTTTCAGGGGCAGGATTGCACTTCCAGAGACTTCACGGATGCGATGCAGTTGCCAAGGCAACCTCACCAGGCAGCCGAGTGTGAGAAAAAGTGAAGGAGACTGATTTTACTCTTACACAGAAACACAAATATTCTGATGAGTGTTATTTGAAGACATCGCCTTGCTTCATGTACTGAAGTTATTCAATTAGCCCTTGTGGGGAAATATTTTAACCTAGTCTGATGCATAGAAAAGTTATAAAAGCTAGTAACAAAAGCAAACTTACCATTAGTGGTCTATTCAACTCCCTAACACTAAGTTTGAAGACAAGTAATAGTGTTGCTTGCCTTAGTAAAACACAGCAAACGACAACCTGTCTTTAGTTCACGTGGATTACACACTAGCAGCAGTTAATTGCAGTGTAGCATGTGACGCCATGGCTTTTGGAAACACTAGTATTAATGTTGAGTCCTAGTCTACATCCGGCGCTAGGCACTCAAAATGATGGGACTTGAGCGAGTCGACACCCAACGTGTAATCAGCTACGCATCTCTGCAGAGCTTCATAGCGTCTCTTCACATTGTCTTCAAGAGCCAATTGGAAAAGTGTCAAGAGTCAACATTTATACTACAGACATGCAACTACAAAAGCGCTGATTTATTTAGCAACATGACAAGTGACTATCTTTATGATTGGGTCATTGAATCATTCACTCAACTGATTCATTCAAAAGCGCTGATTTATTTAGCAACATGACAAGTGACTATCTTTATGATTGGGTCATTGAATCATTCACTCAACTGATTCATTCAAAAGCACTGATTTATTTAACAACACAACAAGTGCCTATTTTTACGAGTTGTCACTGAATCATTCACTAAACTGACTCATTTAAAACACTGATTCATTTAGCAATGAATCTAGTGACTATCTTTATGATTGGGTCATTGAAATATTCACTCAACTGATTCATTCAAAAGCACTATTTCATTTAGCAAATGAAACAAGTGACCATATATATGGTTTGGTAATTGGATCATTTATTCAACTGATTCATTCAAAAGCGCTGATTTATTTAGCAACACAAGTGACTATCTTTATGATTGGGTCATTGAATCATTCACTCAACTGATTCATTCAAAAGCACTGATTTATTTAACAACACAACAAGTGCCTATTTTTATGAGTTGTCACTGATTCATTCATTCACTAAACTGACTCATTCAAAACACTAATTCATTTAGCAATGAAACAAGTGACTATATATATGGTTTGTTAATTGAATCATTCACTCAACTGATTCATTCAAAAGCGCTGATTTATTTAGCAACACAAGTGACTATCTTTATGATTGGGTGACTGTATCATTCCTTCAATGGATTTGTTTAAAAAATGCTTATTTATTATGAAACAAGTGACAGTCTTTATGAGCGTATCAACTGATCACTCAGAATGATGGGATGCAAGTAAGTAGACTCCTAATGTGTAATCAGCTACGTGTCTCCACAGAGCTTTATAGCGCCGCTTCACATCAGCTTGCAGAAGCCAATTGGAAAAGTGTCAAGAGTCAACATTCATACCGCAGCCTTTTCTCTCCGAGGGAAACTAAACTGAATGGGTCACGTCACAAGGCTTCATTGAGAGTGAGTTGGCGCTAGCACCAGTTGTGCCGGGAGCTTTAGCACTGTACTTTCGGTTAATCTGTTGTTGGCTGTGATATTTTCCTGTAAGCACGTGAAGATGCATGCTGGGTGAGAATGTGGCCCTATGATAAGATTTTCATACAACTTTGTTCACAATGGATGGTTTCACCAATTGCCTGTCAATAAATAAACAAGTAGATGCTAAACTTAGCATGCTTTATAGCTCTTATGTGTCACTATGGCCTCGTTTACACTGCAGGTCTTGATGCCCAATTATGCCTATATCTGATTTTTTTTATCGTTCGTTTAGGCTACACGTTCTTTCAATTGTGACCCCATATCCGATTCATGCGTTTACACTTGACATACTATCTGAAACATTGCGCATGCTTAAAGGGGGGTTCTTGCACAGATGGACGAACACGTTATATGCTTGACGCTAGCTTTACGATATATGCAAAGTTCGCCAAACATCACCATGATTTTGAGGCAAAGGAGGACGAAAAGGACCATCATTGCAGCAGCGCATATGCTTCAGTTATTGTGTGCGAGACGAGAGAGAAAATCGTTTTTGCGTGCATGATACGCACTGTAAACCCCTTGGGTAGGATTAGGGGTGTGGAGTGCGTGCGTATTATTGAAATTACAATTTATTATTGAAAGCGCTACGTAAATGCCTCATTCATTTATATCATATGCACGCAAAAACTATTTTTGCCGTAAATGGCACGAGAAATAAAATTTGTGCTATAGATACGCACTTTCATGAGATCGTGGCGGGCTTTAACGAGGAGCAGTGGGTCCGTAATTTTAGGATGAGCAGGCCAACCTTTGATATGTTGTGTCAAGGTGTGTCCATATTCCTCTCATACGACATCACAACGTTTTGCAGATGCGTGTCGGGGTTGACACCGCGGAGACGTTGCCTAATGCCTCAGAAAATCCGATCTGCCTGTTTACATGACAGTTGCATTGGCACATATCTGATTTATTTCCACATATGAACGAGGTCTGAAACCGATCTCGAAATATCCGAATGCATGCGTTGTTATCCTGTTTACACTGTCATAGAACTCATCCGATCTGTGTCACATATGAGCAAAAAATGTAAACGAGTGTGTAAACGAGGCCTAAGATCCCAGAATACCCTTCGATAAGCTCCGCCCACCTTGGTTACGTTCTCCTTGATCTGAGATCATCGGTGGGTCTTCATGCTTTCTACAAGAAAAATGTAGTTTTTCCCCTACAAATCATATGTATGAATTCATTCAAAATCACGAACTTGTAAAATACTTGAGATCAGGGTTGGTTTTCTTTAAAAGAAATGGCTAATTGAGGCAGTGAACCGTTTTAAACTGTAGAGATTGTGAATCAGAATGGAAGCCAACACATCATATAGTCAATAGAGTATAAAAGTGCTCATCTACTTTTTAGCCTTGATTCACAAAGTATTTTCCCCATAATCCATGTACCAAACCAACCAGCTATGAGGTGAATCATCACAATATTACAAACTTTGATCTAAAGCAAAAAAGGTATTTGGAAATGGAATAAAAAGACAAAGACTGTGCACTTCACAGCTTTGATTAGAGAAAGAACTACAATCCCATGAAGCATTGCGGATGATGATGGATAAATATAAAATGATTGATTTATATATTATGTATATATTTTACATTGCAAAATATGCATATTTACACAAATATTTAAGTAGTTTGAGAGCATAAAGAGACTCAATTGTGGGCAGTTCTTTTGGCGCATTTTTTTTTTTTTTTTGATTGGTGAGATTCATTTGCAGCATCATGGGTTGTGTAGTTTTTATCAAGAATTCCACTGTTTAAAATGATTATTTAAAAATAAGTTGAAATAATGAAGATTAATGGCTTCAATAGAAGCATAAAGCATTGATTAAAAACCTCATATCTCTCAGTAGGTGCCTTTAATGGTTTTTAAGTTATCGTTAAAAATCAACATACCTATAGAGAAAATTAATATCATTTTTTTTACTTCCAGAACCTGACTGAAAAAAAAAACAGGTGCAATGGTTTGATTGGTTAGTAATGTCTTAAGGGCTGGGCTTAGCAGGTCAACTGCAAACAATTGAATGAATTGGCTTCATTGAGATACAGCACTGCCACGCATATGTTCAACACCAGCGTCCTCACACTTGAAACACGGGCACACGCTGGTATCCATTAGACTGGAAGAGCTGGCAACATCAACAAACAGCTAGAAGCAATTGTTATTCAGGGAGTTTCCAAGGAAACACACTGGCAAAATCTTTCCTTTGTTGGCATCAGGAGATGCTAAACCTGCCCATGGCTGTGATTAGCTGCTTCTGAAGAGATTTCATTGCAGGTTTTCATTTATACACCTTGTATGAAAATTATTTTCCCACTCTAGTTTATACTGCGTGACAGTGGAGATGTTACTATACTGTGGTAGATGTATTTGGTCATAACACAGGTAAACACTAATCATACTCTTCTGCTCAGCTACTCTGACGTCTCAGCATCTCGCTTCTACAGTAAAGCAGTGATACGAGGCGACATGTTTGTTTTCCATCCCCGTCTCCTGATGTAAGTGTGCTGACTATGAGCACTATACTGTTTTAAGTCCAGGATGTTCTGCTCCAGTTCCCAGAACAAATCAAAAGCTCTTTGTGAATGTAGGAGGTTGTAGCTGAAAATACCCTTGTCTCTAGTCCCTTGTATTTGAGTGTCTATTATTTTAACGCTGTTTTTGTGGCCCTGAAAATGTCAAATAATGGAAATTAAAGCAAAAAAGGACTAAAAAAGCTTTTTTACCTACTATTATTCTTGTTCATGCCAAACTTTAAAGCAAATATTTCTAGAACTTGACTATATTTATGCCTTGACTGTCAGGAAAGCAAAAAATCCTTAAATATGAACGTAATGTATAACACAAACACTTCTATAAGACAGTCTATAGTTAATTACTGCCTTATTTAATTTCACACACAAACACATATATTATTATATTACTAAAATGAGTGAGTCAATGTATCATTCATTCAAATCCTTTCTTGAGTTGTTCAAAAGTGCTGATTCATTTAGCAACAAAAGTGACTAGCTTTACGATTGGGTTATTGAATCATTCATTCAACTGATTCATTCCAAAATGCTGATTCATTTAGCTACAAAACAATTGACTATGTAAATGAGTGGGTCACTGAATCATTCACTCAACTGATTAATTCAAAAGCACTAATTCACTTAGCAAATGAAACAAGTGACTATCTTTATGCTTGAGTCACTGAATTATTCACTCAACTGATTCATTCAGAAATGCTGATTCATTTAGCTACAAAGCAACTGACTAGCTTTATGAGTGGGTCATTGAATCATTCATTCAACTAATTCTTTAAAAAGAGCTGATTTATTACAAAACAAGTAACTGTCTTTATGATTGGGATTTGATTGAAGACACAGAATCCCTCAGCAAAGAAACACTGTGTTGGCAAGGATGCTTTGGCTTCATTTGAAACTTTTTTTTGTTTTTTGTTGGTGGAGCAAAACAGGCAAAGTAATAAAAAATTAAAAAATTCAACGTTAACATGCAACTAGACAAATAGCAAAACATGCAAAAAGACAATAGCAATGGAAAACAGTCTACACATTCAGCAATACTAGTCCATCATGAAGACATGTACAAGGATTTTGTAAAGGGTTAAAGTTGAACAAGGTTGGTATCTTGGGATCCTGAAGACCTTTCCAGGTCTAATCGAAATGTCAGTGACTTCATCCTTTGCCAACTCAACCTTTTCTATGCTTTTTGCAGAACCCTTGCCATCTGCATTGATTTTCATTGCATTTTATTTTTGTCTCTCACACCCTATTCATAACCCCACCCACGGCTCATCTCACAAAGAAACTCATTCTTTATCCCAAAATCATACAGAAAAAGAAATATTATACTATGCATTTTTTATTTATTTATTATAATTAAACCTTCTTTTTTTTTTTTACTGTAATGTGAAAAAGTGAAAATGTTTACTTTCTTCTTTTTGGATTGAAATGTGACTTGAACATGTGCTTGATATGTTTCGTTAGATTCATGCATTTATTTATTTTTCCAAAAGACATGCTCTCTCTGCCAAACTATTCCCCTTTTCTTTCTCTTTAATGCTGCTTTCACCATATTCATCCTTCAGTCCTCAGATGGAGGTGAACATTGAGCTTCATCACTGTAAATGGCACCTAAAGTATTTATCTGCTCTCGCTCTTAAAACCGCATTTGAGCACCTTTTACATGATGGAGACTGACCTGGCAGAGATGCTGTGAAAACCCATCCATTTATGTATGTCCTGCAACGCTATGGGTCATGTAATGGTGTGCTGGTCATTTTTAGTAGAATAAATGCATCTATTTCACATGCATTTGCACATTGCATTGTTCTGAGCAGGCAAGCAGCATTGACTTGAAACACAGATTGTGAATAAAATTACAGAGACGCTACAAAAGGATGTTCTTGACTTCAATGTAATTAAATCCGAAATTACAAATGCAGCTGCAAAAGAACAGTCGCATGAGGTTGATTGCCAATTAGCAGAACCTGTCAGCTAGAAAGGATATCTGACAATTAGTGCGGTGATATTTGCATTTACAAAGCAAACATTAGACGGATAACAGACACAACGTGGTCTGACTGTGACACTGCAGGTGCATCAGTCTGACAAACTGCAAAATGATTTGTTTATTATGCGTACAAGTTTATGTGAAGTTATGCTAATCACATTGCAAAGGGCAATGGCAGAGTACCAAAATGTAACTAATACTACAGGTGTAACCTAAGGGTCAAGGTTTGACTGGTTAACTACACCATCTGGTGTTTATATTGCTGGGTAATAATCAGATTCCAGAAACCGTTTCAATTTGTTGTGTAAAATGTGATGCACTTTTTCCAGGATTTTTTGATGAATAGAATGAAATTGTTTGTGACATTATAAATGTCTTTACTGTCACTTTTGATCAATTTAATGCATCCTTATAATGCTGAATAACTGGATCCGTTTCTTTTAAAAACAAATCTCACTGACCCCAAACTTTTAAACAGTACAGGAGAAACTCCAAAAATTAGAATATCGTGCAAAAGTGATAATTTTGATGATTGGCATAGAAATTTTTTATATTACATGGAATCAATAAAAAAATGATTTTATATACAGAAATGTCTGCCCTCTGAAAAGTATAATCATGCATATGTATATATAGTTATATTAAATATATCAGTTTCACCTTTTAATTTGAATACTGAAATAGGCTATTGAACTTTTGCACGATAGCTAGCCTATTCTAATTTTTCGAGTTTGTATATGTATGTACATTATATATATTAATTGTTATGCATGTCAGGAGAACTCCATCTAATGTCTGACAATAGGAAGCTCAGGTTTTGAAACATTCTAGATTTCAACCTCATTAATCCGGACCGTATAAAAGAGCCTCAGGCTATTCTACTTGAAGAGTGGTGCAAAATCCCACTGCATGCATTTCACAACAGGATTTCATGAAGGACTGAAGCTGTTCTGAAGGCAAAATAGGCTTTATATTCAGTGTGATAAGGACACAAACGCTGAACGGTGTTCTTTATCATGAGACGCTCTATCATAACCTCCTGTAACGTGATTGTGAAGTGCTGATGGAGGGATGGAGGAACACAATAAAGCCGTACGTGGCTTTGAGGTGCTAATGCTAAAGCGTTAGCGTTCGAATCCCCAGCCAAATGTACCGCAATGTCGCCTAACTTATTTCTTTATTTATCGCTGGTTATTTACCCTCTAAGAAATGAAAACAGTCCGGAGAGATTTGAATCAAAGGTAGAAGGGACGAAACGGGCACATATTAGCTGTCAGTCAGGCCGAGAGCGGGTCTAGACGGGCCTCGTCGCCGTCACGCTGAGGGAATGCTAATGGGCCGCACACATTTTCATGTTCTCAGCGGGGCTGTTCTTAAAAACAAACTCGCAGTGAGAACACTAGACAAGCCTGACAGAAACAGAGAGCTTTTGTGCAATAACACTCAAACTATTGCTGCGTTTGCACACACGTGTCTCCTCTCTCTCTCTCTCTCTCTCTCTCTCGCATTCAGTTCTCTGCTGGTGCTCATGCAGCAGTGTTGTTTTAGTATTATAGTTTACATTCATATTGTGCATGATTTTTTATTTTTTTAAATTTTCGTTATTTGTATTTCCATTTTATGACTGTTATTATTGTCCCAAAACTGCAGTAATAATAAATAAATAAATGATAGATAGATATTATTATTTTATATTTGTTTTAGTTATATTTTATTATTATTTTATATTTGTTTTGTATTTATTTTTATACTTATATTTTATTAATTATAAATGTAATTAATAAATGATTATTTATTTATTTCATATAATGTTTTCATTTTATTTCCAGTAACATTTTCCCCATGGGTTTAGTTTAAGTTAACTATAATAACCCTGGTGTTCACAGAATGTTAATATTCTCTATGCATGGAAATTATAACTGCATATCAAAATATATAACGTATAGTATATAACTGTATAGCTGTTATAAGTATATAACAGCAGTATATAACGTGTGGAATACTGTTTCCCATAATGCAATGCTCATTCGACTTGACCATCCGTTTCTAGTATGATGAAGAAAGCAAAAGTAACATCTACTGTGATTCTAAACATGTTTTTAACTTCAAATTTGAATAAACATAGACATTTTCACACATTAAAAAACTGCAAAATAGCCTTCCAAGTTGATAAATTGGAATAATTTGAATTTGATATAAAAAATGTGTTTTATATCATTCGTCACACTGGATTTGAGAGAAAATGATGCCAAATCCCATAGTAAATCTGACAGTCCATCCATCCTCATGTCTCTTTCATGTCTGATCATTAAACACTCACACACACACGTTTCGGGTCTGATGGATGCAGAACATTTCCTCTGACAGCGCTGCCCTTTTCTGTCCCGTTTCTGCGGTACAGGTGATGATGTCATACAGGTCAGGACTACGGAAAGCGAGACGCACATCTCCTCCAGCTAATGAGGAACAAAACCATCATCTGATGTCTGTCAGAGATCATCACAGACTCATATTCGCAAATCAGTCCTCAGGATACATACGCATCTTTATGCTTTTAGAGAAAGGGAGACCAGATTAAATTTGATTTGGTAGTGAAAATTAACTATATAAATTATTAATTTGACATTTAGCTGAAATTTAGTCCAACTTTTAAGGTAGTTCAATGGTTCAGTGCAACACTTTATAGGCTATATACACTAGGCTATATATATATCTATATAGGCCTATAGTGTAGGATATACCGTATACATAAAGAGTTATAGGCCTACTATAACTATAAAGATAATTATTAATTTGACATTTAGCTGAAATTTAGTCCAACTTTTAAGGTTCTTCAATGGTTCTGTGCAACTCTTTATAGGCTATGTGCACTATATATATATTTACACTATAGTGTATATATAGCGTATAGGCCTATATAACTATAAAGATATATATTTATTTATTTATATTTATATTGTAGGATGTTTGAGGTCGCTACATGATTCTTTGAAGATTAAAGTCGACATGAAATAAAAATCTTATTGTGAATGATTCATGGCGCATTTTTAAAAGAAAAAAGTTTTTTCTTTATAATGTGCCATTAACAGTATCCTGTTTCAATCTGAGATGCAGTTTAAAGAGCAATTTCAAAAATAAAAATTCTTAAGTGATTCTCAGGTGAATGTTAATGGATTGCCTTGTGGTTACATTTCATGAAAAATATAAATAAAACCAATTAAAATAAACAGATTACACTATCTGTTACACTAAATAAAATACAAATAATTATATAATTTATACATGTATTAATGTGTGTATATACACATGTAATTTATAATATGTATGTATTTCAATTAATAAATACAAATTTATTTTACCTTTAAAATAATATAAATAAATATGTACATAAATAAATAAAAGTTCTTGTTCTACTGAAGAATTTATTATTAATTTATTCTAGGGCTGTCAAATGATTAATCGTGATTAATCGCATCCAAAATAAAAGTTTGTGTTTACATAATAAATGTGTGTGTACTGTGTATAATTATTTTATATATATAAATACATACACATGCTTGTATAGCCTATATTTAAGAAATATTTGCATGCATATACTATAGATTTATATATAATTTATATTATATATAAATATAAATATTTTATATATAAATAACACATTTTTCTTAAATATATAAATACACGTGTGTGTAGGCTACTTATATAGCCTATACAAAATAATTTTACACAGTACAAACACATTTATTATGTAAACACAAACTTTTATTTTGGATGCGATTAATCGTGATTAATTATTTGACAGCCCTAATTTATTCATATTTTTAAATAATAACTTTCATAATATGTATTATTAAAATCTATTATTGACACTAGTATCCAGTAATGAATAAAGGCAATAGGGAATATTTCGGAGGGAATAGTCTCCGAATGTCGTCTTGGACTATAGGGGGTAATTAGAATAAAAAACATTGATTTTACTGACTGAGAGCATTTGTATGTGCTGCCAATCTTTGTAATTCCTCCTTCCTGAAGCTGGAGAGCTCAACCTTCATCCGTCTCGAGACTGAAAGGCAGAAGCTGGAGGAGGAGCGGTGATTTACTTGACGCTGATTTCATTTCAGGGTTAATGGACCCAAAAACAGTGTGTGTCTCAGATCAGAGCGTGTAAAGCAGCCAGTGTAAATCTGACCTGACAGCGTTCTCCTCTGTACTGTCATTCATGTCTAAACGCGTGTGTTTTCTGCTTCAGGACAGAGTCCGCTGGGTGATGCAGTGAATCTGGCCCACCTAGATCTCTGTCTGACTGCATGAAATACACCACTTCACCCGGGCGGCTCGAGTGTTTATATTCTGTGCCTCCGGTCAGAGTCATTAGCCGTATTCGCGCGGGATTAGGATTAGGATACAAAAATACGGTAGGCCTACTACAAATTACTTTATTTGTAGTTCATACTGTTTTAATACCCTGTATTTTCTTTCTCATTTTTAGGAAAAGCACTTAATTACCATTGTTTATTTCTATATACCAAATGTCATACACTTGCAATGAAGCTAAAAATATAAACATCATTATGTTGATATCCTATATTTTTACAATAAAACTTACGACAAACATGTCTTCTAATATCCTCAGTTGTTGCGTATACCGAGCTGCATCAAACACATTTGTAAATTACTCTCCTTGAACCCATTGTGTGAGTTCACTTTAATACCGCGTGTTTTATATACATGTTGCTGCTGATTGGACTGCAGTTCTGACACACCCACCGTATCTCAAACCCCGTTGCACACATAAGCCCTATTCGCACGGGATTAGTAGCCTACTATCTGTGGACCACGTGTGATTTAGAAATTACCCCCCACACACACACACACACATCTGAATTTCGTGTTGTGCATTCGCACGGGATAACCGAAGCCTGTGATTTTACTCAAATTTACTGACTTACCTCCCCGATATGACGTCGGCTATTGCTTGGAAATGTCTTATAATGTGTTATTATAGGTCTAGCTGTATGATATACACTCACCGGCCACTTTATTAGGTACACCTGTCCAACTGCTCGTTAACACTTAATTTCTAAGCAGCCAATCACATGGCGGCAACTCAGTGCATTTAGGCATGTAGACATGGTCAAGACAATCTCCTGCAGTTCAAACCGAGCATCAGTATGGGGAAGAAAGGTGATTTGAGTGACTTTGAACGTGGCATGATTGTTGGTGCCAGAAGGGCTGGTCTGAGTATTTCAGAAACTGCTAATCTACTGGGATTTTCACGCACAACCATCTCTAGGGTTTACAGAGAATGGTCCGAAAAAGAAAAAACATCCAGTGAGCGGCAGTTCTTTGGGCGGAAATGCCTTGTTGATGCCAGAGGTCAGAGGAGAATGGCCAGACTGGTTCGAGCTGATAGAAGGGCAACAGTGACTCAAATAACCACCCGTTACAACCAAGGTGGGCAGAAGAGCATCTCTGAACGCACAGTACGTCGAACTTTGAGGCAGATGGGCTACAGCAGCAGAAGACCACACCGGGTGCCACTCCTTTCAGCTAAGAACAGGAAACTGAGGCTACAATTTGCACAAGCTCATTGAAATTGGACAATAGAAGATTGGAAAAACGTTGCCTGATCTGATGAGTCTCGATTTCTGCTGCGACATTCGGATGGTAGGGTCAGAATTTGGCGTCTACAACATGAAAGCATGGATCCATCCTGCCTTGTATCAACGGTTCAGGCTGGTGGTGGTGGTGTCATGGTGTGGGGAATATTTTCTTGGCACTCTTTGGGCCCCTTGGTACCAATTGAGCATCGTTGCAACGCCACAGCCTACCTGAGTATTGTTGCTGACCATGTCCATCCCTTTATGACCACAATGTACCCAACTTCTGATGGCTACTTTCAGCAGGATAATGCGCCATGTCATAAAGCTGGAATCATCTCAGACTGGTTTCTTGAACATGACAATGAGTTCGCTGTACTCAAATGGCCTCCACAGTCACCAGATCTCAATCCAATAGAGCATCTTTGGGATGTGGTGGAACGGGAGATTCGCATCATGGATGTGCAGCCGACAAATCTGCGGCAACTGTGTGATGCCATCATGTCAATATGGACCAAACTCCCTGAGGAATGCTTCCAGCACCTTGTTGAATCTATGCCACGAAGAATTGAGGCAGTTCTGAAGGCAAACGGGGGTCCAACCCGTTACTAGCATGGGGTACCTAATAAAGTGGCCGGTGAGTGTATATCATAAACAGAAGAATGTTCTTACCGTTTGCTGCTATACATGTCATTCATCTCCATCTAACCACTCTTTTTGTTTTTGCTCTTCTGATGATTTTCAGCTTTATCTTTCTGCAAATTGTGTAGGTTGTGTATAGCGATATGATACAAAAACCTTGAAAAAATTATCCCGCACAAATCACAGAGATGCCGACTCGCACGGGACTAATATTACCACAGGACCTCGGTGTTCGGGCCAAATGAATCCCGTAGGAAGGATGGCAAAAACATATTTCTGATCGACAAATTACCTTGATCGCTGTTCTCTGTTGAATGCGCTGTACATCTTCTACAACAGACGCGATGGCTGAATCTACATCTCAATTCTCCAGCGGCTGCCATTTTTTGTTTTAAGCGAACTCAACCCAAGCGCTCTTTGGATGCTCTTTGGATGATAACGATACTGTTGATCATCTGTCCATCGTATAAAGCCGGCCCTGACAATCTGATTGGTCCAAACAGCTTTGGTTCGAGCATACTTGCACCCTCAGGCTAAGCATCCAGGCTACTTTGAAATAAATAAATAAATAGGAATTTGCTGAATAAGTGTTAATAAGTAAATGTAGCCAGTCAAATGGTAACACACAGTTGTCAATGAGCCATATTTGCAGCACAGTTTTTATAAATGGTCCAGCTTGACCGCTGTCCTGTGAATGTCAATGTATGCCAACATTTTTTATTAAAAGAACAAGAGAAATCCTGTTTCCATGATATGACCTCATAAAGGTGAGGAGCACCAGAATCACAGGAGAGCTTGAATGACAGACGTTTGTCCTAAAGTAATTTTACAACACACATAAATCAAGTTTACTGAGAAAGTCACTAAAGTCATAAAGGATCCTCGCATGCGGTTCTGTCTCTAACGTACATCAGAGCAGTAAGTCGAGGAACCAATGAGGCTTCTCGTTAACGGAAACATCTCATCGGATCCATGTTGCACTGCAGCCGCTGTCATATTTACATGTACAGTGATGGGTAATGATGCTTGAAAAAACACAATCGTGAATGATTATTGCTGGAGGCTCCTTCTCATTCCTGTCATGAAATGTGATCACAGCGCTGACAGCACATGTGAGATGATATATATGCAGGGCCTAAAACTAACTTTTTGTCACACCTGGCAATGGCCGGTGACTGTTTTTGCTAAAAATAGGCAGTTATGACACCAAAATTTGTCTATTCCAATTTCGATGTCACAGCTAAAACTACCAAGTGGTTTTAGTGTGTTGCAACAGTGTTCTAGGTGGTTGCCAAAATGTTGCTATGCGGTTGTAGGTCGTTGTCAGGGTTTCTATGTGGTTGTGAGAATGTTTTAGGTGGTTTGAATTCCTCTGTGGTTGCTAGTGTGTTGTGAATTGTCAGGGTGTTGTTATATAGTGATTTGACCATGTTGCTATGCAGTTGCGACAGTGTTCTAGGTGGTTGCCAAGGTGTTGCTATGTGGTTGTTCCAGGTTGAGACCCTGGCATTTCCCTGTAGTTGCTAGTGTGTTGTAGGTGGTTGTCAGGATGTTGTTTTATGGTTGCTATGGTGAGCAATAACACGCTACTATGTGGTTGCAAAAATGTTCTTAGTGATTTTAACATGTTTCTATATGCAATTGCTACAGTGTTACCAAGATGTTGCTATGTAGCTGTTGTGGGTGGTTGCCAGGGTTTCTATGTGGTTGTTAGGGTGTTCTAAGCGGTTGCCATGGTGTTCCTTTGCAGTGTCTATTGTGATTTGAATGGCTGCTGTGTCTTTGCATGCAAATATGTGTAATAATGAATGTGCAGCATTTTATACATGTTCATCCAAAAGAAAACATGAAGAGTATAACATGATACAGCATTTTCATTTCACACCACGAACTTCACTAGTCTAGCTTCCCTCTGTGAACTGTGAACAGAATGCACAATGACACTGCAGTGCCTTTTCCCAGATTAAGATTCGATGGAAAACCGAGACATAACAGGACTGGAGCATTAGCAAAGGGAATAATGAAACGGGTCTAGAGCAGAAAAGAGCTCAAGCCTGTTTTGAGTTACACAGTCATATAACCTTTGTGCGAGTGAAGGATAGTCAAAAATAGATACAGGCATGTAGAGAACGATGCATACTGAACTATGTCCTCCATATACAGTATAAGCAGCTCTAACTCCCCTTTCTGATAATGTTACACACTCTTAAAGGTACAGACCATCAAATAAAAAATAAAAAAAAAGAATTGGCACTGTGGAGCTTTAAAAATGATAAAAAGCACCAACAAAGTATCGTATAAGTAGTCTATCAATGACTGTTCAACACACAAAGCTATAATTTGACTATTAGCTAGAGGTAGTTAAATCTGGACTGGCATGAGGAGAAAATGATTTCAGGGAGAACTTTTTCTTCAAACATCTGTTAGATCCTGAAGGAACTTTGTGCACTTTGGACTGATTGCAGTCTCGTTAATGTTGCATGAAATGCGCTCAGTCAAATGCCTTCACCTGGAAGATGCCATCAGACTGGGCCAAAGCCGTCGCTCGGGAGCTGTGTTTGAGCTCGACCTTCAGTGGTCTGGGAATCGGCATGCCGACTGGTAGAAGAGCCACAAGGCAGTAACAGCTTTGTATAAATCAACCAATAGCACTGAAACAAACACACACACACACACCTTAGGCAACGAGCGACATTGGGTAAGCATTCTAGTATACAACTCTTACTAGTATTGCAATATGCACAGTACATATTGTGTAAATGTTATGCATGCATGGTAATTACAGATGGTCTACATGCACAATGCATGGAATACAATATCCAATTTCTAGTGTGACAAATGACATTTTTGTAAAAAAAAAAAAAAAAAAAAAAAAGATTATTGAAGTAAATACTATTTCAGTCTTTCTACTTCACAATGTCATGCTTAATTCTGTTACTTGCCCTTAGTTCTGAAATTTCCTAGCAATCTCTGAGTGAAAACTGTTTCACCATAATCTATTTTTATGTATTTATAAAAATGTTATTTAGCCTATTTATTTTTAAATATTTACAAATATGTTAAATATATAAAACTTCCTATTTGAGTGATTATTTCATCAGGTTGCCAAAGATTATGATATATATATATATATATATATATATATATATATATATATATATATATATATATATATATATATAACTACAACTACAAAAATATTAAAAATGCACATTTTTTGCAAATGCATTTTATTTCTAAGATGTAACTGTCTGATTTAAACAGTCAATATTGTGTCACGTGACAACAGTTTTAAATGTTTGCCGTTGCATATGCATACTGTATTACTGCTTCAAATACTAAACATAGTAAGCAGTGTACAGTATGCTGTTTCATTCAGGCTCAGAGTGAACAGGTGTGATGCTGTCACACTTTTACAGTTCAGAGTTATTAGTCACAAACTTCATTTCATCCTGTAAAGCCAGTTTTAAACAGGAGGTTTAGAGACCCCTAGGGACACATGAAGGTACTGCAACTGTGGGCTAATAAATAAATAAATGAATAGCCTATCTATGAGTATCTGGGTTTATCAGTGTGAGGGATCCCAGGTCTTAACAAGATGACAACTGCTGCTGTAAATGAAGTAAATGAATGTCGGTGTTGTAAAGTCGTGTCGTACTGTTGACATGTAAATTGGCCGTGAGGCTGCGAGCGCAGGATGGCTTGAGTGTTAATTGAATGTGTAATCCATTTGCTGCTTCAGACTGCAGAAATAAAGCTATCTGGCACAACTCCTGCCTCTCAGAGACAGATTACAGCAGAGACAGGGGAGAAAAGGTCGACTGTCAGAGGAGCAGCAGACGCCGAGAGAAGAGAAAGAAAAGCTGAAAAGAAAAATGTGTTCACATTGAATAATCCATTTAGTAGGCTATAGCATGCTAAATATGCTTGGAATGGCATATACAATGCCCATGTTAACGTTTAATGTAAAACTATAAGGCAACACTTTATTTTAAGGTGATGTAGTCACGTTACTACATGTAGGCTACTAAATTATGAATAATTACACAAGTAACTAACCCTAACCGTAACTCTATTATAAGTCATTACTCAGTACTTATTTGAGTCGGTGCAATGTAACTACGCCACCTTAAAATGAAAGTGTAGCCAGCTATAATATATATATATATATATTATAAGTAAATAACAAAAAATTGGTGCTAAAATGCCAATATAATACTAGCCATATTCCTTATTCATGTCAATTGCAGTTTTTGTTCTGATTGAGGTGTGAATATGACTGTTTTCTGCCTCCCTAGTCTTATTGCTTTAATTTACAGTTATATATGTAATGCTTTTCTATTTTTCCATGATGTCGAATTATAAAAGTGTTTCTACGCATCTCTACACACATTCAAATTACTCGTGAGAGTTGTATTTACATAAAACACGGTGCTTTTGATGTCTTAGGCTGCCATCTAGTGTCTCCGGGGCTAAAAGACTTTCAAGTGCTTCCAGAAATGTGAAACGCAACACAGATAAACAGAGCCACACACAGATCTAGCCAGAGACACGTCAGTCACGTGATCAAATATAGATGAACGTCTCCCTCGAGTCATCCACGAGGGACGTCTGTAGTAGACTTTTAGATCTGTGTGTGGATAAATAGTTTTGTGTGAGTGAATTATTCAGCTCAGGATGAATAATATCTACGCTGACTTTCACTCTACTGTACTCTGCTCCCAGGATATATGGAAAACAGGACTTAAAAGTTTCTTCCCAGTCCACTCAAACTATTTACTGAAACTAAACTGTAAACATAGCTCGATAAGATGGCATCACAATTGGTCTTCCATATTTAGATATCAATGCTCAATGCTGATACTAATTTCACATACAAAAATAAGTATGACTTAAAGGGTTAGTTCACCCAAAAATGAAAATTCTGTCAGTAATTCCTCTCCCTCATGTTGTTCCAACCCCGTAAGACTTTCGTTCATCTTCGTAACACGAATTAAGATATTTGTGATTAAATCTGAGAGCTGGATCACTCCTCCATAGGTGTAGCGAAGAGCTACCTGAAGCTGCTAGGGCTAGTTGGATCGCAGTGAACCAGGTGTGTCGGTCAGAACACCACAGAGCAACGTGTCAGTTTGAACTGATTTTATTATTGCTGGTATGAAGAATCAACATTAGAGGGAGGAGTCAGCCTTTACAAAACCATTAACAAGCTATGAGGGTTTGAGATGAATGGTGCAGTGGACTGTGTAGGGCTTCCTTTCGCAGCCTCCGGAGGAAATGGATCTCCTTAGCTTTGATTGAGCCTGTTTGAGCCTGAGGACGATTACCGATGAGCATGCAGTAGTTGATCGACAATGACACACTGCGTGAGCAGAGTAGGCACACTTAGCGGAGACCTGATGTACAGTCAGTGAGTCCTGCTTTAACTGAGGTGAACTTTGCTCATAAGTGGACTGAATGCATATCAGCTGCCGTAGACTTGGTTGGCATTATCATAGGTAGGGATGTAGATGCACGTACGGGTGTGTGTGTGTGTGTGGTTTCTCTGCAACACACAAAGAGCAATACTCAAATAACAGCAAACACTATTACAAATCATCATTCACATACTGACTATAGGCTGCTCCCCTCATGTCAACAATGATGCATAAACATCTTCCATCACATTTACTTTCACTATTTATCTACATTATTTACTGTAACATTATAAACATTATAACTCTGAACTTTAAAGATCGACAGATAAGTTATAAGAGCTGGCACGGATTAATTAACATCGCCATGTAACATTATACAGCCGATAACTGCGTCATTACTGATAACGAGCATCAATCAGCGAACATTGCAAGATTAAAAGTACTCACTCTTTATAGGACGCACACAAACACAACATACATCCAATCGGAGGGTGATAATGATTCTGATGCACGTCTTCAGCTGTTCGTGATTGCGGTGAACCTGACTGCGAGCAGCGGCTGATGCAATGTCATTCGCACTGAGCGGAAGAGATAGCTGCTCTTCCGGTCACTCCCTACAGACTTCATAATAAGAGTCCCAACTAAAATAGTGCAACTGTGCTCTAACACCATCTTATTAAGAGCCTTTTGCACAGCCGCCCCCAAATTGCGTGCAATTTGCTCCCATAAAAGGCTCATCCTCAATTTGAAACCGTCGGAGGGCATTCCTCATCCTCCTCAGCATCTGGGATAACTGGAAGAGTAATAAGCCGGGCAACTGGCCGGGTATATACTTTGTCTTTGACTTGCACGTCCGCTGATCGCACATGACCATCTGCGCTCGGATGTACTTTAACCACTCTGCCAACTGGCCAAAGTGCCCTGGGGAACTGGGGGTCCATCAACAGGACTACTGAATCCACTGTCAGATCAGCTGGGGCACCATGCCACTTCTGCCTGCATTGAAGGGTTGGCAGGTAGCACCTGATGAACCTTGCCCAGAAGTGATCTGCTATAACTTGGCAGTGTCGCCATCTCCGCCGGCTTAGTCCTTCGCTCTTAGGGTAGACAACTGGAGGCAGTGCTCCATCAAGCCGCCCCATCAAGAGGACATTAGGAGTCACAGCGTCCAAGTCAGCAACACTGGATGAGGTATAGCCCAAAGGTTTGGTATTCAGTATTGCCTCTACCTCCAGTAAGGTAGTATGTAGTACCTCCTCAGAGATAGGTTGACCTCCAATGACAGTATACAGTGCAGTCTTGACAGACTTGATCTCCCTCTCCCATGTTCCCCCGAAGTGAGGCGCTGCAGGTGGGTTGAAGTGGAAATTAATTTTCTGATTGGCTAAGAGTCGTTGGAGGTCGGAGGACATGCTGTTAAAAGACTCACGGAGCTCCTTCTCTCCTGCCTTAAAGTTCGTACCCTGGTCGGAATAGAGTTCAGCTGGAGTCCCTCTTCGAGCGATGAACCGCCTGAGGCTCATCAGGAAGGAGTCGGCATCCATACTGTGGAGAATGTCTAGGTGCACCGCCCGGGTGGTAAGACACTTATAGATGATGCCCCATCTCTTCTCTGAGCGTCGTCCTATTTTGACTTGAAAAGGCCCGAAGCAGTCGACGCCAGTGGAGAAGAACGGCGGTTTGTATAAGCGTAGACGGGCCACAGGTAGGTCGGCCATCTTCGGGACCAACGGCTTAGATTTCCATCTTCGGCACTCCTTACACTGGTGTTGCACCCTTCGAACTGCCTCCCTGCCACGGAGGATCCAGAAGACCCGGCGCATCTCGGCGAATACTCGCTCAGGACCCGGATGACAGAGACGAGCATCGTAGTCCTGGATAAGGAGTTTTGTTGCTGGATGCAAAGGGTCCAGGATAACAGGATGTTTGAACGCAGGGTCTAACCATTCGGCACGTCGGAGTCTTCCTCCAACTCGTATGATTCCCTCGTCGGGGTCCAGCTCCGGGGACAGGGCAAGAAGACGACTACTTCGGAGTACCATTTTCCCTGCCTTTAGGTGACGCAACTCCTCCGGAAAGCACTCAGCCTGAACTCTCCGGTAGATAGTCATCTCAGCCTGCCGGTAGTCTTCCGCTATCAAGGACTCATCACGGTCTGCCGCCCCATGTACCTCCTGTGCTACGGACTCGACCATATCCTTCCAGGACTCGTATGACTGACCCAGGTGGGTCTCCAGTCTGTCTGCTCTAGATATCACTCCACACGAAGCAGACTTCTTGTACTCCGTGACATCCTCTTCTGGTGCCTTTCCAGGTGAGGATGGCCATTCAGCAGGTCCCTTGAGGAGAAAGGACGGTCCTTGGCTCCAGCGGTTAGGCACAGCCAATTCCGCCAGGGTTTTCCCACGAGTCACATCATCTGCCGGGTTTTGTGCGGAGTCGACATAGCGCCAGGTACTCTCTCCTGTTAGCTCCTGGATCTCAGAGACACGTGTACCCACGAAGACTTTGAAGCGACATGACTCTGACTGTAACCAGGTTAACACTGTTGTCGAATCGCTCCAGAGAATTGTCTGATCCGTCTTCAGCGTCAGTTCTCTCTCTAACGTCTTTGCCAACTGGGCAGCTGTCAAGGCACCACAGAGCTCGAGACGGGGAATGGAATGTTGCCGTCGGGGTGCTACCCTGGATCTAGCCGCCAGGAATGCCAGGTAAACCCGTCCTTCAGTATCTTCTGTTCTCAGATAAGAGACTGCTCCGTAAGCCCTTTCAGAGGCGTCACTGAACACGTGGACCTGTCTGGAGGCAACCATCTGATCGGCTTGAGCTGAAGCATAGTGCCGGAATAATGAGATGCTTGGCAGGAGATGTAACTCTGATTCCCACTCCTTCCATGCTTTCTGCAGATCCTGAGGGATAAGTGGGTCATCCCAGTCACGCGGCTTGTCCCACATGGTCTGGACGATCATTTTGGCGCGGGTCGTGTAAGGTGCAATGAATCCCAAGGGGTCATATTGTCGGGCGAGCACCTTGTAAACATTCCTCATTGTGAGTGCTCCATACTCTAGAGGTCGACTTTTGTAACCTAAGGTGTCTGTCTCCCAGTGCCAGCTGAGTCCAAGGGCTGGTTCAGAAAGTTCAGGTTCATCGTGCGAAAGCCATCGCTCCATGCTGTCGGACCTCGCCTCTGCAGGTAGGTGTCTGAGGACATCAGGTATGTTGCAGGCCCACTGCCTGATCTCAAACCCTCCAGATGCTAGCACTTCCCTGAGCCGGTCCACCAGCTCCTTAGCTTCCTCTGCTGTGTGCACACTTTGAAGACAGTTGTCCACGTAGAAGCAGTGCTCCACTGAATGCCTGACTCCTTCTCCTGGCCCCCCATGATCCCTTGCATGCATTTGGAGGGCGAAGGTGGCGCAACACGGTGAACAAGCAGTGCCAAATGGTAAGACCTGCCACTCAAAGACATCAGGGGGGTTTTCCCTCTTCATGTCCCTCCAGATAAACCTGAGGAGTGACCGATCTTCTGGTAGGAGGTGAACCTGGTGGAACATGCCTCTAATGTCACCACTGACTGCTACTGCATGTTCCCTGAAGCGCAGTAAAACGCCCAGAAGAGAGGATCCCAAAGTCGGTCCAGGAAGGAGGGTATCATTGAGGCTTCGACCTCTGAATTGGAAGGAGCAGTTAAAGACCAAACGACTCTTTCCGTTATGGCTCACTAGGTGGTGGGGTATATACCACGACTCAGCTGTGGTCGAGGCATCCCTTTGGTCAATCTTCTTAACCGCTCCTGTATCCACCAACTTGCGAATTGCTGCACAGTACTCATCGGCTCTTAAGGGGTCCCAGGCCAAACGTCTCTCCAAACTTCTGAGGCTGGGTAAGACGGCTTCCTTGGGAGCTTGGAGAGGGGGAATGTCTCGCTTCCGTAGCAGAGGCGTGGCATATCTGTGGATGCCTGCAACCTTTACTCGTTTTGTCTTGGCCTCTAGGAGCTCCACCGCTTCCTTATCCTGCTTCGACCTCGTTGCCAGTTTAACACTCTGGAATGGCAGTGTGTCCATCTTCCAAAGCTTCTCCACATTCTGCATCAACTCCGTCGTCTGGGGTGAGACACTAGTGAAGAGACACTGCTGGGTGCTAGGTGCCCACTGGGTAAGGTGCGCGGGCCCTTGAAGCGTCCATCCCAGTCTCGTACGAATGGCTGCCGGACCTCCCGGAGGGCCCATCTTCACCGGCTCGATAGGGTTAAGTAGATGGGGGTAGTCAGCGCCAATTAACACGAGCGGCTTAACATGATCGAATGCCTCGAGGGGGAGATCTGCCAGGTGTTTGTACTTCCTCTTCAAGCTGGCGATGGGGTAGGAGTGGTCCGCTAGACCCAAGCGTTGAGAGGTGAAGGCCTCCACTATCCGGAATGTTCTCTTGGGATTGGTAGAGGATGATATTTTAAATGAGACAGCAGCTCCCTTCAGGGTTTGAACTTCCTGCCTAATCGTGCGGAGAGCAAGGTCCTCAGGCTTCTTCTCCAAACCCAACTTATCAACGGCCTCGGGGAGGAGCATTGTGCGCTCAGAACCATCGTCCAGAACTGCGTAAGTGTCTAATGTCCTGTCTCTGTTGCGCAGGAGAACTCTGACGACTTTCAGCAGAACCCGAGAGTGGGCCGATGGTCTGTCCAGGTAGAGGACTTCTGTACTAGTGCTTACCAGACAGCTTTCAGCCTTCGGCATCTCAGCCTTGGGGCGTGCGTTGGCGTCATGCAAGACCCTCAGATGCTTCCCTTGACACACCTCGCAGAGTTTCTTGAGGTCACATTGCGCTGCCTGATGTGCTCTCCCGCATCTCCAACATCTCTTATTAGCCCTGATCCACTCAATGACCTCCTCTTTGGTGAGTCTCTGAATGGCTGGACACCTATTTAAGAAGTGCTCTGTGTCCTCACAGTATGGACAGTAGGGCTTTGATTTGCTCTTCCATTTCATCGCAGATGAGCTCTGACCCTCTTGTCTCAATCCTCGGTTAGACGAATAGCTCTCTGCTCCATGCAGCACTGTAGCTACTGGCTTGCTCCGTCGCTTCTCGGCTCGGTATCCTGACAGCCCTGGGATACGGATGTCCGAAGGGTTGTCGTAACCTTGGCACCACGACTCGTATCGGAGCCATTCCGCCAGGTCGAGCAGTGTATGAGTATGTCCGGGACGATGGAACATCTGACGTCTGAAGTTCGCTCTCATCTCCATCGGAAGCTTGGTGAGGAGTCGTGCCACATGTGAGCCACATCTCAGCTCGACTTCTCCATCTGGGCCCAGTGTCTGTAACATACCTACAAGTGACTGAACATGCAGGGAGAACCTCTCAAAGGCAGCTACATCTCCTCTTCTGATCTCAGATGAATCCATCACTGCAGCGATCCTCTGTAAGGCTACATGGTGCGGCTGGCCGAACTTCTCGGTCATGGCTGCCATGGTGTCAGTGTACGGCCTAGGCGAGTTAATATAGGAGTCAGCAATGAGACAGGCCTCTTCAAGTTTCACGTGATCCACCAGAATCTGATACTTAAAAAGCTCTGTAGCGTCGGTGGGTAGCAGGTTTGCTAGGGCTAGTTTAAGCCGAGAGAACTCCATCGGGTCCTTATGGACGAAGAAAGGAATTCTTGGTGCTGGCCCCCTGTACTCTCCTCCTCCCAGAGTCACTGATGCTGGCGAGAACTGTCTTCCTCGAGCAGGGTGTGGTTGGCTTGTATCAGGCCTGGCTGGGTACTGAGTTGAGGATTCCGCATCAGTGCGATACATACTGGGCTGCGGACGTGAGATGGGCATGTAAGGTGCTGGCCCCGAGGTGTAGGACCGGGTGTGATGCTGCTCAGGACCTTCTTTAGGCTGAGGGTGGTTCCAGCTACGAGGGGTAGACTGTGGTCGAGTGTGGGCTGTGACGCTGGATATCATACTGTCCCTCATTAGCTGTAACTCGCTCATCATTCTGTCTATGACGGTAACCACCCGCTGCTCCTCGGCAGCCGCAGATGGTGGAGGGTAGTCAAAAGAAGGCCATGGTGGAGGGGGCAATCCCTCGTCATACTCTTCCTCAAGCACTAATGAGTCACTCGGTAATGGAAGGGGTGGCACTGGCCATCGTTCTGAGGGTGGATCCTGCTGCGCTGCTCCTAGCACTCTGGCTGAGGCTGTTAGCTCACACGATTCCCTTCTATTATCATGTGGTGAGGCAAAACTGTACTGCATGCTCTCTCCGTGTAGCCTGCTCGGTTCATCCTCCGTGTAGGGCATAGGGGTATGTGGCCATCCTAGGCTTGGGATGTTAATGCTCTCCTCAGGGCTTGCGGAATAATCGTCCTGTGCATTGGGGAGCCTACCCCACTTCACATGAGGGTGTGAACTCCACTCATCCCCTCTAGGCGTGTGTGGTACTGGGCTGACATGTGGTGGGCCACGTATCTTTGGTCGCACTGCACTGACCTCATAATCCCTCAAATAGGATGGCTGCCTTAGCTGCCGTCTGGGCCGGGTGGATGGGGCCCACGATGCTTCATCACTCTGTTGCATGCTCCCAGCACAGCTGCGATCCGGCTCGAAGGACCAAAAATGTAGCGAAGAGCTACCTGAAGCTGCTAGGGCTAGTTGGATCGCAGTGAACCAGGTGTGTCGGTCAGAACACCACAGAGCAACGTGTCAGTTTGAACTGATTTTATTATTGCTGGTATGAAGAATCAACATTAGAGGGAGGAGTCAGCCTTTACAAAACCATTAACAAGCTATGAGGGTTTGAGATGAATGGTGCAGTGGACTGTGTAGGGCTTCCTTTCGCAGCCTCCGGAGGAAATGGATCTCCTTAGCTTTGATTGAGCCTGTTTGAGCCTGAGGACGATTACCGATGAGCATGCAGTAGTTGATC
The DNA here is from genome assembly GCA_031834385.1 of Semotilus atromaculatus. Lineage (NCBI taxonomy): Eukaryota > Metazoa > Chordata > Actinopteri > Cypriniformes > Leuciscidae > Semotilus > Semotilus atromaculatus. The sequence goes on from JAULUF010000009.1 coordinate 55,376,551, forward strand.
GACAATGACACACTGCGTGAGCAGAGTAGGCACACTTAGCGGAGACCTGATGTACAGTCAGTGAGTCCTGCTTTAACTGAGGTGAACTTTGCTCATAAGTGGACTGAATGCATATCAGCTGCCGTAGACTTGGTTGGCATTATCATAGGTAGGGATGTAGATGCACGTACGGGTGTGTGTGTGTGTGTGGTTTCTCTGCAACACACAAAGAGCAATACTCAAATAACAGCAAACACTATTACAAATCATCATTCACATACTGACTATAGGCTGCTCCCCTCATGTCAACAATGATGCATAAACATCTTCCATCACATTTACTTTCACTATTTATCTACATTATTTACTGTAACATTATAAACATTATAACTCTGAACTTTAAAGATCGACAGATAAGTTATAAGAGCTGGCACGGATTAATTAACATCGCCATGTAACATTATACAGCCGATAACTGCGTCATTACTGATAACGAGCATCAATCAGCGAACATTGCAAGATTAAAAGTACTCACTCTTTATAGGACGCACACAAACACAACATACATCCAATCGGAGGGTGATAATGATTCTGATGCACGTCTTCAGCTGTTCGTGATTGCGGTGAACCTGACTGCGAGCAGCGGCTGATGCAATGTCATTCGCACTGAGCGGAAGAGATAGCTGCTCTTCCGGTCACTCCCTACAGACTTCATAATAAGAGTCCCAACTAAAATAGTGCAACTGTGCTCTAACACCATCTTATTAAGAGCCTTTTGCACAATAGGCTTCTAAGGAACTGAAACTTGTTCCCCCGAAAAGTTATTAAAGACGTCGTTAAAATAGTCCAAGTGACTACAGTGGCTCAATCAATACTTTTTGTGCGCAAAAACAAACAAAAATAACGACTTTATTTCAACTACTAATTTCCTTCTCTGTGGGCCTCGTCAGTTAACGTAGTGTGATAGCGTAGTGTGATTGCGTAGTGTGATAGCTTAGTGTGATAGCGTAGTGTGATGGCGTAGTGTGATAGCTTAGTGTGATAGCGTAGTGTGATAGCTTAGTGTGATAGCGTAGTGTGATAGCGTAGGGTACACCACAGAAGCGATACGCAGTTTTAGCTACTACGAGAGGCCGACCGAGAAGGAAATTATTAGTTGAATAAAGTCGATATATATATATTTTTTTTTTGCGCACAAAAAGTATTCTCGTCGCTTAATAAACTGAAGATTGAGTCACTGTAGTCACTTGGACTATTTTAACGATGTTTTTAATAACTTTTCGGGAGAACAAGTTTCAGTCCCTTAGAAGCCTATGGAGGAGTGATCCAGCTCTCAGATTTAATCACAAATATCTTAATTCGTGTTCCGAAGATGAACGAAAGTCTTACGGGGTTGGAACAACATGAGGGTGAGTAATTACTGACAGAATTTTCATTTTTGGGTGAACTAACCCTTTAAAGGTACAGTAGCAAAAAATTCCTTATGGCCAGCACAAAGGCTGAATAGCCTATTGGTCATAAAAAAAAATTAAATATTGTCAAGGAAATTAGACTGAAGTTATATTCAGATATTAGTGATATATACAATTATATACCCGTAATTATGCAATGGAATGGTGTGTTAATCACAGCTTTCTTACTGTAGAGTTAATAATATGTCCAATCAATATTTTTAGTCAATTTGTAGCCTACAATAAGAAATTTAAACGCATACATATTTCTGCTAAATCATCTTTTAGAAGCACACTAGCAATACAGATGGCCTGAAAGTCAACATGCATGAACTAAAAACCAATTCCAATTTTCATTTTTACAGTATGGGATTGGCTGTCGTGTTTTGGTGGGCGGGCTTTTAAATAAAGTGCACGTGATCAAAGGTCTAAACTTCATTGGCTGAGTCTGGCTACAGTTTCAACAACAACTTTAAAACAAAGTCAATCTACAGCTGACCACTTGGTGGCGCTGTTGTCTATGTCAAATATGCTGTATTATATCTCACACATCTGCACTACGGCTTTGGCAAACTGACACTGCTTAAGTAAATAATTGCTGTCATCATTCATATAAATAAAAGCTCTTTTAATGAACTTATAAAGCTCACCACACTATTGCACACACTGTTGCATTGTTTGCAAATCTATAAAAGGCACGCTATTTAAAAATATCCCAAGCAGTTTTTGATGGTTTGGATATATGTGTAACATGTAGAGGTGGAGCATTTATGACTGAGGAGTTTTGTTACACTCCTCCTATGAAAGCTTCAATCATTTCATCACACACAGACGTCTCACACTGGGAAAGCAACTACTGGACAACTAGCTATATAGGAAAGCTGGAGAAGATCAAGTGGATCTGGGACGCTGAAGACGACACAATGCAATTAGTTGATGTGGAGATAGAGAAACACACGGAGAACAGCTCAAAGTTTCTGTCACACTCTATCGAGGAAATACTGAAAAAACCTTCCAGTTTGACAGAGCGACCTGACAGAACAGACAAGAAACTTAAAACATCTGGATGTACACGGACCAACATAAAGCCAGACGCTCCTAAAATCAGCCAATGCACAGGTGTCTTTATTTATTTATCATTGTTTTATTTAGTATTGTTTGATATTAGAAAAATAAGTAACACTTTGTCATTGTTACATATATGTTAGGCCTACTTAACATAGTAATAACAGTAAATTATGCATACATGCAATAACTCTCAACCAAATCCTAATCCTACTCTATAGTAGGCCTAGTTGCATAATATTACTCAGTACTTAAATATATAATTACACTGTAACAATGACACCGTAAAATAAAGTGTAGGCTAAACGAAAAATAGACCATTTCTAATCTGTTTAACCCAATAAGAGGCAATTTTTTGAATACATTTCTGATGGTGCAGCTCGTGGGTCCGGGCACAGACGGGTACGGACCACTTTCACGGTGACCCAGCTGGAGGACCTGGAAAGAGTTTTCCAGGACACACACTATCCTGACGCGCACACCCGAGACCGGGTCGCGTGCCGAACACAGCTCTCCGAGGGACGAGTGCAGGTACGCCGTCCGAAACAGCCGGAAACATCCGGTGCATCCTTTCCTTAAGATATGGCTATCGCAATATTAAGATATAACACTTTGGTTTCTGGTTCACATGTTATTGGTTCATGTTAAACTGACTTGAAACAGTTACTGTTGTGTAGGCATATAAGGAAGAAATGTATCATTTATTATTCAACTCAACACAAAATTAATCTTTATTTTAATCACCTTTTATCTTTTTGGATTTGTCCAAGTTGTTCTGTGCGCGGATAAAATAATTTATATAAAAGTACAAATATTGAGCTGTGATTAATATAATATAATATAATATAATATAATATAATATAATATAATATAGCCTAATATAATATAATATAACAATATAATATAGCCTAATATATTATATTGTTATATTATAGTATAGTATACTATATTATAGTAGCCTATACAAATAGTGACATGGTAAATATTATTATATATAATAATATTTACCAGTCAGTATTTGTACTTTTAGGCTATACAAGTATGTAGGCCTATGCTGTATATAGCCTACTTTGAGAGTCTACATAAAATATTGTACTTAATACTATAATATAAACTATAATAGCCTATAATATACATAGTACGGATATTAAATGGATATGAATAAGTGTGTCATGTGCTGTTGTTACAATTTATTTTGATATAACACTTTGGTTTCTGGTTCACATGTGATTGGTTCATGTTAAACTGACTTGAAACAGTTACTCGTTGACTTTACTTGATTTCATTTAGAAATAACATGTTTCAATCAAGTTATCCAATCAAACGGGACTTTCACTTCCCAACATGCTTTGCAAAGGGGCTGAACTGGGAGAGTAAATGTTGAAATAAAGTGTTATTTTATGCATTGTTTATAATATAAAAACTATTGATTTTAGTTTTTTAGTTGTTTAGTTTAATAACTTGTTAGAAACCTAACAAAATTTTGATTTGCTTTAATAAGCAAACACTATATGGTTGTACTCTGGATGAAACCAGTATAACCTCTGAACTAATGAAGTGGAAAGAAAACAAAAGTTATATTTAGTTTGCTGATATTTTAATCACAGGATTAAACCAGAAGCATTAAATGGGATAAATTTAAATGAAAACCATTTAACTCTTTCAAGTTAAATGGACATCACTGATTCGAGTTAGTTGTACATGGTTGATTGTTTTGGGGTTTACTTGTTTCAATCAAGTAGAACCACTGTCCATGATTGAATCTTGTTCAGCCAAAGAGAGATTTTTTAAATAGTTGTTTATCGTATTTGTTTAGATCTGGTTCCAGAACCGACGGGCGAAGTGGAGACGCAGTGAAGCTAAAGCCGCGCACAGACCGTTAGCAGTGCTGAGAGATGCACAACACACTCCCCACCTCCTGACTCCTGTCCTCTACGTTCCCGTAAATACTTTCATTCACATCCATACATGAGAAGAGACCTTTGAGCCAAATCACTGATGTCCCAAAAACTGCTGTAGAGAAAAGCAAAAGGATAGCATAAATAACTTACCTTTAACTTTATTAACAAAGTTAACTAAATAACTTTAATTTAGCTAATATTTTTTAAGAAAATCACATGATGACCAGTAATGAACCCAAAGGTCTTGATCAGCTGATTCAGGTGTTTCAAATATTAGTATATTATTAGATGACATAAGATTTGAGATTTTAATATTTAACTTAATATTATTAGTAGAACTTAATATTTAATTCAGAGCCATTTAAATTCCAGCCACTTGCAAAATCATCCAGCCACTTTCAAATTTAGCTTAAAATCTAGCTAACATCCCACACTGTTTATGAAAAGATGGATTATTATTTTTTTGTATTTTTCGTTTCAAGGAAAAATACAGAAAGCAGGCCTTTAATAATTTCGTAAATCAAAGACACTTTTAAGTGCACGCAATTACATATAAACCAAAACAGTATTAGTAATTAAAAGATGGATTTTAAAGTTGACATGAAATGATAATTCACCATATCTATTTTGCAAATGCATGCTATATAGCCGTGCATTTGTTTCTTTTTTTAACAAATGTTTTGACCTTGTAATAAAAACCAGACCTTCTGGTGAAAACTTCAGACTGATGTACTTCATCATTCAGAGCTCTTAAACTCCGCCCCTTTACTTGTGATGCCACGCCCACATCTCAACATCCAATCAACAACCAATGCACCAAGTCCCCGCCCTACTTTTTCCCCCTTTTTTCGATAACACAAATGTACATCACAATATGAAAAAGATTAGATGCTACTTCAGTTTCATTGCGACTTGCACTAAAAATGAATTTGCAATATAGCTAATATTTCTGTTTCTTATTGACTTTTTTCAATTCCAGTGCCGGAGCTTTCACCAGCAGTTCTGGCTGCCGGAGTCAATCTGTCTTCCCATTGGCTCTCCTGAATATCATCGTTCATACTTTTGACCTTTCATAGGTCTGCCACCATTCAAACTTAAAATAGGTGAAACTCGAAAAATTAGAATATCGTGCAAAAGTTCATGTATTTCAGTCATTCAAATTAAAAGGTGAAACTAATATATTTAGTATATAACTATATACATATGCATGATTATACTTTTCAGAGGGCTGACATTTCTGTATTTAAAATCCTTTTTTTCTTATTGATTTCATGTAATATTCTAATTTTCTGAGATCTTGAATTTGGGGTTTTCATAAACTGTAAGCCATAATCATCAAAATTATAACTTTTGCACGATATTCAAATTTTTCGAGTTTCACCTGTACATTTTCAGCTTCAGTGTTATGAAGATCAAGGCCTTTTGGATCTAAAGCACATTTAATATCTTGTATCATATCAACTGTTAACTTTTCCACACTGGTGTATATTTAAGCATGACTGTATCGTGTGTTTTTGTATATAAAATGTATTTAAAAAAATAAATCATACGTGAAGTGATGAACGTGTGGCAAGTTGTAAATCAATTTCCTTATCTCATCACAATAAAACCCTGATAAAACCACTAAGTTAATAATAGGCCTATAATTTGTGACACAGCACTCACGACTGAACGGAGAGATTTCCAGAAGATGAAAGATGAGATCTCATTCCCAGAGGTCTGAAGACAATATTTCCTTCTTGAGAAAATGGCAAAAGGAAAAGTTCAGGCTCATACAAGTTAATCAATGCTGTTTTCTAACAAATATGATATCTACAAATCTATAATCTAGTGGAATTATACACAGCAAACAAAAATATATTCTAAGTTTTGCTAATGTTTCCATTAAGTTATTGGGAATTATATTTGCGTTATTTCTGAATGCTATCTGGATGTTCAAAATGTCCTGTTTTTAAACATTCCACTTTAGAATTTTCAAAACAGAATGTTACATTCAAATGTTCTCTGAATGTTCTGAAACAAGTCGTAACATTTAAACATTAGAACATCCAACTGAAAAACGTTGAACAACGTATAAATAAAATTTTTGTGCTAACATTATTAAAGATAGACAAGATAACCTTGAACAAACGTTATATTTACGCCACTGGAAGAATGTTTGTTTATAACATTAAGAGTATGTGTTTGGGTTTAATTAAACAACTTAAATATGTATTTAACTAATTGTTCATCACAAGTGTTCTATTAAACAGCATCATGATGTTATCTTCGCCCTCCAGAGATAAACTGTAAACTTGAATGGATATGGTGCCATAAATGAATTTTGTTGTCGAAATGTCTAATTATCACTGAATTGGTTTATTGTCTCTTAAACCATAAAGTTGGGCTTTATCTTAATTTGACTGAGTTCACAGGCAGGTCAGGATGGGTTGAGAGGGCAAACACAGGGCGAATGCTGAAGGAAAACACACGACAGATAACAGCAAACAAGCTGAACAAAAATCAAACCCAAGCCTAGTAGGCTAATCTCAGGGCGACAGGGCTGATGAACACGTTTTTCAGTTTGAAGGATAGAAATCATAAAATCTTGGAATGTTTAGATGTTAGAAATCAACATACAAATTACAAAACCACTCCTAGTGTACACAAATCCTGAGTTTCTGACATAATGCTCCTGTATTGCACTTTAATATTACTAACTGTTCTGGAGAATGCAGTTTGCCAACTTGGTTTCTTGAAAAGTCTATTTGCGTTCTGTATATGAATACATTTGTGTGGTGCATAAACAAATGTGTCCTACAGAATAATGCACTCAAGCACAAACATGCCTCATAAAATTGTAAAATACATGTATCTTCTTATTGGACTTTGAGATTTATGTAATTTGTGTGCCACAATTTATGACATGTTGATTCATGTTACGTATAATCTGAGCTGGAATATTTTCTGTACATAAATAAGTTACACATGTTATTGAAGCTTGTTTCTGCCCTGGAAATAAAACATAAAAAAGGTAATTTTAACTTTTAACTCACGATTCAGACTTTTTTCAGTCAGAATTGTGAGGAAAAAAATCTAAAACAAAACAAGCTTCTAAAACACGTATTTTCACAGGATACAATATATTATGTGAAATTTGTGGGAGTCTTATTGTAAAGATTACATGTATTGCAATAATTTAACAAAGTCATGTTAAAACATCCCTACTACCTGACAGACACTGAAATAGATAGAGAGAAATACGTTTCTGATAAAGGGGGCGAGCAGCACGTACTTTATTAGCCAATCAGAAACTGACTCGCATTTACCTGGAGGGCGACGTTTTGGAGGGATAGGAAACAGTTCTAGTACAAAAACAACAAAAAAAGTGTTTTTAAAGAACAGGGCTGTGTCCAAAATCGCCCCCTATAGCCTAACCTAATAAATGGGTCACGTTTTGAGGAAACAGCCATTTGTAGTGTCCGAAACCATAGTGGAAGTTATCAAGTGCAAATTCTTTAATTAAGGTTACAGTTTCAATGACATAGCTAGTTCAAGATAAATATTTACATTACTAGCCTACTGGAGTAGGGGGAGAGCGGGGCACAACGTAAAACTTTTTGACTTTTTCAGTTTGTGTAAATTTACTTAAGGTTTAGAGTATTTTTTTTCCCCCACATTAATTTCCCGCATGTCTAGTACAATTATGTGGTTTTGTTTTATTATTACAGTGTATACTTTTTTCTAGATTTACCCTGAAAGAATGGAAGTGAAATATGACAACTTGGTGGGGTACATAGTAACATGTGAGGGGCACATTGTAACATCACCATATGACAGCTTAAAATGCTATCTGATCTAATAAAAAAAAATATACAAGTCAAACCAAAATATTTTCTTAATAAAATACAATTATTAACTTTTTCATATAAAATAATGACATTTTTTTATAATTAAAAATAAACTAATTTTTGAGTTTGACAACAAACACACCAGAAAACGCAGCTATACAGCATAGTTCAAAACAAAATAATAATGAATAATTTCTGAACATTGACTCTCAGTCTTTATTTACATGTTTCTCATGTTTTCTCGATAGAATTCATAAAAGTATAGAATATAATAGCATATTTCTAATAGGGGCACATTGTAACGCAGTGTTACAACATGCCCCAACTGCACAACTGGGGTTTAAACCCCGCTAGTGTCTTCTGCTAGTTAGCGAAGCATTAAATAACTATATCAACTGTTAAACAACAGATTGGAGATTAAAATAATATCAGATTTGTCTAATTTTAAATAAACACAAAAAATAGAGATGAAAAATTAACTTAAGTAAGAAATGTATTTTGCTATGGTTAAATAAATGTTCAGTGATATCTTACAAAGATTTCTGAATTTTGGCGCAATTTTGATATGGCAACTAGTAAATACACCAAGTTTCGTCATGCTGGCATGTGTGGAAATATTTAAAACAAGTGTGTTACATCTAGCCCCGTGTTACGTTGTGCCCCGCGCTCCCCTAACTACCCCCCCCCCCCCCCCCCTCCTAACATTTTGTTTATATGCGTAGCTACTCTTGTACAATTTGATTGGTTCCCGAAAAAATCAGACAAATTATTCATTTCCGAATCGGAAATCACTACGTAGTTGAAGAGTGTAAACGGTGGAAGTTAGCAAAATCAGGGAAAACATGGGTGCATCTCAATCATCTCCTTATCTAGTAGTAATAGTGGCTCATACACATTGGGACCAGTGGCTGTGTTCAGAATCACCCCATATACCCTTAAAAAGTGCACTATTAGAGGGAACACAGCCATTTGTAGTGGTGTTAAGCCATTTGCATAATGCACCAGTGTACTGTAACCGATTTACGCTCAAAGACTAGAGAATACCCATAATGCACCAGTGTACTGTAACCGATTTACGCTCAAAGACTAGAGAATACCCATAATGCACTGTGAGAATTGAGCGCCAAATTAATTCCTGCGTCTCACCAGAAGATGACGCCTAATCATCCATCCATCCATCCATTTTCCAAACCGCTGGTCTAATGTGGCTATAAATATCATACAGTTTCCATGACAGAGTTCAAGATAAATCTTTTCATCATCGATTCTCCTTGGTTTTTGCGGTGCATTGTGTTTTTTTTTTCAGAGAGTGAAGGTTTTCATGTTTTGTTATTGTTTTATGATACAATACTCAAGTTAACAACACAAAATATCGGCACAAAAATAGGCCAGGAACTACGGATTCATGTCCTTTGTGTTGTAGTAAGTTCACGACTTTCTCTCGAGGCATTGCATCACACACTCGTTTATTTTTTACTGCTATAGCCTTACCTTGACTTCTTTACTCTTCTAAATGTTCAACTTTTCACCTTAGTGTTTATCTGTGTTTACAGCCTCTATATTATGCAATGACGTGAAATCCAGACTATCTCGGTCTTATCAGCGCACTTCTGACTACGGCAGAAAACCCGGTATTTAATTGGTCAATAGAGGATTAATCAATATTTCCTGACTAATACACCGATGTTGGATCTTACTGTCTATGTGAAAAAAAAAAAAAAAAACGTTACCATGGTGAACAGTGATTAATGCTACCAGCATATATGTGAATGCAGAGTTTAATGAATGTACAGGCTTGTATGGCAAGATTATCAATGTTTAGGAGACGTCTGCCCTCTTGTGACATCTTTAGAGACTTTACTCTTCAGATAAATCAAAAACAATCCTACGGCAAACGCTGAGTTTATGAATATTAATGACGTAATGTGACGTTTCCCACTACGCCTAACGTTACCTGGTTGGCTGAAAGGCAGATAAATATTAAAATAAGGGCGCTGGCGATTTCAACCATAGACCGTAAAAAAGATCTCAACACAGACTGTGATAACGCGTGTATACAAGGCCGGATTTACCACCGGGCCGATTGGGCCGGTGCCCGGGGGCCTCCGACCTCTAGGGGGCCTCCAAGACCCCACTAACTGTGTGGCCTCGTCCTTTTATTTTTATTTTTCATTATTAAATTAAATAAAAATTAATTAATGCGTATATGATTGTGTATGTGTGTGAACAATTTATTTACACACAAAAAGTATCATGATCAGTTTTTCGGCTGTGTCGGATGATGACGAGTCAGCTTACCGCAGAAACTGTTGATAGCGGCATAACAGGCGGTAGAAGATAGTGTGAAAAGTTGAGGACAAAAAACAAACAACATGGATAAAAAACGGTGGAGCAGCGGAGCCACAAAACGCAAAGCTAAAAGGGAGAAGGACAGCAAAGAGGATTTAATTAGGAGTAATATTCCAACCATCTCTACTTTTTTCAAAAGTTGGCTCGACGAAAATAAAGAGCCTGGCGGCGCCGGCGCCAGCGCTGATGCTAGTAAGGAGTTTAGCACAACATCCAGCCTTGCTATTTTAGATGAATCTGAGCATCAGCACCAGCACGACAAGACAAAGAATTAACCCTAGCCCGGCTGGAGTGACAGACATGTTCAGTCTTTTACTTTTAGTGCCGCTTTCAGAGCGGTCACCTCCGTAGCCTAACATTGTTTTTTCCTCATAAATGCGAACACGAAAAATAAAATAAAATATTTTATTCTGTGGAGAGTCAAAACTTCTTCATCCGGTGGGTAGCCTACTAGTAACGTTACTTTTGATTTGTGCAGTGCATTCTATTGCTACATCTAAGTTGTGACTATTGCAAGCGCGCAGCTATAAATCCGATTATACATAGGCTATATGTACTTATTTAGGCTATTAAATTCAAGCAATTGGTTGATGAAACATTGATTAAAATTAAGAGACAATTAATACAAAACGAAATTCACTTGTGCTTTCTTTTGTTGTGTTTTCGTTCAAAGGACTTTAAGTTTCATATCTTAAGTTTGTATTTTTATACATTGTATTTATCAGAACTTTAATAGGCTATATTTCGATGTTCCTCTGTTCTGTTGTGACAATAAAACAAACACGTTTACTTTTAAACTGCATTATATTATTGTAGTGAGGCTGAGGACTCATAAATAACTACAAATCTGTTTATGTTTTGTTACACGTTTCTGGATAAAAAAAATAATATATATATATATATATACACTACCGGTCAAAAGTTTTATTTAAAATATAATCTTTTCTAACATTATAAATGTCTTTACTGTATAACTTTTGATCAATTTAACTCATCCTTGATGAATAAAAGTATTTTCTAATTTCTTTCCCCCAAAAATAAAAAAATAATTTTTACTGACCCCAAACTTTTGAATGGTAGTGATTAATATTACAAAAGCTTTCCATTTCAGATCAATGCTGTTCTTTTGAACTTTCTATTCATCAAAGAATCCTGAAATAAAAATGTAAAAAACTGTTTTCAACATGGATAATAATCATAAATGTTTCTTGAGCATCATATTATAATAAATTCATATTATAATAATTTAAAAAATGTGACACTGAAGACTGGAGTAATGATGCTGTAAATTCAGCTTTGATCACAGGAATAAATTACACTTCACTATATATTCACATAGAAAACCGCTGTTTTAAATTGTAATAATATTTCACAATATTACTGGGGTTTTTTTGCATTTTTTATCAAATAATTGCAGCCTTGGTGAGCAGAAGAGACTTCATTTAAAAACATAAAAAATCTTACTGATCTAAAACTTTTGACCGGTAGTCTATATATATATATATATATATATATATATATATATTAGTGATGGGCCGTTATCGGCGTTAACGTGCTGCGTTAACGTGAGACTCTTATCGCGCGATAAAAAAAATATCGCCGTTAATCTAAGTTGGGTTGGGATCATAAATAGCTTTTTCGAATATCGTTATTTTCGCGCAATTCTAATGTGTAGTATGACATACATACTTAACGCCGCGGCCGCGCCTACTGTCACAGATCGCGCAGCAGGGGTATTTTCCTGTCAGGGACACAAGGTGTACTTACTTTATTATGTTGGGCGACGTTCCTCTCGTTACTTTATTTTAATGCAATACGTTGTTAAATGAGTTTATTCCAAGCGCGCTGTATCCTTTGTATGGGCATGAGCGATGCTCATTTACAAATGAATCACTCTTTTGAGTCGTTTCTGTTCAAAGACTTCATCAAACAAGTTGTCAAATCTGTCTAAATCGGTTCGCGAATCAGTTGATCTGTTCAGTTCCCCACGCACTGAATCGTCTGAAGCGCTTTCAATTCACACTCGAGGAGTCGTAAATAACAGGAAGATTTAAGAACATCAAGAGCGTTGGATGAAGTGGTCGTGGATCTACAGTTTAGTCTAGTGAAAGCAAATCTGCAAATGCATCATATCTTTGTCAGCGATGAAGATCTTTATTAGTTGAACATCTTCGTAAGCTGTCTGTGAATGAATGATTCCACAGGACGATACATTCGAGTTCATTTCATTCAGGTAATACATTTTACAACAGATTATTACGCCACGATAGCGCTACTAAAAAGTATGACATTATCCGGTTTTTGGACATACATTAATTTATAGGCTACAAAAAAAACCGCTTCAGAGAGTCGGCGCACTGGCAAAGGTTAACAGGTTTAAATAAGCTACCATTGTCCACAGTTTATGAAATGAACACCCGCCATCCCGCGGTAATGTATGTGCATTGCTCAGTGGCATAATCACACGAATAGTTTACATTGATTGAAACTAATTTGTTTAAAAAGGAGGCTATTGCAGTAACAAGGCAGGTTCACATAAAATCATTATGACATATGATGACATAATTTTTTTATCTAACGAGCATTGGCGATGCAAAAACGGACTGTGGTGCGTATTGTTTTTTTTCTTCTTCCAATTACTGTTAAAAAAACCGAAGAAAACATGTTACTTGTTCAATTAATAAACAGTTTGTTTGATGACAAATCGCTAAAGATGAAATTGGCCTCCCTTTCTGTCATTGCGTTTTTTTTTTTTTTTTTAAACAATATTCGACTTTTGTTCCTCGATTGTCGAATGGCATTTTTGGCAGAAATGCACATCCCTATGCGAGGCGAACTATTCTCAAAGACTTACTTTTAGTCATTATTTGTGTAGCACACATATTCTGAATGCCTTCGGTAGAATTCAAATGTGCCATTTTAATCTAGATTAATCTAGATTAATTTTAAAATTAATCTAGATTAATCTAGATTAAAAAAATTAATCTATGCCCACCTCTAATATATATATATATATATATATATATATATGGCCGATAGGTATATCGGATTTTTAAATCACCAAATATTTGTATCAGTAGGCTATCGTCCTTAAAAATCCTTTATCATTTCATACACGGTTATCGACATGGTGAAAAGGGCGTCATTTGAGGCGTTATTGTGTTTTCCTGATAACTACAGACCTTTTAGAACAACAAGTCCAAATGCACTCAAATTCATGTTATTAGGCTGTATTTTCATAGATTTTAATCTGCTTTTATTCCAATAAATTCTGATTTCAAAATCTACCAGCCACTCAATGTTTTTACCAGCCACGTTCTTGTTTTTAACCAACAATGTGTAAGCTAACTGCATGTGAAAATTAATACTACAAGATCTACGTTTATTTAATCTCAAGTCTCAATGAAATACTGGCATTTTCTCTTTCTCTCTTATAGCCTACACACGCAAACCATGAACTAATTTTGATTTCAGTTCGCATATGAGGAAAACACAATGTTACGGACGTAAGCGCTCTGAAAGCGGCACTAAAAGATGCTTTAAAACTTTCACAGAGACATCAAACAGAAAGCACAAAACCTTTCTTTAAAGTGAATTTCGTTTTGTATTAATTGTATCTTACTTTTAATCAATGTTTCATCATCCAATTGCCTGGATTTAATAAATAAGAAGTAAATATAGCAGATATAACCACGAAAAGGAGGCGCCGGCGCGTGAACTGGAGCTCGTCTCACAACGAAAGAAAACAGACACAGACTGATCTCTGCTTATGCAATCCGTATATGAAATGTGCATTTCTCTCTTGCGCGTTCACTACTGCGAAGATTACGATCAGCATCGCCAACTTCATCTTTGTAACTGACACGGACAAAGAAAATACTTAGGCTAATTGTTTAGCCTATTAATAAATAATTTAAATATCTACTTGCTATATTTTACATATTCATAATCATTACTTTTGCCGGTTCTTTGTGACAAATTTTAGGAGCTTTATTGGACATGCCCTTACAATGTTACATTAACGCGTCACCACCGCATCACCGCACCCTCCAGAATAGCCCTTTACTGTGTGTGTGATTCATTTAATGGAAAGCACATTCACTGTTAGTTGTCTTGCTAACCAGTGTCTGCTCGTTTATTCAAACTAATAACCGTTTATTCAAACGAATAAGTCCTATAACAGACGAACATGGCATGATATTTTGATATATTATCGCTATTTTTATTTACCTGCCACAACACAAAATCACCCGGATTTGGATGGTGGCGGGTGCTACTTTCCATCCCTGGAGGGGGGCCTCCAAGATTTTGTGCCCAGGGGCCTCTGCTTTCTAAATCCGTGCCTGCGTGTATATATATATAAAATATATTATATACAAGTTTCTATATGTTATTATTATTTTTTTAAATACGTACATTTATAACACACGTTGTATTTTATTACCTTTGCATCAAATTAGAAAAAAAAGTGTTAACGCTGCTTGGTGTTTCTTCTCTCTTCTGACTGCCGCTATCAATCTATCTCTATTTTTTCCCTCTTTTTTTTTAAAGTTGTGAAAACACTATTGTGGAGTTTTTCTTCTCCTATTTGAGCAAATGGGAACACAAAAATATATATATTTAATGTAGTCTCTCATTCACCGCTTAAGCAACTTTTCCCAGCTATGACGAATAGGGCTGGGTATCGTAACAAAATTTTCGATACCGATACCGATACCGATACCTTGACTTCGATACCGGTTCCTGAACGATACCTTTTTCGGTACCAATTTTAGGAAATCCGTTTTAACAATATTACATTACCTTTCTTTTTTTTTCAAGTTTGTTGACTTTTTTACACTCATATTTTGAGTCTGTAAAAAAAAACAAATGCTAAAGTTTTCTATGTTTCCTAATCATTTAACAACATGTAGGCCTATTCTTTACTTCAATGAGCTCATTGTTTCTGCCTTAATGCATTGTTTAACAATGAAACAATGAAAATTAATTGAAATGCATTACACACAGTCACTCACCTCTAACAGATCACACATTGTAATTTAGACACATGCATTTTCTGTAAAGCTGCTTTGAAACGATAAGTTTTGTGAAAAATGATATACAAATAAATGTGAATTGAATTAAATATACCGTAAAACTTCAAATAATAGCCGAGTCACAAATAGACGCCTGTCTCTTTCGCCTGGTGTGGCGACTGGTTTTTGGCGGCCGGGTCGGTGAATGATGTAGAATAACTGCTGCTCTTGACAGGGCGCAAACGAGCAGAGAGAGCGCGCGCGCGCGAGAGAGAGAGAGAGCGCGCCCCGGCCGCGCGCGCGCCCTCTCACCTCACGTCTTCAAACAACACGAGCGCTGTCTTGATCTCTCTCCCTCGCGCATATTAATCAAAATCTATTGACACGATAGTAAAAGGTCGGAAGACCGCAGTTTCACGTGGAGCATTTAGAGATTTTTAGAGATTAGAGACTCTAGGAACAACATCTCAATGAACAACATCTCAACACTAAATTATAAAGGCCTGTCTCATATAGACGCGCTGTCTCAAATAGGCTACAAGCCGGTGCAGTTCGGCGATTTGGGAAAATAAAAGCCCGGGCTATTATTTGAAGTTTTACGGTAGGATACTGGGGTGCGAAGTATAACGTTACCTCGCGCTAAAAAACAACAACAACAAAAAAACAACAACAACGCATAAAGCTTGCCGCAAGCAGTGGCGAAAGTAGCCTAATGATTATGGATGTGTCGGGAAAAAACAGCAAGGATATATTTAAAATATATATTAAGATGAATATGGCGATGTTGACTCGATCGTCATTCCTGCAGTAGTGAACACGGACGCGCGCCTATGGATTATAATCAAACTCTTTATTTCTAATTGTTTCGTTTAAAAGTAGACATATTTTAACCTATATTTAAGTCTATATGCCTATTTCTCGTGTCTGTGAGTATCCTATACGCTTAGTTTCGGTTCGTTTGTGACACGCTCCAGTTCTTGCAGTCGAAGATAACGCTCTGAAGTGTTGCCATAGTCTTGGCAGCAATTATCTTGTCGAAAATATTGGATCGCGTGCTTCTGACATCGAGTGTGGTACATAGGTAGGTACACTGTTGATCTTTTCCACATATTTTCTATCTATCTGGGTTGGGACACACACACACACACACACACACACACACACACTACAGCCTCACGTGCGACGAGCCACGTCTTCCGCCACAGCCAATCATGCTGCATGCTTATTCATTGTTTCACTGACGTTGACTAGATTAACCCCTTAGGTATCGAAATGTGGTACCGAAAATCAAGACATGTTTCGATACTCGGTAGTATCGAGACAATTCGGTCGGTACCTAAAAAGTATCGAACTCGATACCCAGCCCTAATGACGAATTATACTTCTGAGAAACCTGGAAATGTGAAAGGGGCGGCTGCAGCAGCTTATGAATATGCTAATTTGTTAGAATAATAAGAGACCTCGGTTTATTAAAAGAAGAATGAAAAGACCCCTCCTTATACATATAATTTCCTTTTATGATTATTATTTATTTACTTATCTGATACGTGCTTAATACTTGTTTATCTGTACTTATAAATGCCAATAGATGTAAATTTTTTTTTTTAAAGCTTATGAATACCGTATGTATGATGTCACGGGACTGGGCGCTCCCGGAAGCTCACATCGGGAAGGAAGGGCTGCAGCAAGATGGACTGACGTCACTACAGGAGGAGAGCCGAAGTGAGTTGAGCCACTTTTCTCTCCATCCTAGAGATGATGGCGTCCCAACACCCATGATCAAGCAGAAAAAGAGGAGGAAGAAAGAAAGGAAGAAAGAAAGCGAGGCCCCCTTTTTTATGATCGCGATGTTTGATTTTCACTCGAAATGATTTAGGGGTTACATTAATTATTTTGTTGATTATATGTCCGTATCATTGACTTTGTATTGGAGGTTCGGGTAAGGTGCATCCATCCATCCGTTCATCTATCCATCCACCCAGCGCAGTGGAGGGCACGGGCCGGGCCGATGGCTGCCGGGGGAGGCGGGGGGGGATGCGGGGAGTCGGTGGATCATTACCGGGCGGAGGTGGAGCGTCTGACGCGCGAGCTCGCGGAGGCGAACCGGGAGAAGGTCCGGGCGGCGGAGTGCGGGCTCGCGGTGCTGGAGGAGAACCAGACCCTCAAACAACAGTATGCGGATCTGGAGACCGAGCAGGAGTCCCTCAGACTGGAGCTGGAGCATCTGCAGGAGGTACACACGCCTCTGTCTCCTCTTACTCGGCACTTGTTCACTGTGGCGCCTCTTTAAACAACAGGCCGGTTGTGTTTTATGTGTTTTAGACCAGAATGGAACAGATTATTTAGAGTAGGCTGCAAATCAGAACAACAAAGTAGAATAGAATATTGCCAAAACTCAGGTGAGAGAACATTGCCAAGAAATGTTATGTTATGTTATAGAATAGAATATTTCCCAAATTTAGTAAAAACAGGGATAACATAAATGTGTTATAGACCAGAACAGAATTATATAGAATACAACTGAGAACAACAAAGTAGAATTAAGTATTGCTTAAAATCATGTCATGATATGGAATGAAAATTTGTGTTATGGAATAGAATATTTCCAAAAATCAGTAAGAACAGTGATAACATACAAGATGTGTGTTGAACAGAAAATGATAGAATATATGTATTTATGTATGTATATTGCCAGTCACCATTTTTTTCCCATGTCTACTATTTTAACTACATGAAAATAACCACTAGTAGTAATGAATAAAATGAACAATGCAAACAAACAAAAGCAAAGCAAGTATGTCCTGTATGTGTGTGTGTGTGTGTGTGTATACATATATATATATATATATATATATATATATATATACACACTTTTATGTTAGATTAATCGCGATTAATTAGTTTGACAGCACTAATATAATGACGTACTACATAAGTTCAAGACAATTTTTTTTGCAACATTTAGTTCTAACGATCTACTTTTCCCGTTTGAATTCTCATCAGCTGTCGTAAAAGATTTGAGTAAGCAAGAGATTTAGTTTTACAGCAGATGTAAACATGAGTGTCCCGGGACGTTTCAGAGTCGCACACTAAAATACGTTCTCGACTGATGCATAAGGACATTAATTTTTTCATCCCATATTGCTTCCTCGTCTATATTCCCACAGCCGGTTTATCAGTATAGCGTAAACTCTTGCTGACTGCAGTGGACTGCGCTGAAGGTTAGCACAGGGTGACGAGTGCCAGCAAACACACTCACGGATAATAAGATTGACGTTGAAGAGCGAGTCCTCCATATGCACTTGAATACAAAGACTGTCGTTGAGATCCCCAAAAAACCTAAAGACAACAGAAAATTAAACAAAACTGTATAGAGTGATGGGTTTATGATTATTTTTGAAAGAATCCTTTTACATTCTTAGTTTTTATGCGTGTGTTGGAGGTGATATAGATTACTAGAGAATTATATTACATTATATTATAGAGAATTACTTTTGAATGAGCCGTTTCAGTTCTCCATTAAACCTTAATGAACTGTATTGATTGTTGTTTAACAGATCAGAGGTCTGCGCTGGAATAATTGGTCACACAAATTTAACATTTAGTGATATTATTCCGTGTCATCTATATGATAATGTGCCAGAGTTGTGAGGAGAAAGGCCATCGATAAACCCTCTCCTGTGGCCTCAGGATAGTAAAGTGTCCATCAAATACTCTTCACAATCTAGTATTTAATCCGGCTACTTTTTGCATAGTGTTTTTCAAGTACTAGGTATTCGGACATATTACTCTGTTGGCGTACTGCATTATATTTTCAGATGCAGCGTTTATTTTTTTAATTCTTTTCAGTTTTGAAAGAAATATAGAAGTAGAAGTAAGAAATTGTAAGTAAGCATTTAAATGTATTATCAGCATTTTTCTCCCTTTATCCACCATCTTGGATGGATCGTTGCTTTATCTGCAAGTACACACACACACACACATATATATGGTAGCATAAGTCTGCTTGTGGTGCCTTAAAATACTGCCTAGGCATGTAGCAGCTCATGTTTTGATTTTTTATCGTCATTATTCCTGATATAATTTCTTGTAATATGCATTTTATTGATAATTATCTGTCTTTCCCGGTGTATGAAATAGTAATGGTAATCTGAGGCATACCAGATGATGATGGCATCTGCTGATATATTATTCATAAATGTCTATTTCTGACATTCAAGTCTCCCCATCGCCCTGCTAAGATTGGCTGCTACTATAACATGAAACTGGGAAATAGCAAAAATATAATTATAAACAAAATTATTTGTGATAAAAGGAGATAGTAACAATCTCATAAAAAAGTTAGTCCACATTTTATTTTAAGGTGACACAGTTCTAACAGTAAATTTGGCATAATTACAAGTAACTAACCCTAAACCAAACTCTAACTATAATAAGTACATGTAGTTAATTAATATTACTTATTTGAGTAAGTACAATGTAATTACGTCACCTTGAAATAAAGTGTAACCAAAAGTTATATACAGTTTGGCTTTTTGTTTTGCAAAAAACATCTTTGTTTTAGGGCTGTCAAATGATTAATCACGATTAATCGCATCCAAAATAAAGGTTTGTGTTTACATAATAAATGTGTGTGTACTGTGTATAATTATTTTGTATATATAAGTACACACACGTGCATTTATATATTTAAGAAAAATGTGTTATTTATATATAAAATATTTATATTTATATATAATATAAATTATATATAAATCTATATATAGTATATACATGCAAATATTTCTTAAAGGATTAGTTCACTTTTTAAAAAACTTTTGCTGATAATTTACTCACCCCCATGTCATCCAAGATGTCCATGTCTTTCTTTCTTCAGTCGAAAAGAAATGAAGGTTTTTGATGAAAACATTCTAGGATTTTTCTCCATATAATGTACTTTACTGGTAGCCAAACCGTCCAAGGTCCAAATGACAGTTTCAGTGCAGCTTCAAATGGCTTTAAACGACAACAGACGATGCATAAGGGTCTTATCTAGCAAAACGATCGGTTATTTCTAAAATAAATAAATAAAAAACGAAGTTATATGCCTTGCTCTGTTCTGTGATCCGCGGTCGTGACTCTCCTGTTCGAACTCGTTCATCAAAATGAACGAATCTTTTTTTCGAGTCATTTCGTTCATTATGTTCGTTGAATGAATGAAATGACTCAAAAAAAGATTTGTTCATTTTGATGAACGAGTTCGAACAGGAGAACAGAGCAAGCCGAGCATTTGTGCTAATAAAACTTAAACTTTTTTATTTCTTTTAGAAATAACCGATCGTTTTGCTAGATAAGACCCTTATTCATCGTCTGTTGTCGTTTAAAGCCATTTGAAGCTGCACTGAAACTGTCATTTGGACCTTGAACCGTTTGGCTACCAGTAAAGTCCATTATATGGAGAAAAATCCTAGAATGTTTTCATCAAAAACCTTAATTTCTTTTCGACTGAAGAAAGAAAGACATGGACATCTTGGATGACATGGGGGAGAGTAAATTATCAGCAAAAGTTTTTTAAAAGGTGAACTAATCCTTTAAATATATACAAGCATGTGTATGTATTTATATATATATAAAATAATTATACACTTTGTTTGTGTTTCCTTGGCAAACCCATAAACCCGTGAGCTGAGTAGCGTCCCGGAGCCTAATGAGACCGTCCCAAGAATTCCCATCCATTACAATCACTGCTGTTATACTGCACAAGTATTTCAAACGCTGGTTTATAGTTGTTTACTTGAATTCCTCTGCCTTTATCAATCATTCAGAGCGAATCTCCCACAGTCTTTCTTAATAAACTAGCAAAATTGACCGTTTATTGGCTGATTCCCGTAACCTGCATTTGCAATATTGGCAGAATGTATCAGTTTCTGTTGTGGCTTGTAATCTGCCAATTAAAGCACGACAGTTGTTCCTTAAATATCACAAATACAAGCAAAACCGACTCAGATGTCATTTACTCTGTTGGACAGTCTGGTGTCGTCTCCATTCTTCAGTGTGACCAGCGAGAGCGTTTTCCCCCCCGACTGTGAGTGTGTGAGTGTTGTGAAGGCTCGAGTCTGTCTCAGAGCGATAACGCTTAGGGATATTTCAGGGTGTATTTTATCAGGTTGTGTATCTACAGTAGATATTTCACATTTATTTCCATGAGAAATATTATAATGAGTTAAATGGATGTTTTTGGATGATTTTTTAATAAGTGTGATTGCTGTAATGGCTAATGAGAGGCTTGGGCTCATAGAGCTGTATTTGCTAAGTGCTGATTGGTGGTAATATGCTTTAAAGGTCCTGTTCTTCGTGTTTTTTTGAAGCTTTGATTGTGTTTACAGTGTGCAATATAACATGTGTTCATGTTTCACGTGTAAAAAAACAGTATTTTTCACACAATTTACCTATCTGTGTACCGCTGTTTTCACTGTCCAAAAAACGGGCCGATGACTTCCTTGTTCTCGAAGTCCCTCCTTCAGAAATCCGTAAGGAGTTCTGATTGGGCCAGCGGTTCCTGTGTTGTGATTGGACACTTATCACACGTTGCCTGGAAAGGTCACGTCTCCTACCATAAATTGGAGATGCATGCGCTGATTGTTATTGTAAAAATGTGAATTGACTCCGGCATGAAAATAACAGCGTCTCGACGACATGCCGACAAACACACTCTACAAACGAAACTCTTCCTCTTCTCCGTGGGAGCGCCACAAGACCACGCCCCCTTTTTCATGTATTCCTGTGGGCGGAGATTAGTCAAAAAACTGTTCTAGTTACGGCATTAAAAAATGAAGTAGAGGGATGTAGTCCAAACCGGACGTTTGAAAGGGGACTTCTGTTAAAGGGACTATAAGTAACTTTTTAGGTAATTTATTATCTAAAATCAATATTTTTATTCATAAATATGTCCCCAATGGTGTACAAATACCTCTGCCAATTATCTGATTTATCCTCGTAAACGAAGAATTTATTATACTTATATACATGGGTCCACGGAGGCTTCCATGTAGTTCCGCCATCTTGAAAAACTATAATAGCAGCGAGGGACAAAAAGTACGCCAACGCATTTCCACAACGCGTTTTCGTTCAGAGCCAGCGTGACGTAACTGACGCAAAAGAAAACATTGCTCTCTGAAACATTTTCTATAGCTCTCTTTTTTCATAAACAATCAATTAGCTCAAGTTGTGAATATTTTGCTACGTGCATAAGATTGTACAGAGAACGAAAATGAATTGCTAAAGTTACTGCTAGGCTAGCCACATATAAATTGTACAAACATCGGTCGCTTCTCTTCTCTGCCTTTGGAAACTTTCAATTCTATCAAGATCGTCTCTTGTAGCTCGTTGTATTGACTCTCGCTCTCCTCCTCTTCCTCGCCCAGATCCACTGATCCACTGCCTCTCTGTCCTCTTCCTCTTCCTCTACTTCTTCCTCTCCCTACTGTTGAATCATCTGATGATGATAACTAACAATGCTCGTTAGGGCTGTCACTTTTGAGAAAAATCAAATTCGAACGGTTATCGGATATCAAGCAATGTATTCGAATATATTCGAATTTCTACGAGCCCCGCCCCCCCCCACCAAAAAAAAAAAAGAAAAAAAGAAAAACACCGTAACGGAGATTCAATCACAAATGTATTAACAGTCTGACAGTCATAAACAGGACTCAGGCCTGTCTGAAAAAAAAAAATCTTTGACTTAATGTTTTAAACAGCAGGTTATCAACTTAATCTATATGAAGTGGCACTATGCATAGCCAATCACAAAAGTAGGCTACATGGGGGAAAAAAACTGAATCGGAACAGCGCGGCACGTCACAAACAATAACTTGACAGCTTAAACAGCAGCAGGAGTAAGGCCTAGCATAATTCATTTCTTAATATTGTTTGCTAGAAACACCAATTTATCAACTTGATCTGATCTGGATCAAGTGCGTCTCTCTTTTTATTGGCGATGTTCCCCGCGGTGGAGAACGCGCTCGGAGCGCGCGCGCACACACAGGTATTTGCGCGTCAATGTTGAGAAAAGTGGTATCTATGGTGTAGAACCCAAAATATTTCCAGACACTACTTTTTAGATGAGTTGGGGTCGTAATTCTCCACTCAGGCTGGCCGTTCTGTGCATTATCTTCCATTTTCAAAACAGGGAGACTATTGGCAATTATTCACTTGATTTGGTCATGGGCCGACGCTACAATACGTTTAGAGCGCCCACTCCTGGATGAGATGGCAAACAAATAAAATAAAATAAAAAACGGTCTAATCATAGACTGTAAAAAATGCGCTTAACATGGCACTTTAAAAACCGGATAGTTTATTTATAGTTCGAATACGGATATTTCACATCATGTTCGAATGCATATTCGAATATCGAATAAAAAGTGACAGCCCTAATGCTCGTAGCCCACTCAATATAACGAGTAAACAAGGCATAACTACTAATTACAATAGTTCATGTTTTTGACACTCATTAAGTCATACTGAAGACATTCGTTTGTTCGTTGTGTCAATTTGAAGTTTGTTTGAAATAACAAACCTGTTCACCCGAAGGAAAACTCGACGAAGTGCTATTAGAAGACATCCTGTCAGAGCTTTTTGGTACATAACGGCTACCGTAGATGCAACGCGCATTTGAAAACGCGAGGCGCTGTAGAGCACAATTCGTTTGGATGCAAAATACAATTTCACCGCTAGATGGGAGTAATTCTTACTTAATGTCCCTTTAAATAAAATATCTCGCTAGGCATTAAACTTTGAGCTTTATAATTTTACAGGTATTATTTATGCTCTAACAGCAACATTACACACTAACTAAAGTTTGAAAAATGGAATGGACCTTTAAGAACATGCTGAAGGGGTTTTCCTGATGAGAAAATCCTCATTTCTGACTGGGTTTATTGATTCCAGCGGTGCATTTGTGGCTGGTAATGCATGTCAGCGCTGGAGTAAAGATGAAAAATGCAGAAGTGCATTAGTTGGCGCAGCTCAGAGCAGTCGCTTTAACAAGTGTGTGTGTGTGGTTGGCAGATCCTCCTCAAATATGATTTCAGATTTCAGAATATGAACCCAAAATAACCTGATTGATATGATGTGGGTTTGAAATGATATAGTGTTAAAAATTAAGACAAAAGTGTATTTTGTGCACTTTGTGTTCTTTATAACAAAAACTTCTGCTTTATCTTTTGTAATAATCTAGTGACAGATCTCTACGCCGAGTTCCTGAAGTGCTCGGGCCGGAGGTGGAGACATGTCTGCTCCGAGTTATGAATTATGGATCGGACAGATTCAGGCACTTAGAGGGAAAACACGTGAACGTCAAGCTGGATAATACGCTCAGAGAAACATTCGCTGCATAATTCACATGAAAACACTTCCTGGTTGAATATCAAATGTTTAACCTCAAAATCATAAAGAAATTTTTTTTGACTATTTTCATGACAATTTATCACATTTATACTCTCCAAATGCATCCAGGCATTTTACATTTACGTTTTTTTTTTGTGCTGTTTTTTTTTCTTATTTTCTTAAAAGGTGTCAATACTGTAATGCAATATAAATAAAACATATATGTTAAAATAATGTATATTATAATGTTTATGTTAATATATTTTTTAATATTTGTTAAATATGCTTACGCTTCTTAAAAAAGAATACGGTATACAGCATTTTCTTTCATCAAAATCTAATTAATTTAGTTAATTTTTTTATTTATATTTTTGGGATAAATTATACTGTTACTAACAAAAAAGTTGGCAGATTTTATTAAACATAACTACTTATTTTATTGGCTCTATCTGATTCAAATGTGATTTGTTGACTGTAGTCAGTCCTCATAATGAATAATGGTAAACCCAGAATGTTGATGTTAGATTATAAAAGAGATGGGCCGTGTATGATAATATTTTTCAAATATAAATATATATACCGGCGCTGATCATATAATTTTATATATATATATATATATATATACCATATACACGCACACTTTCACAAATGCAGGATAGGGCAAAGCTGTCAGTATGCAGATGAGACTAGGAAAAGGATTAATGATTATTATTTTGCATTATGCAACAAAAAACACCATGTCAGACATGGAGGCGTCACTTTCACCAGCTCTTTCTCTCACAAGCACTGTGCGACATACACACATATCTCACACTGTTCCTGTTTCAGGAGCATCTGATTCTGGAATAAACAGACTTCGAGGTGTTTTTGAGCTCTGCTGCAGAGCGGGTCACATATAAAGGTTCACTGCGGCCCGCGGGCCTTTATATCGATCCGTGTGTCTGTGTGGACCTTCTCTCCAGAAAATTATAAGGCTCAGCTTACCGTCTCTCACATGAGCTGCTGTACATCTGTAAAACCGACTGCTGGATACTGTAGACAGATAGATAGATAGATAGATAGATAGATAGATAGATAGATAGATAGATAGATAGATACTGCTACTGCGCTGTGGTAGTGAGATCTGTGTGAGGGGTGTGTCTGTCTGAACAGAAGGAGAGAGAGAGAGAGAGAGAGAACAAAGAGGGAGGACGGCTGGTGTGAGAGTCAGCTTTGTCTTTGTGTGAAAGAGAATCTCCTGGGTGATTTCCACAGTCCATGTGTGTATTTTGTGTGTGTTTGACTGCGTGTAGGAGTGCGTGTCTGTGCGCGTGAGTGTGTTTGTGCGTCTGTCTGTGTGTGTGCGCGCGTCTGTGTGTGTGTGCGTCTGTGTGTGTGTGCATCTGTGTGTATGTGTGCGTCTGTGTGTGTGTGTGATAGATCTGTAGAAGTTCACTTCACTTGACACAATCCATTCTTTTGGAATGTCCAGAAACGTCATCAAAACACATAAGTTCATGTGTGTATTTTGTGTGTGTGTGTGTGTGTGTGTGTGTGTGTGTGTGCACGTGAGTGTGTTTGTGTGTGTGCGCCTGTCTGTGTTTGTGTGTGTGTGTGTGTGTGTGTGTGTCTGTGTGTGTGTGTGTGTGTGTATATGCGTGTGTGTGTGATAGATCTGTAGAAGTTCACTTCACTTGACACAATCCATTCTTTTGGAATGTCCAGAAACGTCATCAAAACACATAAGTCCATGTGTGTTTTTTATGTGTGTGTGTGTGTGTGTGTGCGCGTGAGTGTGTTTGTGTGTGTGCGCCTGTCTGTGTGTGTGTGTGTGTGTGTCTGTGTGTGTGTGTGTGTGTGTGTGTGTGTGTGTGTGTGTGTGTGTGTGTGATAGATCTGTAGAAGTTCACTTCACTTGACACAATCCATTCTTTTGGAATGTCCAGAAACGTCATCAAAACACATATTAAGGGGGGGGGGGGGGATTATGACATCATGCTTGTGATAATAAATATGATTTAAATTATATTTTAATATAAGTTATATATAAATTCTATACATGTACAGTATATAATACATACAAGTGTATTTATATTCATATTATAAATAAGTATAATTCATCATACTTCACACTAATGATAAATTACTGTAGTAATATTATATATAAAAGTAAATTACTTTTTTAACTATTATGTGTTTTTTAAGTTTAAATGCTGGCTGTTTGCATCCAATACTGCCTATAATTAAGTGTGTACTGCGCAGTGATATCTCAGTATTGTTTATATAGTATTGGTTAATATTTTGAATTAACTTGTGTTTGAATAAGTTGAAAAGTTTGAATAATTTTTTTTTAATTTTGCCATTTAGCATTAATGTATTATTATTTCAGTTTTATTTCAATTTGAGTAATATTTATATTTTATTTCAGCTTTATTTTAATGAACATAAAATATTTACTGCATGTCTTCACTTTCAGTTGTCTTTATAACAATCATTTGAACATTGAGTAAAGCTTATTAAAGAAACCCAGTCAAAAGAGCTCAGCTTGTGATCATCATCACGATTCCGATGCTTCAGTATGATTATGAAATATTATTGTACATAGAAATATTAACCACAAACTGTTGTTGGCAAATAGTTTTCTCCGACACATTAAAAAACAATATCTCTCTATTCCAGCTTACATTTAACAGACCGATCTTGCTACTGCTGACTCATTCTTACGTGGCATGAATTATGTCATTGCTAATCATCCAATAACAGCAGAAGGAGAACAACCAACATCCATCCATCCATTAAAATATTATTTACATCAGAATACATTAAGAATAATCGGTTGACATTCATTTCTTCTCAGTTTTGATCAGGAGAAAGAACATTATCTTCTGTTTCATTGGTCATGATGGGTGATACAGCGTGCAAGTTCTGATCTATAGCTGAGTTTCAATCCAAAATTACAATTTCACATAAAACATTTGTGTAGAAGTATTTCTATTGTTATTATTGAACATTAACGAGGAGTAATAAATGATTTAAAAATATATATTGTTAGGTCATGTTAGCTAATACATTAACTTTGTAAAGTGTTACAGATTAGTGATAACACTGTATAATATTTTCTTTATTATAATATTATTTTTATTATTGCATTGTGTTATTCTAATTTCCTAATTAACTAGCCTATCTTTTACCCTCCTCCATGTCTTGGACTCATCGTTGCACTAAATTTCTCCAAAATACAAGATTTACATGTTTTTAATGATTGTTTTCATTCGTTTGGGAAAATCTGGTTCTCATGTATAATAACTAGAATTAGAGGTTTGTTGAAATGGTTTGAGCTTTAGTAATAGTGATGCTTGACTTACCAAACTAGTTCAAGCGCAAGAACTCTGATCTCACCCTAGTGTAAAAACACTGTTTCCCAGCACAGCAGGACTGGCTGACCATGAGAGAGAGTTTGATTGAATTTCCAGCTTAATGGAAAAGCCCAGTGGCGTCTGTTTTTCAGGGGTCCATCGGTCTCCATCCATGCAGGAAGAACACACTTCCCCCTGAGCGCCCAAGACTCATTCGGCTCTCTCTCCATTACAGTGAGCGACTTAAAAAACGTATTTAAAGCTGCAATCCGTAACTTTTTTTGGGTTAAAAAATTCTCAAATGCTCAAAATTTTTTAGCAAGTACACATCCAGCCAGTGTTCAAAAAGCTTGTAATAATGTTTTTAATTCCAGATTTCCGCTGGAAATTCGAGCATGTCTTTGCGTCATTACGTCACATCTGTCCACATAAAGAAGAGTCTCGGCTAGTAGGCTATATTGCGTGTGATGATGTTGAAGGTGGAGATTTATAGCCTTTTCTCACAGAACTTGATATAATTAAACGTATCAATTTGATGACGGATCCAGAAAGGTTCAAATGACAATCACCAGTCACAACTGTAGATTTACTGGTCGTAAAATGCAAAAGACTTCGGAGTAGCTACAGAAAACAAGAGACTGTAACCGGCCCACGCGAAAACAAGGATAAAGTATATGAAGGGCATTAAATGTAGTCACGCAATGCTGATGGTTTTAACATTACAGTTTGAGAACAAAGTATAATTTGCACATGATATGATGATAAGTGGTAGTTAGATTTAATCAGCGCGATTTACTGCAATGTTTTTTTCCCTTCGTTAGTAACAAAAGTGTATGTTACTTACTTGTTCAGATTACATTTTCCGGTAAAATTTTTTATGTTGGTCATACTTCCAAAAAGTATAATCTGTGATTCTGAATGCCAGTATCCACACCGGCACGGCGACTGACAGCACATTCTCCTCAAAACATTGTGTTCTGCGAATAACTGCAATTGCAGATTTGGACCAGAGATGGCGACAAAGAGGAAAAACTACGGACTGCAGCTTTAAACATTAAGGAACATTTCATTTGATCATTCTTCAAACATCATGGGAACGTTCCAAAACGAGTAAAAATATTTAGAAAATGTTAGACGAACATCTAACTTTAAACATTTTCTCCATGTGTTAATGTTTTGAGAACAGACCGGGTAACATTGAAAGAACGTTTTATTAACATTACTAGAAAAACGTTTGTACATAACTTTCAGAAAACCTTGCTAGCTAAAGAACTGCTAATGTTCCCTCGCTGTTAGCTGGGGAAATTCATGATGGGCCTCGTATCATGCATGTAATTAACCGTTTGTTATCGATGCTGTCCCATAATGCACTGCTCCATATGTCAGTTATTTCTTCTCTCATCCCTCATACCTGAAGCGTTGAGCTCCTATACACCTCCCAATTGATTTTTCACACTTGAGTTTCTGCTTCTCTTGGCTGAGCGCTGCATTGATTTTCTCTGTCTTATGCGAGATCACCATTGTCATCTATTCCACTCACGCCTTCCAGATTATAGCCAATATTGCCTGAACTTCACCTCACATTACGAGGTCACAGAGTCTCCTGCAGTTTACAGCCTCTCTTTTATAGAAATTTTGTCGTAGTTGTCTTTTTGCTGATTTTAAGCCAAGGGTTATTGTCGTTAATTTTAACTTAATACTATTAAAATGTTTTTGTTTATTGAAATGAAGCTGAAATAAAATAAAATATAAATGTTAAATGAAAACTTAGTCTAAATGAAAATTAGAAATGTTTCAAAAATGAGTTTAATACAAATACTAATTGGAAATAAATTATAACTAAGACTGAAATAAAATTAATTTTAATTTTAATTAAAAAAATATATAAAAAAAACTTCAATGACTAAATTTAAAATTAGAAATAAAATTACTAAGTTAACTTAAAAATGTTTTACTATAATACCCTGACATATCAATTTGCCTGTGTTGTAACTGCTGTATTTTTACTTTCAGATCTACTGAAAGTAAGATCTACTTTTTAAGTAAGGAAACTTTGAATTTGGACCTTGTCTATCTAAAGTATATGCTATAAGTAGAAGTATTTGGTTTCCAGAGTAGACCAATTACAACAGACTGGGCCATCTGACCAATCAGAGCTGAGTCGACCAATCACAACAGACTGGGTCATCTGACCAATCAAAGCAGAGTAGACCTATCACAACAGACTGGGTCATCTGACCAATCAGAGCAGAGTAGACCAATCACAACAGACTGGGTCATCTGACCAATCAGAGCAGAGTCGACCAATCACAACAGACTGGGCCATCTGACCAATCACAGCAGAGTCGACCAATCACAACAGACTGGGCCATCTGACCAATCAGAGCAGAGTAGACCTATCACAACAGACTGGGTCATCTGACCAATCAGAGCAGAGTAGACCTATCACAACAGACTGGGTCATCTGACCAATCAGAGCAGAGTAGACCTATCACAACAGACTGGGTCATCTGACCAATCAGAGCAGAGTCGACCAATCACAACAGACTGGGCCATCTGACCAATCACAGCAGAGTCGACCAATCACAACAGACTGGGCCATCTGACCAATCAGAGCAGAGTAGACCTATCACAACAGACTGGGCCATCTGACCAATCAGAGCAGAGTAGACCAATCACAACAGACTGGGTCATCTGACCAATCAAAGCAGAGTAGACCTATCACAACAGACTGGGTCATCTGACCAATCAGAGCAGAGTCGACCAATCACAACAGACTGGGCCATCTGACCAATCAGAGCAGAGTAGACCTATCACAACAGACTGGGTCATCTGACCAATCAGAGCAGAGTCGACCAATCACAACAGACTGGGCCATCTGACCAATCAGAGCAGAGTAGACCAATCCCAACAGACTGGGTCATCTGACCAATCAGAGCAGAGTCGACCAATCACAACAGACTGGGTCATCTGACCAATCAGAGCAGAGTCGACCAATCACAACAGACTGGGTCATCTGACCAATTAGAGCAGAGTAGACCAATCCCAACAGACTGGGTCATCTGACCAATCAGAGCAGAGTAGACCAATCCCAACAGACTGGGTCATCTGACCAATTAGAGCAGAGTAGACCAATCACAACAGACTGGGTCATCTGACCAATCAGAGCAGAGTCGACCAATCCCAACAGACTGAGTCATCTGACCAATCAGAGCAGAGTCGACCAATCACAACAGACTGGGTCATCTGACCAATCAGAGCAGAGTCGACCAATCACAACAGACTGGGTCATCTGACCAATCAGAGCAGAGAAGGCTCTCTGAAAGGCGGGGTTTAGAGAGACTGAATCCTTTATCAAGCCGTTTCAGAAACCGTGAGAAAAGAGGTGATGCTGCAATGTATATTTTGAAAAAAAAAAATGACACAGTAAAACCTATTGTTGGAGACTCCAAAACAAAATTAGGAGCCTTTAAAATAGCATAATAGGGTCACTTAAGTTTAGCATGTCTTCTCTCTCATTCTCAGGCCTTCAGCCAGGCGTACACCACTCAAAGGAAGGTGGCTGAAGATGGGGAGACCAACGAGGAGACGCTGCTGCAGGAGTCGGCCACTAAGGAGGCGTATTACATGGGCCGTCTGCTGGAGCAGCAGGCCGAGCTGAAGAGCAGCCGATCACAGGCGTCCTGCACACAGGTCGAGAACGAGAGACTCGGCTCCATCCTGCAGGAACTGAGAGAGGTCAGAAACTTGTGTGTGAAGGGGTTTAATCAATTATGGGTTTGACATTGCAGATGTTTCCCTGTGAATGTGTGCTCACGGTTTTGACAGGTGTGCCTTTTTTAAAGGGATAGTTCACCCAAAAATTTAAATTACCCTATGATTTACTCACCCTCAAGCCATTCTAGGTGTATATGACTTTCTTCTTTCAGAAGAATACAATCGGGAGTTATATTGTATAATTAGTTTTTAAGTCTATCAAAGAGCATCTATCCTTGATAAAAGTGCTCCAATAAAGGCCTTCTGAAGTGAAGCGATGCGTTCCTGTGAGAAAAATATCCATATTTAAAACTTTGTAGACTAAAATAACGAGCTTCCGGCAGACTAACGTACGCATCAATTTATGGCAAAAGAGTAACACTTGACCTGACGCACAACGTAATGACTGAATTACGCACTCCTACATCATACATCGTCAAGTGTTACTCTTTTGGTGTAAGTCGACTTGCGTAGGCCGTCTGCCGGAAACTCGTTATTTTAGTCGATAAACTTTTAAATATGGATATTTTTCTCACACGAACGCATC
The DNA here is from genome assembly GCA_031834385.1 of Semotilus atromaculatus. NCBI lineage: Eukaryota > Metazoa > Chordata > Actinopteri > Cypriniformes > Leuciscidae > Semotilus > Semotilus atromaculatus. The sequence goes on from JAULUF010000009.1 coordinate 55,409,145, forward strand.
GCTTCGCTTCAGAAGGCCTTTATTAACCCGCCAGAGATGCACTTTGATGGACTTGATGGACACTGCCATTAAAAAGCTTGGAAGACCCAGGACATATATATAACTATAGTATATAGTTTATATTTAATATAACTATAGTAAATCGTAAATCTATAGTGAATAGTAAATCGTGGGCTAATTTTAATTTTTTGGGGTGAACTATCCCTTTAAATGGTCTCTCTTTCTCTGTTTCCGTCTCGTTTTCTCTCAGAGTTATGAGATGTTAGATCTGCAGAGAAGCCGGATGAGAGAGGAGATCAGAGAGTATAAATTCAGAGAGGCCAGATTACTGCAAGACTACACCGAACTAGAGGAAGAGAACATCTCGCTGCAGAAACTGGTATCCACGCTTAAGCAGAACCAGGTAAACACACACACTCCCTTCACACTAGGGCTGTGCGATATGGGCAACAACAAAATAATCACGATTTCTTGATTTTTTTATTTATTTCGATTTTAATCACGATTTTGACAAAAAAAGACATGCTTTACAGTTTTAATGCATTCTGTGTGAATTTGAAACATATTTCCAAAGGAAACCAAGTAGTTTCCTTTCGAGAGGTCTCTTGTATTGCGTAAGCTAGCTTACGCTATGGGAAAACCCCTTTTCTCGAGAATACGGAAAATCGTGCTATGAAGCGATTTAGAAATCGCGCATGCTCAAATCGCGATTTTATAACGATTTCGATTAAGCGCACAGCCCTACTTCACACTGACAAGGTTCTGGTACTGGTTCTGTGGATGCATTTCAACTGAAGAACAGTGGGTTCAGGGCCAGAATTTTTTTTCCTTTGCACTGGCTCTTATGTTCTCAGAATGAAAGTGCAATAATGTAAGACGATAATGTCGTCACCAAACACAACAATACAAAACTAATTGATACAAAATTGCACAAATATGCAACAATATGCACAATGTGTGCATTCAGTCGACAGACTCAATGTTACTATTTTTGTTGTTGCACAGCTACTCTAACCACTTTATTTTCCCCATCCATATGAAATACATTAATACATACAGTCAAACCAAAATTTATTCAGACACCTTGCTATCCTAACATACATAAATTATCTATAGTGTCCTGCATCCACTAGTGCAAAAAAAAAAAAAAAAAGATATATGGTGTCTGAATAATTTTTGGTTTGACTATATTAATATAATAAAACAGAAAACCTTTATGCATCATGATTGTTTGTGGCAGATTATGTAGGAACAGTCTCAGATATTTCCAGAATCAATGTTATTCTTCATTCTTTGAGGTGGAGTATGAAGGCCTGAAGCATGAAATCAAAGTCCTGGAGGAGGAGACAGCCCTGCTCAACAGCCAATTAGAAGATGCCCTGCGGCTGAAGGACATCTCTGACAGCCAATTGGAGGAGGCTTTGGATGCTCTGAAAAATGAGCGAGAACAGAAGAACATTTTGCGCAAGGAATTAGCACAACATCTAACCGTGTGCGACGGGGCCTTCAGTTCAGGCTGCGCTCACCTGATCGCCTTTAGCTCGGCGCCACCTAGTGGCAGTGCAACCCCGACAGCCGCCACATCGCCCAGCAGTGAAGACGGTGGAAAGTGCAACGGGCTTCTGCTCCAGGGCGCTGCGGGCTCGGTGCTGAGCCGACTGAACGGAGATTTCAGGCCTTCGGGTTTGAGGAAGAGTGAGATTTTGACCCCTGACCTCTTCAGTGAGCTCAATGGCCCTGAGATCCTGAAACTCAGACAGCAGATTCAGCAGGTCAGTGTGTGAAGGCATGTGCACATAACATAACTGTATAAACAGAGCATATGAGCATACATTAATTTTTATATTTCATAAAATACATCCTATTTTACCTCTTTAATATTTCTTTTATATACACTAACTGTCAAAAGTTTTGGATCGGTACGTTTTTAAAGGTTTTTATATGTTAACCGAGTCTGCATTTATTTGATAAAAAATACAGTAAAAACAGTGAAATATTATAACAATTTAAAGCAACTGTTTTCTATTGTAATATAATTTGTAAACTGTCATTTATTCCTGTGATCAAAGCTGAATTTCAGCCTGTCTTCAGTGTCACATGATCCTGCAGAAATCATTCTAATATGATGATTTGATGCTCAAAAAACATGAATTATTAATATCAATGTTGAAAACAGTTGTGTACAATTTTTTTCAGGATTCTTTGATGAATAGAAAGCTCAAAAGAACAGCATTTATTTGAAATAGAATCTTTTGTAACATTGTTAATGTCTTTACGGTAACTTTTGATCAATTTAATTCATCCAGAATAAAAGTATTGATTTATTTGATTTATTTCCCCCCAAAAATAAAATAAAAATTCTTACTGAGATGAAACTTTTGAACGGTAGTGTTTAATGTTAAAGAATCTTTCTGTTTCAGATAAATGGTGTTCTTTTTAACTTTCTATTCATTAAATAATCCTGAAATAAAAATGTAAATAACTGTTTTCAACATTATTGATAATAATGAGAAATGTTCATTGAGCATCAAATCTGCATATTAAAATCATTTCTGCAGGATCATGTGACACTGGAGTAATGATGCTGAAAATTCAGCTTTGATCACAGGAATAAATTACACTTTACTATATATTCACATAGAAAGAACTGTTTTAAATTGTAATAATATTTCACAATATTACAATATAATATTACAAATATTATTAATATTAATATTATTATTATTTTTTGTATTTTTAATCAAACAAATGCAGCCTTGGTGAGCAGAAGAGAAAAACATTACAAATCTTACCAATCCAAAACTTTTGACTGGTAGTTTATGTCTGATTAGGTATTTTTGAATATTTTAAAATCATGTTCCTAAATACTGGGAATGGACTGCTGCATTGGTTTAGGCGTTGTTCTGTTTACAAAGGGATGCTGCAGTGTCGTGGGATGAAATATGAGACCACCATACGCACTAATGGGCCATGCCACTGGCTTATTTATATCCTTCCCATCACAAGAGCCTCTGTTCTTATAAGTTCATTTGAGTCATGTACATATGAACTTTGCATCCATGTTAAACATTGACTATGTATTAAAAGTAGACTAAAATGCAATGTGACAAGTGGCCATAGGGAACACTTTCTAGTGTAAATATCATTATTCCAGTAGATAATAGCAAATAAAAGTAAATCACTTTAATATCACCATTGTTTCTTCTAGATAGCAGTGAGATTAAACGGAAACGCTTTGCTGCTTTTCAAATGTTTTTTTCCTGAGACAACGACCCCAGTAATCTCGTTCTAGTCTCATTTAGACTTTCAGAAGATGATTTGCTATAGATAGATGGAAATGAATGAGAAGTATCAATTTGTTTTGTATTTAACTAAAGGATAAAAATAGGACTTCCTACTCCTTTTTGAACATGGGAATTTCTAATTTGAATTACTTACAATAATTTTGGAAGATTGTACTGAGAAGTACATGACCTTATTTAGCTGTTATTTTCATTTTAATTTATATGCATGCATTTTACATGTAAAAAAAAGAAAAGAAAAAAAAGATGTCCTTGTAATTCTCATTCAAAAGCATTTTTTTCTCCAAGATCAAACTATTCAAGTCCTGCTGGGAAGTTTTCTATTTACGAGTCGGGAAGTTGTAATCACGACGTCACGTGTGTTCAAATCTCTTAAGTCAGAGCAAGATGCCGACGTACCCTTTCTACAAAAAATACAGGTTTTTTAACTCTAATTCTAAAAAATGATGAAAATTTGAAATTGATTAAAAATTATTTGAATTTGTGCTTTTATTCAATTTATGAAGGTGCTGCCAACTTAATTGTTATATATTCTGTCGTAATTGTACAATCGGATCATATTTTATACATGCAACTTGGCTATTTTTACATTTCAACAAATTAACCATTAACTACTGAAGCTGCATCCACTGTGTCCGCCATTATTCCTCAACTCTGAAAAAACGAGTCTCAAAGAAAATCCCAAGTGATCATAATTGCGACATTGTGGCACTGTTTAACTCCTAAATACGATCTTTCTATCATGACTTCAATGCATCATGGATGCATAAGACACAAAGATTAATTAAGAATATTTCTATTAAGAAAAATCAGTCTAAGTCTAAGGTTAACTTAAAATGAAACTGGCTTTATCCAATGTTCAGATTTCTGTTCTGGAAATGCATGCAATTAAGTGCATATTTAAAAAGTTGAATGCCTCATTTCCATATTGAACCATAACATTTCAGAAAACTTAATACAAAACAATTGTCTTAATGTACTTTGATTAATCAGCTGTGGAAAGCATGCTGATATCTATAATTTCTTCAGCTAAATCAGCTCCTGGTGAGTTGAATCAGGTGTGTCAGATAAGAGACACATCCAAAATGTACAGTGGTCCCCAGGACAGGTTTGAGAAGCACTGATTTAGACCAGGACTAACCAGTGTAAACCAGTCTGGGCTGGGTTTCCCAAAAGCATCGTAAGCTTAAAGGGATAGTTCACTTTGAAATTAATTTTTGTTATGTTTTAGCTTACCTCAAGGGCATCCAAGATGTAGGTGTCTTTGTTTCCGCAGTATTGATATTTTTAGGTCAAACCGTTCTTGTCTGTCAGTCATATAATGCAGGTCTATGGTCACCACCTCAAAGAGCATCACAGAGAAGTCCAAATTAAACATGATTTAATGACTCGTACATGTAAGTACACATTGATGGCCTAAGACACGAAACGAGCGGTTTGTGTGAGAAAACTAACAGTATTTATATCGTTTTTACCTCTTTTAACCACAGCCACGTCCAAGTGATCTGAGTTGATTAAGTTGATCATAGAACAATTGCCACCACTGGTCTCTACGATCAACTTGAGCTTACAATGCTTTTGGGAAACCCAGCCCTGACCAGTAGGTAAATTCAATAGTTGGCTTGTTTATGTGCTGCAGGTGGAACGGGAAAAAGCATCTTTGCTCATCAGCTTGCAAGAATCACAGGCTTTGCTCCGCCACACGCAGGGGGCGCTAACAGAGCAGCACGAGAGGGCCAGCCGCTTGGGCGAGCGCTTTCGAAAACTTCGCCGCCGCAAGGAAAACAAGGAGGAAAAGGAGGACGAAGAAGAAGAGACGACGTGCGTCTCTGGTGGCCAGGAGGGGCCGAGTCTCGAGTTGCTGCAGTGTAAGTACAGGGTGGCCGTGACGGAGGTGGTCGGACTGAAGGCGGAGCTTAAAGAGGTGAAGGATAGATATAATGAGTGCGTGGAGGCGGGAGCGCGGGCCGAGGAACAGGGGAAGGCGCAGCTTCAGGCGCTCGAGATGCAAGTGGTGAAGCTTGAGCGCAGTTGCAGGGAAGGCCGGGAGAAGTCTGTGAATCTTGAACGCGAGCTGCAGGCAGCCAATAACATGGCGTTAGAGACGCATGGGATTCTGGGAACCGCCCAAGATGAGCTGGCGACATTCAGCGAGGAGTTAGCGCAACTTTACCACCACGTCTGCCTGTGCAACAACGAGACACCCAACCGCGTTACGCTGGACTACTACCGGCAGGGCAGGACCCCGACGCGCATTTCCACCGCTGGCCTCAAGGGGCAGGACGACCACCGGGTGCTTTTAACCCCGCGACTCGCACGCCGCTTAGCGGCGATTAATGCTGCAACATCCGCAGAGTCGCGTAGCCCGTCTGACTCGCCATCCAAAGAACCTCTCACTGCTGAGCAGAGCCCGGTCCGCACGCCATTGGGTTCGCCCGTCGTTAGTGCCTCTTCCTCGTCATCATCATCATCCCCGGCGCCCGAGTCATCCACGGGATCCGATCTCCGCCGCGAACCCACTAACATCCACCATCTTAACGCCATCATCCGCGATCAGATCAAGCACTTGCAGAAGGCGGTGGATCGCTCGCTCATGCTGTCCCGCCAGAGAGCGGCCGCCAGTGAACTCGCCCCGCTGATGGACAAGGACAAAGAGGCTTGCATGGAGGAGATTCTCAAACTCAAGTCCCTCCTGAGCACAAAGAGGGAGCAGATCGCAACCTTGCGTCTTGTGCTGAAAGCCAACAAACAGGTAGGCTAATGAGCTCTATTTATTACCCTGCATCCTATTGATTGCCATGAGGCCTGAGAGTATTGAACCATGGGAGTCCTTACATTGACTGAGATTTTAAGACTTGCTTTGTAGCTTCCATGTTTCTTATTAAAACTGCTACATTTCTTGCATGGGTCTCTGTCTTTCAGCTGCAGTAGTCTTGCTTATCAAGATTTGTAACTATTGGGATAAAACCTGGTCCACTTTGCAGCTTATTCTGACTTCTCTTTAATGTTGCTTCTACGCTTCTTTTTAAAACTGTTATGTTCCCACATGTGTCGCTATCTTCCCACTTTGCAACTCACTCCAGCCAAGAAAGGTTCTGAGCAACGATTAATCACGATTATTCGCATCCAAAATAAAAGTTTGTTTACACATAATATATGTGTGTGTAGCGTGTATAATTATTTTGTATATAAAAATTCACACACATGCATGTATATATTTATGAAATATTTGCATATATATTTATACATCATTTATATTATATATAAATATAAATATTTTATATATTAATAAAACATTTTTCTTAAATATATACAAGCATGTGTGTGAAATTTTCATATACAAAATAATTATACACGCTACACACATATATTATGTGTAAACAAACTTTTATTTTGGATGCGATTAATCGTGATTAATCGTTGCTCAGCCCTAATATATATATATAGGTTGTGTTTGTGCACATGATATCAGGCAGCAGCGTAATACACACATGACGACAGGAGGGTGACGGCGATGTGTAAATCGAGTTTCCCCTCCCACTTTTGCTAGTTTTACTGAGATTTCTTATCCCGTGCGAATTGGCCATTATTATTACAGACGTCCTGTGGTAAATCTACCCCTGTAAAACTAATCCTGTCCGACAAGTGCTTTAGACAGGAATAGACCATCTGAATGATTTAACAACCAGAGTTTGTTTTAAGGGCGTTTTTTTTTTATTATTATTATATTTTTTCTAGTGCGTTTAAGTAGTCTTGTGCCGATATAACACCCAAATGCTCTAAAAGGACCCACAAATGAACTCAACCACCACACCTTTTGTGGTTTGATTCATTTCCACTTGAGTGCCTCAAACCAAACTGAATACCTTTCAAAAATTGTATGTCGCTAATCTGGCTAACGTTGGCACATCTAGCGATTAGTTCTTTTTCAAAAACTCAAATACGTTGTAAACATGACATTTCAGCTGTTCGATTAATAGCTAGTAAAATGAAATGTTGATGAAAATCATTTCTTTCTCCTTGTTGGCCACTGTGTGATATAAAGCATGTTGCATGACCCTTCCAGGCCAGAGATGATTAATGGACATTACGATTTATAGATCCCACACCAGAGAGAAAGTGCTGTGCTATATGGGCCAGCAAAGTAATTACTACATCCATTATTATGTGCAAAACAGAGTTCTTAGTTACTCAAATGACAAGCGTTCACTTGAATGAACAGTTCATGTTAAATGAAGTTAGATTATGAATTCTAGAAAATATTTACCTATTATTCTTAAAGTGGGCTTTCTAAATCAAAGCAATTACTTGGTAAATATATCCCATAAATCAAAATGAACATCTGGGATTTTCAAGTATTAAAAAAATCCTTGCATCCTTGGTAATGGTCGTAATGAATCAGTGCTTTCTTATGTGGTCTATATTATATCAGTAGTGGTTTATTAAAGGTCCCGTTCTTCGTGTTTTTTTGAAGCTTTGATTGTGTTTACAGTGTGCAATATAACATGTGTTCATGTTTCACGTGTAAAAAAACAGTATTTTTCACACAATTTACTTATCTGTATACCGATGTTCCCTTTCAGTCGCTCACGTTCGACGTCACGTCTCCCGTTCCCTCCTTCAGGGAACGAGGGTTACATTAGTAACCGAGACGCTTTCACTGTCCAAAAAATGGGCCGATGACTTCCTTGTTCTATGAAGTCCCTCCTTCAGAAATACGTAAGGAGTTCTGATTGGGCCAGCGGTTCCTGTGTTGTGATTGGACAGCAGCTTATCGCACGTTGCCTGGAAAGGTCACGTCTCCTACCATAAATTGGAGATGCATGCGCTGATTGTTATTGTAAAAATGTGAATTGACTCCGGCATGAAAATAACAGCATCTCGACGACATGCCGACAAACACACTCTACAAACGAAACTCTTCCTCTTCTCCGTGGGAGCGCCACAAGACCACGCCCCCTTTTTCATGTATTCCTGTGGGCGGAGATTAGTCAAAAAACTGTTCTAGTTACGGCATTAAAAAAGGAAGTAGAGGGATGTAGTCCAAACCGGACGTTTGAAATAGGGCTGTCACTTTACGTTCGAAAATCGATTGCACAGTCGATCGGACCAACCAACACAAGTTTCGAAAACGAAAATAGGGAATCGATTTTAACGTCCTTTTTTTCTTTTCTTTCTTTTTTTAAACCAAAAATGTGTTTTAGGTGGACAGATCAATACAGTACACAGAACATGCAAGTTAGGATATTGGAAAATAACAATGTCTTTTCTGTTAACCAAATGCTTTTTAATATTCGCAATACTTCAATGCAAGTGAAAAAGCGCGCCGTTATTTGTTGCTTAGTGACGTGTGTTCAAGCAAGCCAGAAATGCACAGGTTCTGCGCAATACGCTGTATTTAATATATCAAGAGGACTCACGAGTTGCGTATTTGCGCTAAATCCGCGCAGCTTTGGCTAAATGAACTTCCCCAGCAAAGTGAGTAAACATAGAAACACTCGTGATTTGACAGCGTTACCCACCAAAGTTCATTTTGGCGGGTGTTAATTTCAATCCCTGACGGTTGCACTCCTGTTTGTCATTCTGCACGAAAGTTCACGCCAATAAATCATCAGAAATATTTCTGACTTGTGCGCGTCTCAAGCGCCCTCTTTACGCTCGTTCTAATAATGCCTGTTAGTTGTCCGTGGATTTGCCTATATTTAGTGTTGAAAATGGAAACGTCTTTAGACACGGAAAATCGATTTTACAATCGATTCAATCAACACTTACGTCTAAAAAATCGAACAGGATTTTTTCACAAAAGTGACAGCCCTAGTTTGAAAGGGGACTTCTGTTAAATAAAATATCTCGTTAGGTATTGAACTTTGAGCTTTATAATTTTACAGGTATTATTTATGCTCTAACAGCAACATTACACACTAACTAAAGTTTGAAAAAAATGGAATCGCGAAGAACGGGACCTTTAACTTATTGTTGGCAGAGCCCGTTTTTTAAGACTCAATGTTGGTTGTAATGCTCACGTGTGTTTCACAGACGGCTGAAGGGGCCCTGGCCAACCTGAAGAGTAAATACGAGAACGAGAAGACGATGGTGACGGAGACCATGATGAAGCTGAGGAACGAGCTGAAGGCGCTGAAAGAAGATGCCGCCACTTTCTCTTCCCTCAGAGCCATGTTCGCCACACGGTGAGAAAACACACCATAACACTATAATCAAACTGACTACAATGAAGCGATTTAACGGTGAAAAAAAATAATTTTTTTAAAGGGGAGCTATTATGCAAAATTAGTTGTTTTTTTTTTATATAGAGGGTATGCGTGTGACGTCACCGCCGGCCTGAGTGACTGTGGTTACACACACTTGTACACACACTCACAGCTTGAATGCCCCGAAAAACACACAAAACACATCTAAAACGGGAAAGAGCTTTAAGATTGACTGTACAACTAGATTTTACAAGAAACCTGAGGTATATTTTTACAGACTGCCGAAAGCTACAGAACTGGGAAGCAAATGGATCGGTGCAATTCATAGAAACTACTGGACTCCAAGCAGCAAAAGGTGGATTTGCAGTTATCATTTTGTGTTAATATGCTGAATTTAGGGGTTAAAATCATACCCTATATATTGTATTGTTATATATTGTATTGACAACTCATTAATTGAATATTTACCATCGTATACTCTGCATAATTAGACGTTTTTTGCCAAAAAAACTACAAATTTTAGGGCTGGACGATATGATGATATATATAACATTGATATGAATGACTTAACTTTAGACTTAACTTTACCTATATTGTATTTATATAAAACGTTCACAGGTAAATTTGCTTTATGTATTTCCGGAATGTCAGGAAACACAATTCTTGGCTGCATGTCAATATCCATGGATCACTGAATCTTTGGTAAGTTGTACACTATATCGAGTCCAACCTTTAGAAAACTGATAATCGTTTGTTTTACTCATGTTTTCTCAGTTTCTCCTATTAAATCCAGTCACTCAGCAGCTCTTCTGCCACTCAGTCCGGCTGAGCGAGTGTGTTCCCGCAGGAAAGTGACATCAATGCATACCCTCTATTGTTTTTGTACATATTTATGTGTCCGCAGTGTGTGTACACAACCACCCGATTGTGGTACAAATCCATCCACTTCGTTTGTTGTTGTTTTCCCATAAATCTGAAAGTGTCTCAAAATGAGCCGTTCAGGAATGTTCCCCAATGTGACGTCACATTGGAACAGGCCCCGCCCACGACTGCCCTATTAGCTTAGCTCCTCCCCTCAGTGAGCTGTACACACCCCGCCATGTTTATCTCCCCGCCAGAGCATTTAACAGCAGCTTTCAAGTAAGAAATGTATTAGTTATTCAGTCAAGAGCAATAAGTGATTTTCTGTTTTTCTGTTGTTGTTTGATTGACCGCAGTAGGTACTGTATATTACACTGCTTACACTTTAATACACCGATCTAATACACACATGCGCTTTCTTTCCCTGCTGTTTATGTTCACAGACATTAATGACAGATACAACTGTGTTTTGACGTAATCTTGTGTGTATTTTACAGTTTAAGGACAATTTTGACAATTCAAGACATGTAGGCATGAGCTGTACAGGCTCCGCCCTATTCTGGAAAAGGGGGCGGGGAGCAGCAGCTCATTTGCATTTAAAGATACATGCATGAAAACGGCTTGTTTTTGCTTCAACTCAAAAATGGGCATTTACAACATGGTATAATAAATTATATGGGGGGCATATATATTTTGAGCTGAAGCTTCATACACATTCTGGGGACACCTGAGACTTATATTATATCTTGTGAAAAGGGACATAATAGGTCCCCTTTAGGTTTAACATATAACTATTAAATAATAATTTGCAGAGCATTTCGGTTATGATGAAATTACATTGAGTTACAAGTTACATTAAATGACATTTGAACAGTAAGATTTGCAATAAATACAGCCTATAAAGACATATAAACAGCCGAAGCTAAATATTTCACTAGAAAAAGGACATATGACTAAATCAAGAACTCAGTTGAATCATTTGTTCACAACAAAATCCGAACAAACTGATTCACCGTTACAAACCTACAATACTAATATTTAACACGCAGCCCAATTACGAGTTCCTCCTTTCTCTCTGACCAGGTGCGATGAGTATGTGTCTCAGCTGGACGAGATGCAGAGACAACTCGCGGCGGCGGAGGACGAGAAAAAGACGTTAAACTCTCTCCTCCGCATGGCCATCCAGCAAAAACTGGCCCTCACGCAGAAACTGGAAGACCTGGAGTTCGACCAAGAGCAGACGTACCGGCCCCGCATGGGAAAAACAACCCGGCTGAGGACCAGCACGCCTAAAGTAAGTGGAACGCCAGTCCCGCCCCTTCCAGACACCCCTTTGACAATTACCGAAGTCCTTACGGCAGCAGCCGCCATCACGTCGCCCACAACACCCAACTTTACACCCGCCCCAAACAGCCCACCCTCGCTGGAGGCCCCATCCTCGCCCGCATCATCCTCGTCCTCCTGGACACCGTCAACCACGCCGTACCGCCACTGGACCACGGGCGTCCGTGCGTATGTTGTGGACCCGCACTCTCACACACACCTCCCAACTCACAGCTCAATCCTGGCCCGTCGATATGCAAGCGAATCGCACTATTCCCCAGGCTCCGCCCCTTCCTCGCCCTACCGATCCCCCCTTTTGGCAAGTCGTCGCTCAATGTGGAGCTCGTCCCAATCTCGCCCCCTTCCCAGCCACTTCCAGCGCTCCACGTCTCGCTACACGCCCCCCTCGTCCACCTACACCCCTTTGTATCCCAGAAACTACGGTTCCCAGCATCCCCGCTACTGAGTGCCGGGTGCCGCAGAGAGGAGGAAACACTGGTTTCTGTTTTGAATGTCTCGCTTTTTTTACTCAGGGATTTAAATGGAGCACAAGTGGCCCGGCCTTCTTCAAAAGAGACTGTTGATCAGTTCTCAGGACGCTGTGTTCTGTCCCATTCTGATACACGTGGACTTGTCCGAGTACACGTCCGAGAGACAGATTTAACAGGACATTACATTGACGGAATCGGCTTTTTGTTTGGGGTTGTGGGCGTGTATCAGGGGGAATGTGTGTAATTGTTACGGTTTTTGAACACTGAAACCTTCGCCGCGTGTGTGTCATTATTTGTTCGTACAGAGAGTCAATTAAGCAACAAGATTTTATATGAAATGCCAATTTCAGTATCATTTGAGTTTAGGTCGTGTATAATCTGAGAAAGCTGGCTATGTTCGGAATGGAAAACTAGTGTACTGCATTCTGCATCTAGTGCAGTGTATAATGTACAATGCCTACTGTTTTAAAACAATAGTATGCATGTGCATTTCAGTAAACCTGTCAGTTATTCTCACGAAGTTGATTTTATTTCGGCATATGTCATTTAGTTATTATCTTTAAATGATCAAATTAAAATGATCTTAAAATTATCAACGCTTAGTTTGCATTTTTTTAATCTTTTTTTACTTCAACTTTCAAATTCTGGCTACGTTTTAAATGGAGTACTAGCACACTACTGTACTTACTGTATACTGTGCAGTATTTATGTACTCTTTACTACATACAACCATTTGAATTATTTCCTGTTGCTATATTTAAAATGGTGGTATGTTACATTGAAAAACATTTAATATTGCAGTGTTGTCACATGATCTCAGGTTGCGTTTAATTCAGTTATGTCAAAACTAAATCTGCATTTTTAATTCAGGTTTGTGTTAAAATGCTTTAATTTTTGACAGTCACGGAGATTGTTAAAAATAATAATAATATGTTTATTTTTTATAGCGCCTTTCAAGAACCCAAGGTCGCTTCACAAAATAATACAAACAGTTGATAGACAAAGAGACAAGCAATCGGCTAGTTATAACAATTAAACATGCAGAAAAGCAGATGGAGACAACAATAACTATGAAATAACTAAAAATTACAGTTCATATCAGTTAATCGACATTGGAAGGATAAGTCGGGTGCAGTGCATTGTGGGATACAGTGTTTCCCTCACTGTGCGCTGGTTGTAGTCGCTCATCTGTTTTTTTTTATGTTAGTTACATACTGTGCACAGTATGCATACTGCAGCATGCTATTCCAAACATAGCCACGGTTGATGTTATCACAGTGCCATCCAGTGGATAAACTGTATAAAATTGGCCCAGCCCATGTAATGGTGAATGTGCAAAAATTGTTGAGTCACATTTATAAAAATAAAAAGACACCATTTTAATTTACAGTAAGCCTGGGTCAGATGTGAAGTTGCTTCAGATAATGTGCTTACAGTCAGAAAATGCGATGCATTGAATGTATGTTAATGATGAAGTGATGCAAATGTCCAGATGACTAAATTCTCAGGGAATATGATTCATTGTCAGCTGTGTAAAGATGGCATTAACATCATACCATTTATTTACAACACGTATGATCTACAGCAGAATAGATGCAGTGCTGCTCATGTCCTGTCAGTGTTCTTGCGTCATTTTAAACACATTTTTAAACACTCCCCCTTTCGTTTTTCCCCTTACACATTTACATTTTGGCAAAACACATACTCCAGAACCCAGAGCCAAATAACATGCTGCCAAATAGCGTGTCAAAAAGCACTTAGTGAGGGACATGCATGTGCCCAAACATCTGTTAAACGTCTTTTCTGTCCAAATATTGCTGTATTTAATGAGAGGTGCCTGTGTCCCTCCATTACACATCATATGTGCTCATCATCGTAGTCACTTGACGGGCCGCGCACTGGCTCTCTAGAGCCTTATCAGACCCAAACAAACCTACAAAACATCACACAGCGCTCAAAGCATTTGACAGGTATCAATCCCTCAGTCGACCCTGCCATGATTTCCCTGCATGCCATTTTAATTGCTCGTTTCAGCTAAACACATTTTCAAATTAATTTTTAATACGCGGGTCATTCTACAATTGCTGCATTTAGTCCTTTATAATGTTTAAAAATTAAATTCTGATTCCTAATAATATATATATATATATATAAGTGCTGTCAAATTGATTAATCGCGATTAATTGCATCTTACATAAAAGTTTGTATAAATGTGTGTGTGTGTGTGTGTCTGTATAAATATATATATATACACACACACACATATACATACATACAGACATTATGTTAGATGTGATTAATGACTATTAATCGATTTGACACTAATCAATTAATTAATCAGGCACATATATATTTATATATATATATTAAATGAAATAATTTGAATGGAAATGTCACTGTGTTTGTAGAATGACCCAATTCAGCATTTAATTCATTAATGCTCACACAGGCCTCAGTGTTGCATGAAATTGAGTGTAAATTTTAGTTTAGGTTTTGTGATTTGTCGATCGAACAGTGGAACTGTAATTAGGGGGCGATCTTTAAAAAGTATCAGAGAGTGTCTTTTCCTCTTTCCTGGCTCATTTTAATGTGTGGTTTTATGCTGATTTTCCTGCATTTAAGAAGTCAAATGGGTGAAATTGATTGGCATTTGTTTTGGTTTATGTAAGTATCTGTGATCAGGTGAAGCCGTTTTAGGAGCGTGTCTTTCAAATCAGGACAGAAACCTTGTGAGACCTCCTCTCTGTTGCACCCGCGCACCTGAGGCCTGAATCACACACACACACACACACACACACGTATGCACATGATCACATGATCATGACATCTCCAAAATCGAATTCTGACTGAAACCTGTCAAATGCTTCCCGCTTCTCGCATCTCTTTGGTTTTCTCTCATTCATGACGTCCATCTGCGACCATCTGCACTACTGGAGTCGTAGATGAGTGTGTTTTCTACTGTGTGTTACTGTAAACTAACAGCCACTTTGTGCAAACGCAACACTTTTTGAGGGCAGACTGTTATTCATGTCACTGAATGTCCCTGTCTGCTGTCATATGCATGTGTATACGGGAAAACACTGTATATGTCTGTTGTTAACTGGACTGTAATGTTGTATATTCTTCGTATATACTGTAAATAACAGGTATAAATGCATCCATTTGAGTCTGCGTTCTCATTACAGTTGGGACGGTTTTTGCAAATGTTATTTGACATGCAACATTATTTCTTGATATTGGAAAATGCACCTAAAAACTAGCTTAAGGTCGATGGTAGATTCTAGCTGGTTCATGCTGGTCCAAACTGGTTTATGTGGATAAGTGAGGGATCTGACTGGGCTGGTGGACCATCTTGGACCAGCAATAAACCAGACATTTTAGAAACATGTTTGACATCGATCGTGCTATAGCTATTATGTTGCAATAGAAAGGTAAGTAAAGGCTTGCATATTTTTTTGTCAAGAATGTATTATAATAATAATATATAAATGAAATAAGGATATCATCAATGAAAGCATGCATGTAACATTCTTAGGTATGCAGACGGTACACAAGAAAGGAGTTTGTACAGTTATACACTGCCGTTCGAAAGTTTTGATTCGGTAATGAATGTCTCTTCTGCTCACCAAGGCTGTATTTATTTGATTTAAAAAACAGTAATATTGTTAAATATTATGACAATTTAAAATATTTATTTTAAAATGATTTTTTATTATTCCTGTTATTAAAAGCTGAATTTTCAGCATCATTACTCCAGTCTTCAATGTCACATGGTAACAATAATATCTTCAGAAATCATTCTAATATGTGGATTTGATGCAAAAAAAACCCATTAATTATTATTATTAATCTTGAAAACAGTTGTGTACAATTCAAAATTCAAAAGAACAGCATTTATTTAAAAAAGAATATTTTGTATTCAGCTTTGATCACAGGAATAAATTACACTTTACTATATATTCACATAGAAAACCGCTGTTTTAAATTGTAATGATATTTCAATAATGTTTTTTGTTTTTTTAAATCAAATAAATGTAGCATTGTTGAGCAGAAGAGACTTCTTTTAAACACATTAAAAATCTTTTGAACGGGGCAGTGTATGTGCCATACTGTCCTTTTACATGCATACATATTGAAAAGCATGCATAGGTTGGGACAGGGGTGTGTGTGCTGCGTGTGCTCCTCTTGTTGGGACAGGGGTGTGTGTGTGCTCCTCTTGTTGGGACAGGGGTGTGTGTGCTCCTCTTGTTGGGACAGGGGTGTGTGTGTGCTCCTCTTGTTGGGACAGGGGTGTGTGTGCTGCGTGTGCTCCTCTTGTTGGGACAGGGGTGTGTGTGTGCTCCTCTTGTTGGGACAGGGGTGTGTGTGCTCCTCTTGTTGGGACAGGGGTGTGTGTGTACTCCTCTTGTTGGGACAGGGGTGTGTGTGTGCTCCTCTTGTTGGGACAGGGGTGTGTGTGCTCCTCTTGTTGGGACAGGGGTGTGTGTGCTCCTCTTGTTGGGACAGGGGTGTGTGTGTACTCCTCTTGTTGGGACAGGGGTGTGTGTGTGCTCCTCTTGTTGGGACAGGGGTGTGTGTGTGCTCCTCTTGTTGGGACAGGGGTGTGTGTGTGCTCCTCTTGTTGGGACAGGGGTGTGTGTGTGTACTCCTCTTGTTGGGACAGGGGTGTGTGTGTACTCCTCTTGTTGGGACAGGGGTGTGTGTGTGCTCCTCTTGTCCCGCTGCTCCACACTGTCCTCTGGCTGTGCGAGGACTAATCTGTCAGTCTCTTGTAGATAGTCAGCAGTCTCCTCCTGCCTCAGTGCCACAGCTCCACACACAACTGAACACACCGGAGACGCTCCACCTGCAGGTAACCAAGACACTCTTCAGTTCCGTGGGGTTCTATATAGAACTCTAGGGTTCTAGACTCACTTTTAAAGAACCTTTAAAGCAACACTAAAGAACTTTTCCTCTGATCCCCCTACTGGTTGGAAGCGGAATTGTCCATTACCGCTGTCGTAAATAATTTAGCCTACCGCTGTCAAACCCACGCGTGCTGTTTATCCAGCAGATAGATGACCTGAACGATAGATTTAGACTGAACGATATCCAATTGTAACGCTTGCCGTAAAGCAAGTAAAATTTGTAGTTTTCTTATGTCTCATGTCTCGCGACCCGATCTGGCAAACGTATATAGTGTGGTTATAGCAGATAAAGGACCGCAAAGCAAAGGCAGAAGTGCCTTTCACCCTGTTACGACTTGATGAAACGATTTTGGAAACATTATTTTAAGGTAAAAAATCTTTATCTATTAATTCCTAAAAGGTTCTATTTAAGGAGAAATGTCTTATAATTGCATAATACTTTCATGTTTTTAATGGGCTGTTTACATTTTTTCTATTGATAAAGTATGTTTATGAGTGGCTTAATTCATAAAATTTAATTAAAAATCAATTAAAACGAAATCCTAAAAGGTTCTATATAGTAAGCGCCTGACGGAACCCTTCAAAGTTCTATATAGAACTAGGAGTTCTAAGAGTGAGTCAGTATAAGCTGTTTTTAAACACTACATTTAAAAAGTGTGGGGTCAGTAAGATTTTTGTCAAATAAATTAATACTTTTATTCACGAAGGGTGCGTTAAATTGATCAAACGTGACAGTAAAGACATTTATATTGTTACAAAAAATTTACAGTGAGGAAAATAAGTATTTGAACACCCTACTATTTTGCAAGTTCTCCCACTTAGAAATCATGGAGGGGTCTGAAATTGTCATCGTAGGTGCATGTCCACTGTGAGAGACATAATCTAAAAAAAAAAATCCAGAAATCACAATATATGATTTTTTTAACTATTTATTTGTATGATACAGCTGCAAATAAGTATTTGAACACCTGAGAAAATCAATGTTAATATTTGGTACAGTAGCCTTTGTTTGCAATTACAGAGGTCAAACGTTTCCTGTAGTTTTTCACCAGGTTTGCACACACTGCAGGAGGGATTTTGGCCCACTCCTCCACACAGATCTTCTCTAGATCAGTCAGGTTTCTGGGCTGTCGCTGAGAAACACAGAGTTTGAGCTCCCTCAAAAGATTATCTATTGGGTTTAGGTCTGGAGACTGGCTAGGCCACGCCAGAACCTTGATATGCTTCTTACAGAGCCACTCCTTGGTTATCCTGGCTGTGTGCTTCGGGTCATTGTCATGTTGGAAGACCCAGCCTCGACCCATCTTCAATGCTCTAACTGAGGAGAGGAGGTTGTTCCCCAAAATCTCGCAATACATGGCCCCGGTCATCCTCTCCTTAATACAGTGCAGTCGCCCTGTCCCATGTGCAGAAAAACACCCCCAAAGCTTGATGCTACCACCCCCATGCTTCACAGTAGGGATGGTGTTCTTGGGATGGTACTCATCATTCTTCTTCCTCCAAACACGGTTAGTGGAATTATGACCAAAAAGTTCTATTTTGGTCTCATCTGACCACATGACTTTCTCCCATAACTCCTCTGGATCATCCAAATGGTCATTGGCAAACTTAAGACGGGCCTTGACATGTGCTGGTTTAAGCAGGGGAACCTTCCGTGCCATGCATGATTTCAAACCATGACGTCTTAGTGTATTACCAACAGTGACCTTGGAAACGGTGGTCCCAGCTCTTTTCAGGTCATTGACCAGCTCCTCCCGTGTAGTTTTGGGCTGATTTCTCACCTTTCTTAGGATCATTACATTTACATTTATTCATTTAGCTGACGCTTTTATCCAAAGCGACTTACAATTGCTATACATGTCAGAGGTCGCACGCCTCTGGAGCAACAAGGGGTTAAGTGTCTTGCTCAGGGACACATTGGTGTCTCACAGTGGATTCGAACCCGGGTCTCTCACACCACAGGCATGTGTCTTATCCACTGCACCATCACCACCCCTAGGATCATTGAGACCCCACGAGGTGAGATCTTGCATGGAGCCCCAGTCCGAGGGAGATTGACAGTCATGTTTAGCTTCTTCCATTTTCTAATGATTGCTCCAACAGTGGACCTTTTTTCACCAAGCTGCTTGGCAATTTCCCCGTAGCCCTTTCCAGCCTTGTGGAGGTGTACAATTTTGTCTCTAGTGTCTTTGGACAGCTCTTTGGTCTTGGCCATGTTAGTAGTTGGATTCTTACTGATTGTATGGGGTGGACAGGGGTCTTTATGCAGCTAATGACCTCAAACAGGTGCATCTCTAATTTAGGATAATAAATGGAGTGGAGGTGGACATTTTAAAGGCAGACTAACAGGTCTTTGAGGGTCAGAATTCTAGCTGATAGACAGGTGTTCAAATACTTATTTGCAGCTGTATCATTCAAATAAATAGTTAAAAAATCATATATTGTGATTTCTTTAAAAATCATATATTGTGATTTCTTTAAAAATCATATATTGTGATTTCACATTTTTTTTAGATTATGTCTCTCACAGTGGACATGCACCTACGACGAAAATTTCAGACCCCTCCATGATTTCCAAGTGGGAGAACTTGCAAAATAGCAGGGTGTTCAAATACTTATTTTCCTCACTGTAAATTCCAAATGTTGAAGCAGTAAATCATCATGTTATACTGATTTCTGAAGGATCATGTGACACTGAAGACTGGAGTAATGATGCTGAAAATACAGCTTTTATCACAGGAATAAATTACAGTTTACAATATATTGCCATAGAAAACAGCTATTTTAAATTCTAATAATATGTCACTTTTTTTACTGTACTTTTGATCAAATAAATGCAGTCTTGGTGAACATATAAGAGACTTCTTCAAAAATCGTACCTTATTTTGTGCTAATTTAAACCGGTGTAAATTTCCTTTTTACAAGCATTTATCTTTTCTTAAAACTTTAAATGTCTTTGCTCTTCCTCCCACATATTTTTAGTGTGCTTTCCCGCTGATCTTCTGATCTGTGAGCACGGACTGTAGTGGGGATTCTCCAGGATTCAACAACAGCAGAAGTCGTCAGATTGCTTTTCCCTCTCGACTGCCCAGGTCTCTGGACCCTGAAGCTTTTTTCCCATGATTCCCGGCTCTCGTAGTGTAGATCCGAGGTGCCGCTCGGAGCTGAAACACCACAGGAGTGCCTCACGCCACCAAACCCAGTGATCCGTCGACGTAAAGCGGCTCTGAAGAAATATCAGTGTGTGACATTACATTACATGAGAGTGATTAGAGAGCAGATTTACAGCGCCGCTTTAAAGGGCACCTATTATGGCATTTAAAATGTTCCTAATATTTTGGGAGTCCCCAACAACAGTTTTACAAGCATGCAATCACAAAAAACACTTTTGTTGTTTTATAATATGCATTTATTTTGACCTGATTTGCTCAGTGACTCCCATATGAATCGTTCAGCGACTCATTTTTCCAAACCCTGCCTTTGCGTGACGCTAATCTGCGGTGATTGGTCAGATGACCCAGTCAGTTGTGATTGACAATGTGTGTATAAGTAAAATGTGTTTACAGAGATAATACTTCTATTGGTTAACACGGAGTACAGTGTACAATGCTTTTATCAATTTGTGTTTTAATAATGATTATAATAATGCACCGCTTTGTAGTAAAAAATTCAAAATAAGAGAAGGAATTTAAGTTGAGTTATGTTAGCGACCACAGCCCAAAGTTCAGTGGTAAAGCACATTCAGTCTTTGCGTTAGCCCAACGCATAAACATATTGATAATGCAGTACTACGAGGTATTGCTCTAATCTTTATGACAACTCCAATAACAACGACAAACACTTCACATATTTCAATACAATTGACATTGAAGACTATAGAAGCTGCGATGTGCGTACACAACACACAAAATAATGATTGAGCATGAGTTTTATGTAAAAACATAAAAGAAACAATTATTAATATTAATAATACTTACAGGTTGTGATTTGGAGGAGGAAGCTGATCCAAATATCAGCCGGCTCGCGAATACACATTTTACAGCATTTATGTTTGTGAAGCAATCATCTTCAAAATGACGCGAACAAAGCACAAGGTCCGGCCTATACTTCTGTGGTATAGTTGTATATATGAACGGCTATATTCTGTGGTATAGTTGTATATGAACTGTAGCCACTTAGTCTTCAAATGCTCCTCCATGGGCAGATGAAAAAAGTTCGCTTTTGCGTTGCACTTCAGAACGCAGCGTCTCAGTATTCCCTGGCGTCTACGAGGCACGAGCGCAATAAGTGGGCGTATCTTATTCAAATAACTTGTCAAGTTGACGTCATCTAGACAGAGAAAAAGCATTGTTCGTCTATCGATTCATATCAGCGACTCAGAGTCGACTCTTACTTTTGAGAGACAATAACTTTGTATACGGTGAACTTTCATATTTAAAACTTTGCAGGATGCTTTTGTTCACTTAGATCTATGTTACACACTACATGAATGATAATTTTCAAAAATCCATAATAGGTGCCCTTTAAGTCGAACACACACTACAGTGACACACTACACAAGCCACAGCGGCCCTGAATTGCCCACCTGATCACATGATGCTCTGACATCACCATTATGTCATGTGATCACAAGTGTACATTTGTATCCTTATCCAGCAGCTTTTTGCCTATGACACTCATTTTTACACACTGAAGTGTTCATGTTTCACAGTTTTGCGACTGAATGGGATGATGATGGGGAGTAGCGGGACACGGACTCTGGAATGGAAAGGGTTACTGTACGTCAGGGGAAAAGAGAACGGAAATGTTTTTTACGAATGTTAAACCTTACGAACACTGATACTAGCACTATACAAATGGACTAATCACTGAAAATTTACTCTAGTAGTTTGCGGTAAGTTATGATGTTAAATGAAACCTTGACAGACCAAATATGAATGTTCAGGTTTTCAATCAAGTTAAGATTTATAGACAACATTAATGCTGCCACGTAGTATAGAGAATAATTTCAACTATATATATATACATACACACACAAATATATATACACACACGTACTGTACATATATACGCACACACACAAATATATATAGCCTATGGGGCAAGATATTGTACTTATAAAAATAAACACTATTCTATAAGAATTAATATAAAATATGATCAGACCTCTTAATATATATGTATAAAATGTATTCATTTTAATTAACATATATTAATGTCAAAATTAATTAAATAATTAACAATAAGTTTATTATGTATATACTGTTGTATTATTTATTAATATTTTAATTTGAGTTAAAATTTTAGTAATTTTGTAGAATTACTTTGAAATTAAAATAAAGGCTAACATTAAATTGAAAAGAGTATTTAAATAATAAAATAACACTCATTAATACTTGCATATTTTGTTGATAAGATATGTTAATTAATGATTAATGTATTCATGTATATATTAAATTAAAAGGCCCTATCATATTTTTTTTATCCATTCTTATATATATTAATGTCAGATATGTAATGACTGTAAATGCAATTTTGGCTTTGGTGCTTTTCAAACTAAGGGACGAGTTGAAATTATTTTCTGATAATCAACAGCAGAAGTAATATATCACAATATATGTTAGTGATAGAGTTTGACTTGTATTGAAACTGGAACATTCAGGCTAATTTGACCAAAGTCCCCTGAAACAGAACATCACTGAAGACTGGACTCGCAAGATGACGTAAGCTTATGTATCCTGTATTAAGCCTTACTCTTCAACGCATATTCATTCAATGCCATAAACTACCTCTCTGTACATTAATTTCAGATTAACTAGTTCATCTGATGATGTGAATGTTGCATGCGTGATTTTGTTCTTGAGATATCGCTGTTTAATCGACTTTCTATTTGCACTGAGTATAATCTGTTCTTCTATAGTGTTCGGAAACCCAGCGGCCATCTGAGCTGCAAGCACAAGCACACACACACACACACACACACACACACACACACACACTAGAGCATTCCAGCCTGTCAGTATGACTGTTAACCAAGACTAATGCTGCACAGATGGATCACTGAATCACTCACACTGGATCTTCTGCCGGATTATCCACAGATGTGGACTGACGAACTTCCCACTTGATCAACTATAAAACTATCTGAAGTATTAACCCTGGGGTGTGTTTTCACTTGAAATGCATTCTTAAACATTTGTTTATGACAAAGTATTCTCAATCTCATGTATTCGCCTAATGATAATAATAATAAATAAAAGACAAAATACAAACAAAAAAAAGATCCATATAATCAACCGAAGTAACTGACTAGAGTCTTACTGGCAAACAGCAATACAGCTTTACTGCAATTCTCTATTACAACAAGATATTACCCAGTGTAACATTTTCCTGTTTAATGAATATCCAAATAAATGTATTTAATAAAACCAAAAGTCTGAGGGATGCGCTTTATTACAAGTTATGTTCATATAATTGTATAGGCTATAAGCAACACGGGCTCCCTCTAATGAGGACACGCCCCTTACTGCTGATTGGCTACAACTTGTTTTGTGCCGCTCAGTCCCACCCACTTCAACAGTTTCTCCGAAATCGCTAACTGCACCTTAAATGACCCAGACAGCATTTACATCTGTGCCAGGTCCGTTTTCGAATCAGCAGATCCGCGCAGCAGTCGCACTCAATATGCAGATCTGCACCAACTCTGCGCCAGACTTGTCTGTAGCTTCGACTGTGACAGTCCGTCCGGCGGGTGCGGCGCCGATCCGGGGCAGCTGCGCAGACCATACGCGCCACAACTGAATTGAGTCCGCCCGGCGGGTGTGGGCCGGATCCGCGCGAGCTGCGCAGACCGGACGCGCGGGCGCCACCTCGCATAAGCCCGCTGACAAGAGTGGAAGGCTGCAGGCTGCACCATCTTTGCTATTGGTAAGTTAATTATACAAGTATAATTTAGTAAGTACATTATAAAAGTAAACTGGTGTTGATGTCATGTTAGACTGTTACAAAATGATATTAAAAATAAAAGTTTACAAATGTGTACACTGACATTCTGACAGCCCGAGACGTGTCAGATAACGTTAAGCTGGGTAGTGCTAACGTAGTTAGCCTAGGCGGTTAGCTGGTAGTATAGATTATTTTAAACATCCACAACTAATAGTGAACATAGGCTCTAAGGCTGAATCGGCGATATTTGCTTATTATTCACCAAAATTGCTGAATATCGTGTCCATTGTGTGTTAAAATCGTATAGCCATAGCCAGGGGTTAAATTGGGATTTATTATGTGGGTGTGCTCTCCCTAGGGGGGTCCGGGGGCATGCCCCCCCGGGAATTTTTTTTTTGAAAAATAAACCATTAAATAGCACTTTCTGGAGAGTTTTGTGCAAAGAAATGGAGAAATTGAGTATTACATGATATGTGAAAAACTGCAAGGTTAAGAGCATTTACTTTGCAACAGGTATTAGGACATTTAGCATTTACATTACTGCTAATCAGTCATCACTTGATTACACGTTGTAATACCTTGTTATGATATAGTGACCCATACAATGTGCCAAACATAATGTGCCACATGGAGAGACAGTGCAGCATATGACAGTAGCAACAGCTGAGAAGATTTGGGTCTGTGGTGACCAGGTCCACCTCATACAAACTTCCTTCTCCCATTCTCTCTCTTTACTACGACAACACACACACACACACACACACACACACACATGTAACGTCAAATACAACTTCATAGTTGACTTCACGTTGGAGTTGTAAATAAATCTTCCTGGATCTCAGCCAGACATCTCTGGTTCAAGTTCTTTCAGTGTTTCAGACCGTTTTCAATAGTTTTTACAAGCATATTGCCTATATTTTTGTAATATATTAAGCACTGTTACACTTTTTGAAACTATTTCAGCTTGTGTAGGCCTGTCACTGACAGGCTGTGCTTTCCGAACACTGTGATAATTTTGGTCATTTTCATACTGTCCCATCTCTACTGCCAACATGTTACAGAGCTAGTCATGCTAAACATGTCTGGAATATCACCCCACCTTTTGAAGAAGTAAGTCAGTTTCCTCTTCTTGGGTGAATATGCTCCACTCATTTCAATTTATCTCTGAAAGTTGGAGAATAAATGCTTGATTTAATTTTCATTAACCACAGAGCTTGGTAGCTAAAAGTAACTTAGGTCTAGCAAGTCTTATATTTCTGTAATTCACACAGATCAAATACAAATATGCTGACTGAATAGATTGCTAGTTTATTTTAAGTAGCCAGCTAACGTTAAATTAGCAATTCTCTTGGCAGTTTGCTGATAATCCGGTATCTGAAGTAAAATGCTCAAAACATCTCCTGAGAAAAATCACATGGTCAACCTAGTCCTGGTTATTTAATTTTGATTTAGTCTTATTTTCCTTACCTTGTCATTCAAGGCCAGGGCACTTTTTTTGACATTTCTGGAACATCCACATCCCGCGCAACCACGGTCTCCCAGGAACATTCATTATTGCTGCGTACATTTATCCGTGTCAGATGCGCATGCGCGAGCGGTGCGCGATCATGGTCGACTGACAACGAGATTAAGCAGCTGAACAAAAATACGGCCGTGTTCCGATTTTTCTCATCTCAGCTCCGCCGAGACAAAATAGACATGCCATTTCATTTATTGTCAGAAATATGTTTTCAAAAGCATCACTTTCATCAAATTGTATGTGACATAATTTCCAGTAGGCAACTGACTGCAAACGAGCAGGCTTATGTGCCGGGGCTGAGCCCCGGAGAGCCCCGGCCCAATTTAACCACTGGCCATAGCCATAACTTAATCGTTACCAGCGGTGACCGCTGCATGCAACAATAACAAATGAATGACTTCCCAGTTCCCACGTCCAAAAATACATTAAACTAGTTCAACGTCAGTATATCAATTCTCACTGTATTATACCGGCTGTAGAGTGCGACATATATGTCGATACGTTAGCTATCAAACTAACTTACCTGCAAATTATTAATGTTGAGCTGTTTGTGAAATAACGTTAGGCTAAAGCGGTTTTTAATTTCCATTGACTGATTATTGCGGTGTTCGGACTTCGGACATATTATTTATAGGCCGTTAATAACTTAATTAGGCCTATACTTCATTGTATAATCGACCTAAATGTTTTTAGATAATTTTAAGCCTAAGCAATCTTAGCCTAATATTATTATCCTCGCAGCGTGTCTGTTATGCGCAGTTAAATTATTGCGTGGCAAATTAATTATAATAGCCTATCAATTTAACAATAAAAGAAGGCCTTTCCTATTAATAATAACAATAATAGTAGTAATACAGTCATAATTTAATAGCCTACATAAATTGGAAATGCTAAATCCTCTTAAGGCGATCGAGACACGGCAGGCAAAAACATCGTAAAAAAAATATTTTTCTTCTCAATAGGTTCAAAATTATTTTTCCATTGGCATTGCGTTCACATATTAGATGGAGAAATAATTACAGAGGGATTTATGGATATATTGTTATCCTGTAGCTAAATCAGAATATAGGCCTGTCAAAAACCTGAAAGTTTTTTTCGCCATGTTTTTTGGAATAAAATGTTATCAGACTAGGAATAATATATTTACAAATCCCGTTTTCACATTGGAGCTGTGAGTGTAAATGTTCACGTACAAGTATGAATATTTATTGTACAAGTTCTCAAATTCACATAGGTGCTCTCGAGTCTTGATACTCTTTTACCTAATACTTCTCACTCCACACCACTTTAGTCACATTTATTATTTTGTGCAAGCATTTTCCTATAATGTCATGTAATAAAGACTTTGAATATTGAATCTAATATTTACTCTGTTTCTTTGCTTTGTGTGTTTTTTGTACGTCTTACAGGAGCAGTGTGAGGAAGAATCGCATGTCTGACAAAGCCATCGACACCGAGATAAACCAGTACACCATCGTCGTGCCCGGTCACACCCAACTAATGAACAATAAATGACATGAGAGTGCAGTGTTCACATTAGGTTTTTTTTTATCTTATTTTATTTTATATTGGTTTGTATTGCCTTTTTAAAATAAAAACGTTGTTTGAAAATTACAAATTGTCTGGGTGTTTGTGCCTTAATTGTCTGATAGCCTAAATATAAATCACAGACCAGGGCCAGATGAGCCCCAGATGTAAAATATGAGTCACGGATCTGGGCCAGATCTGCACCACATGTCATGGCATTAATAACTGTACTGGGCCAGTGCTGGCCCAGATCCGTCTCTGATCCGTAATTCCAACCTGTTCCGGTATTGGGCCGTTGGAAAGAATGAGCCCGGCCCAGGTCCGTTTAGCGGATCTGCGCCAAATGCTAATGAAGACCTGGCCCAAATCTGGCCCAAATACATTTTGCTGTCTGGGGAATGCTAGTTCATTAAACATCAAGCATAATGATGAAGAAAAGTAAAGTAGAATTTAAATTATTTTAAATTTAATAGAATTTAAAAATATATGTTTTTAATGTGATGGCATTCTGACCATGTTTACAACCTTCCTCATCCCTCCCTCGGGTCACTGGGACACTGGGACTTTTGGCGCACTTGAACCATAAACACACCAAAAAATTTATAATTATGGATTCGAGGAGTTTTGTGGTTAAAATTTCGCGGCTAGTTTGACCCCCCTATGAATGGAATGCGATTAATGCTTAAGTACACATAGAAAAACCTAAATATGCTAAAAATTCAAACTAAATATGCTAAAACGTATGTGAGATTATTTTATAATGTCTGCATGTGTATCTAAATGCATACGGAACAGCTCATTTGCTCCATCTAGTGGCAAGAGTCATGAAATATCATGTTATAGTATTTTTTTTTCCACAAGAGGCCGGCAAAGACACCCAACCCAATGTACGATATTTTGAGCCGAATTAAAAGGGTTATGCATGAAATTGAGTTATTTTGAATTTAAGAATGTGCTTAAATTAGGCTACTATTTATTTAATGATAAAATCTAGTAATTTAAAGGTAAATAAAATCAAAAAGTAACCTCAACATTTTTTTTTAATTAAAAATATTAACAAAATGAAATAAAATAGGCTTTCAGAACAATTTTTTTCTTTTAAAAAAATAATAATTTTGACCCGCGAGGGAAATATATGTTACAAAGTGCGCGGGAAGGATGAAGTTTAAGTGTGACGTTGGCGTATAGTTATTTTAAAATGTTATATGAACCGTTTTAATGGTCTGTTCTGTAGTGAGTAGTAAATATATTAGCAATTGAATAAATGTATATTGTGCATTTTTACGTCCACTTAAGTTAGGCTACGTGAAAGTCTTCGGGTTTGGAGGGGTGGAGTTGTGTAGTTATACTTGAACTCTCTCTGGTGTGGTTGGGTGAAGTTTGCTGCAAACACAACACGAGAGTTTGAACAACTGCTGCTCATCTTTCACTGAGGATTGCAAGAGTGGGTTTAGGGTGAAGACTGAGGGATGTTTGAGAAGGTGAAGAGGAGCGGGTATGATGTGGAGGAGTTCAGACGCAATCCTTTCAGGAGAAGATCTGGACACAGTGTCGAGATGGAGCTCAGACGAGGATCAGTTCCTGGTGAGACGTCTTTACTGTCGATTTCATCACATACATCAGGTTATTGTGGATTAATCTTCAGGATATTGTTTGGCATTTCCTTCGAAATTAGCATCGTAAGTGTTTGTATTGTCTGTGAAGACGAATCAAAAATCGCCAGGCCTTCTGTGCTGTTTGATTAAAGGTGCAGTGTGTAATATTGACAGCTAGCGGTTGAAATGGGTAATGCAGTACAAATACAAAATATTGAGAGTTGTTTGTAACTCGTTTTAGCAGTGATCAGCATTGTAAATCCTACAAAGTTTTATATATTTTCATTTTTATTTTATTTTTATGTATGAACATTTTTAACACTATACGTTGTATTATATTACCTTTGCATCAAATTACAATAAAAAACCTAGTTAACGCAGCTGTGGGAGTGATGGTAAAGTTATGAAAGTTATGCCATTATCAATCTCGCTATTTTTACACGTGTAATATTTTGTAGTATTCATTGTGCTAATTTTTTTAAAATTTATTGTTCATTTATGAATTATATCTAGGCCTACATAAATATAAATGTTTATATTTTATAGCCTATATTATGTGTATAATATACACACACATTTATTTTATTTAATTTTATTTTATTTCTGATCCAGAGAGCTCGTGGAAGTTCATTGACTGAAAGGTGTGGGAATATAATTTTCTAGTTTTCAATGTAAATTCAGCACATGAGGATTTAATCTTTAGTTCACTAATGCTTTTTGTTTTTGTTTCTAGTTACTCAGAATTTAGCTTTTAATGTGACCGTTTTTCTCAATTTTGTAGTACAATTGTGTCATAAAAATCCTATACAAACAGGATAAAGGCTAAATAGGTCTACATTACAAGTAGTTCATTTGCTTTTCATCATATTTGACAATCTTGATACAGCGTTCTGCCAGAAGAGGACAGTATAAACACCTTTTATACACATATTATAGTTTTTCTGCATGCAAATAAACTGCTGAGAAGACTGACTTTATTATTTGACCCATTATCCCATTAAAAAAAGCATGCGATTTCAAATGATAATTGAAATGGTAAATCATATACAGATTTTATCATCTCCTGTAATGTTATTTGTTCTAGTAAGGAATAATAAATCAAGTATCTGGGAAAATACAACGTTAATATGTGTCTACTTCAAATAAACAACATAGTAATCTTTGTCAAACTAATTGGATGAGGCTTGATAGACTCTGAATGTCAGCAGTTTCTTTCTAAATAAATGTCACACGCATGCATTCATGTGGAAAAAAGGGAAATGAAGTGAGTTGATAGAGAGGATCTGCAGTGATCCGAGGCGTCATGTGAACTCGCTCGATTTAGGAGTGCAGTGTGTGACCGGAGATCAGGTCAGTGTGTGCGCATTTTTATTTGTTTGTGTCTCTATGCATTTTATCATCTATGCTTTATGCCTCATGAATTTCATCTGCAATTTCAACAAAACATTTTTTTTTATACCTACTCTTAAAATTTGGTGCTTGTCGCTGTTTATTAATGACTGTTATTTTGAAACAAATTTGCTGAGAGGCTGATTAAATGGCATTACACAGGATTCCCACGCTAAAAACATAAGGCCTTTTTAAAACTGCTATTTACAGAGCTGAGAAATATAATAGTCATGACAATTATATTCAATATAGACATTTTGCATGTTTTTCTCAGCTCTAAAATGCTAAAAAAAAAAAAATGGAAATCTCTGTAAAATGATATATATATGTGAGCATTTATAGGTTTGTCTTTTGATTCCCATGACACAAGACATGAGCTTGTGGATCCAGGACTTCTCCTTATGAAGGTCTGTCATTAAACGTGTCAAAGTGAGAGAACCTTTGTCGTGGATTCAGAGCGTGAGGAAGTGAGAAACTCGACTGAGGAAGCTCCTCTAACCAGTCAAACGTGCCTTTGTTTCGGCATTATTAGGGTGTTATTATTTACTGAGGCAAAATGGAGGACACTGGTAATGATAAATGAGCAAATTAAGACCTTATAGATATTTCCAGAAGACTCTGAGACATTTCTGAAGTCTTGGCTATGATGTAAAAACAACTTTTCTAAGATTATTTTACAGGAAAAACAATACAGCTGATTTAATGGCACAGTGTCACACTGTATGTGAATTATGCTGATTATTGCTGTGTTGTTATTGTTAACTAAAACTATTAAAAATCTTTTTTTTTGTTATTGAAATGAAATAAAATGTAAATATCAGGGGAAAAATTTCAAATTAAACTTAAAAAAAAAAAAACTATTTAGAAATATTTACAAACTAATGCAATTTACAAAAATGACACAACAAAATTTAATTAAAAATAAAATACAAAAAATTAAATGCTAATTCAAAATCTTAATAAATAATATTTAAAAAACTGAAAATTACACAAAAAAACATAACAAAATTGAATTAAACTAAAATAAAAATATATAATTAAATGCAAATTCAACATATTAATAAATACTGTAATATTCAAAACTAATAGTAATAAAAATAACAAAAACAACTGCATTGAATCAATACTTAAACTAAAATTAAAGTTAAAAAATGTAAAGTATATAAAGGAAAGCTAATTAATAAATACTATAATATTAACGCTATACCTAAAACAAAACTAGTCATCTTTCACAGTATACATTTATTGTAAAACAGACATATTTATGACAATTAAATAATTAACCATTATTTTGGCTGACAAATATCATAACAAATACTTGACAATTTTCCCGGCCCAAAAGACACACAAATCCTCATTTAACAATGAGCTAGATATGTGTAACCACCATAAAAACACTGCAGTCGTAGGTTTAGGTAATATTTTAAAATATTAATATTTTATGAGCCTATAATTGCCCGAGTGTGTGTAAGAGGATGTGTGTTCAGGTGCACAATAGAGGAAGCAGGAATCTTCACTAAATGCACAAATAGTGAGACACTTCAGATGCAGCTTTCAGTTTGCATTCTCATTCAGGGGATTTATTATGAATAAAACAGGAAAGATTTACTGCAAAAAAACTGAATCCTAATGACCTGTTGTTTTTGAAGAAGTTGTGTGGTGTGTGTGTGTGTGCGCGGTCAGGAGACGCTGGATGTGACGATACGGACAGGAGTTTGCTGAGAGACAGGACAGTGCTGAGAAAGACTGCGGCGTACACCATCTCATCGATGCCTCCTCCAGCAGGTACATCACTGTGAACACACACACACACACACACACACACACGCCTCCTCCAGCAGGTACATCACTGTAAACACACACACACACACACGCCTCCTCCAGCAGGTACATCACTGTAAACACACACACACACACACACACACACACACACACACACACACACACACTCACGCCTCCTCCAGCAGGTACATCACTGTAAACACACACACACACACACACACACTCACGCCTCCTCCAGCAGGTACATCACTGTAAACACACACACACACACACGCCTCCTCCAGCAGGTACATCACTGTAAACACACACACACACACACACACACACACACACACACACACACACACGCCTCCTCCAGCAGGTGCATCACTGTAAACACACACACAAACACACACACACACACACACACACTCACGCCTCCTCCAGCAGGTACATCACTGTAAACACACACACAAACACACACACACACACACACACACACACACACACACACACACACACACACACACACACACACTCACGCCTCCTCCAGCAGGTACATCACTGTAAACACACACACAAACACACACACACACACACACACACACACTCACGCCTCCTCCAGCAGGTACATCACTGTAAACACACACACAAACACACACACACACACACACACACACTCACGCCTCCTCCAGCAGGTACATCACTGTAAACAACACACACACAAACACACACACACACACACACACTCACGCCTCCTCCAGCAGGTACATCACTGTAAACACACACACACACACACACACACACACACACACACACTCACGCCTCCTCCAGCAGGTGCATCACTGTAAACACACACACAAACACACACACACACACACACACACACACTCACGCCTCCTCCAGCAGGTACATCACTGTAAACACACACACAAACACACACACACACACACACACACACACACACACACTCACGCCTCCTCCAGCAGGTACATCACTGTAAACACACACACAAACACACACACACACACACACACACACTCACGCCTCCTCCAGCAGGTACATCACTGTAAACACACACACAAACACACACACACACACACACACTCACGCCTCCTCCAGCAGGTACATCACTGTAAACACACACACAAACACACACACACACACACACACACTCACGCCTCCTCCAGCAGGTACATCACTGTAAACACACACACAAACACACACACACACACACACACTCACGCCTCCTCCAGCAGGTACATCACTGTAAACACACACACAAACACACACACACACGCCTCCTCCAGCAGGTACATCAGTGTAAACACACACACAAACACACACACACGCCTCCTCCAGCAGGTACATCACTGTAAACACACACACACACACACACACACTCACGCCTCCTCCAGCAGGTACATCACTGTAAACACACACACACACACACACACACACACACACGCCTCCTCCAGCAGGTACATCACTGTAAACACACACACACACACACACACACTCACGCCTCCTCCAGCAGGTACATCAGTGTAAACACACACACACGCCTCCTCCAGCAGGTACATCACTGTTAACACACACACACACACACACACACACACTCACGCCTCCTCCAGCAGGTACATCACTGTAAACACACACACACACACACACAGTCATATCTACAGCTGGAAACCACACGCTTAACACCACTCCGGACAGTTAGTTTTACACTCACATTGACTTAAGAAAATGTAGAATTCTAAGCATTTCTACAGTGTAGGAGCACAGGAAGTGATGTAGGTCGCACTGTGGGCATTTCCCACAAACGGAACAAAATGACTGAATGTGATGTTTGTAGTTGTTGTTTATGGGTAGTTATACTGTAGGTCAAATGCCAAATGGTCAGAGTGGTGTGACATGCTTTACATAAAAATGTTTTCGATGGAAGCCTATTTCTGACTCACAAGGAAACAAAAATCATGTCTCACTATGAGATAATGAGATATAAGATATGCTATGATATAAAAAGTCAAAATTATTATGTTTATCTAAGTCATAATTCTGATACAAAGTCCAAAACATGAGATTGACATAAATCGAAATTGACATACTAAGTTTGAAGGTCAAGATTATGAGATAATTAGCTTGTCTTATAACTTAGTATGTCATAATTATGACTTTCTAGATCATAATTTTAAACAAAATCTCATCATTTCAACAGTGCCATAATTTCGACTGTCATAATTATGACTTAGTGGTACATAAAAATGTCACCTTTTTATTTAATAATTTTAACAGTATCATAATTTTGACTTAGTATGTCATAATTGCGATTTACTAAAGCATTATTTACAATATATATATATATATATTCTTGTGTATATATCATTAGTGTGGTTTTAATAAGCTGATTTTTTTTTGACAAAATGGAAGACTTAAAAAAAAAAAAAAGTCTAAAAGTTTATTTTAATGTAAAATGATAGGTATAAATGTCTTATATAAGTTTTTCCACCATAATTAAACCTACAGTCTTACATTTGAACAAGGAAATATTCTAGATATATTATCATCACACACATTCTGTACGTCTGTGGGTTTGATTACACTGACCCCTGCTGTCTGTGCTGCAGGAGAACATACTTCCTACTCACAGGCCCTCACACACACACACACACACACACACACACACAAAAGAAAAACCCAGTTATGAAGCATCTTTCTTCTCTTTATCTCCCACTAAAGTGCTTCCGAAACCCAGATTCCAGTGTCCGGTGAAGATCTCAGGCGGAGACGTGATGGAGGGAGAAGACATGACCAATATAACCCGAGGGAGGACGTCTGCCGTCTCCAAATATTACAGACACTTCGACAAGAGGTATGTGTACATGCATATATATATGTGTGTGTGTGTGTGTGTGTGTGTATAATACATTTTTCAGTGTATTTTGGAGTTTGGGGATTTTATTTAACGTTTTTATGAAGATGCAAGTTTTTTTAAAGTTATTTTTACTTTTTCAAGAGGCATGTGTACATGCTTCAGAAACACACACACACACATCTATATATATATGTGTGTGTGTGTGTGTATATAATTAATTTTTCAGTGTATTTTGGAGTTTGGGGATTTTATTTAATGTTTTTATGAAGATGCACATTTTTCTAAAGTTATTTTTACTTTTTCAAGAGGCATGTGTACATGCTTCAGAAACACACACACACACACACATACATCTATATATATATGTGTGTGTGTGTGTGTAATTAATTTTTCAGTGTATTTTGGAGTTTGGGGATTTTATTTAACGTTTTTATGAAGATGCAAGTTTTTTTAAAGTTATTTTTACTTTTTCAAGAGGCATGCTTCAGAAACACACACACACACACACACACACACACACACACACATATATATATATATATATCATGCATCAGAAACACACACACACACACATTATTATTTTGCTTCTACAACACAATCAAACATTATCATTACATTATCAAATCTCTGAATATAACAGCAGTTGTTCAGCCTTAGGTTGAGCATAGCAAGTACCAATCAATCACAATAAAACAAACGAACAAATTACTAAATAAAATTAAATGCAAATTAAATCAAAAGGGGCTTTTTAAATGAATGTACACGTATCCAAAAGAGAAACCAATTTAAGGGCTTTCTGGTTTTTAACAGATTTGAAAGAGTTGCACAAGAGTTTCACCTCATTCATCTACTGATGAAAGATTTAGATCTAAACCATGAATGATGAGACATAACAAGAAATTAATAAGAAAATCAAACTTTGTTTCCAGTGAGGGGTGAGAGTTCAACGTAAGCCGTGCTTAGGAAGATGAGAAACATAAATGCCACATCTTGATTTGTAATGGTACCTATGCGTTCATACTTCATAAATAGGACAGTGGAGAGAAAACCTCCCCCTCATTTCTGTCTGTAACTTTTTGCTCCGCCTTTCAGACTTTCACTTCCTGTTGCAATGACACAGACTCAGTATTTTTGATCTAATACTCTCTTCCAGCGTTAGCAAATCTCCATCAGCCTGTTCTCCGCTCATCGAAGCGCCTGTGAACCCCGAACGCTCGGACTCGCAGGTCTTCTCTCAGGTGTCCTCGCAGGAGCCCGGCTGGCACGTGTGGTCGGGCTGGTGGTCCGAAGAGGTCAAAGGTGAAGGTGTGTTTGGAGAGCCAGAACATCTCCGGCCAGCCTCAGAAAGCAGTGTTGCACGGGACCACGAGGACGAGACTCGATGGCAGGAGAACGTCCTAAATGAAGAGATGCAGAACATGGAGAAAGATGAAGACAAACAAGTGAGTTGTCTAAGACTGGCGTCAACTGGCGAATTTTCACCTGTTAGATGATAAAATGAGTGAATAATAACAACAATAGTAATTATTATAATTTTTGTTTTTATTATTTTAAATAAAATGAATTGCATTTGCATTTTTTTTATTTTAATACAATATTTAAATTATTAATTTTAACATTTTTAAAGTGATTAAAATGATGATAAAAAAATATATTAATTAACAAATTATTATTTAAAAAAATATTTTTACATTTTTATTTTAAGTAAATTATTTTAATTATTAATTTAATTTAATTATTACTTTAAAAAAATAATTATTATTTTAAGATAATTATTTGTATTAATTTTTTTTAATATATTTTAATACAGAATTTAGAATTGAAGTATGTAAATCAAAATTACAATAATCAAAACTTTTTTTTTTAATTATTCATTTTAAAATTATTATAAATTATTTAAGATTTTAATTATTACCTAAATTATTTTAAAAAATGTATTTGGATAAAAGCCTTAAATTTATAAAAATGAATTGAGTAAATTATTTAAATGATTAATTGTAAAATTATTAAAAATTATTTCATTTTTAATTGTTACTTAAAGCTATTAAAAAAAATGTTAACTTTTTTTTTGTAAAGGCTTTGGATAAAGGTGTCTGCTAAATGGACGAATGCAAATGCAATGTAAAATGTCCCTTGGAAAAAGGCACACAAAACAGATACCAAAAAAAAATAGATACCAAAATAAATAGATACCAAAATACCCTAGAGACTCTTTTAACCAAAAGCATCCAAGAAAAATCTTAGCAACCACACAACAACACCTTGGCATCATGACATCAAATTTCACATGTCCTTTTCTTAAAATAAAACCTGTAAAAACATTTTTGTTATTACAGTCCTTCAAATGTAAAATTAAAGCTGCAAAACAGTCTTATCTCTGAGATATTTTTGCTGTTATCAGAAGTGGCCCATCAACCCAACCACATGACACTGTGTTTTTCCACCCAGAGAGTGTAGTTTCAGTGGCTTTCCAACATCAGATGTTACCCAAGATACCGCAGTGACATGTCATACTTTTATATTTAATAACAGCGAGGAAATAACATGCTGTTTTCGACAGGAGCAGATCAAAGAGCTCAAACTCTATAAGATCGCCAATGAGCTCCTGCAGACGGAGAGGGCGTACGTGACCCGTCTGCGTCTGCTGGACCAGGTCAGTCCACGTTCTTCACTCACTTTAAACTCTTTCAAATCACCACAGTCACTCAGAAATCATCAACAATCAAAATCATCAGGGCCGTATTCATAAAGACTCTTAATGCAAAGAGTTGTGACACAATTCTAAGAAAATTCTTAGATATGTGGGCGTTTACTCTAAAAAATAAAGAAAAAATCTTAGTAAAGAAAAAAGTAATTCAGAAAGCATCTTAACCCTTAAAGGAGGTCTTAAGGTCAAAATTGTTAGGAGCACGGACGAGGACTTTTAAGAGGCTTAAGAGTTTCTTTAGCAGAGGAGAAAATGGCAGAAAGATGAAGAGGGAGAAGAAATGTGTTGCAGACAATGGAGGACAGTGAGTTTGATACATTAAAACCAACATTCAAACCACTTAAATAGACAGCAATCAGTGTACCTGGAAAGAATGGAACAATTTTTATCATTCTAAGCCAATCAAATACCTTATAGGAAATTAACAGCATGGTAAATAAAAAGAAAAGGATTTACATACACATATATTGTGTGTGTGTGTGTGTGTGTGTGTGAGAACGGTCAAATAGGAAAAAATTTGCATGTAATTTCAAAGTGAAGGGTTAGAATAGAACCTATATTTAAAATCACTCTTTTTTTTTTTTCCTTCTTGGACAACCAACCAATCACAGTCTTCAAAAGATTGTGTCACACATAGCACCGGGGTCGGCCCCGCCTCCTCACTGAGATGAACGTGTGTCTTTTCCTGAGTCAGAGTTGCTCTCAGATCGGTCCCGAATCGCTCTTAAGCTAAGACTCCTACGTAAAAGTTTTTAAGCTAAATTTAGAGTTTTCTGAGAGAATTCTTAGAATCTTTATGAATACGGGCCCTGGACTTTATCGGCACCGATGGTTCCGTGAAGCTCCATGGAACCTTTGCATTCCACAAAAGAATCTTTATAGTGGAAAAAGATTTGTAAAATGTTCTTAATTAGAAAGGTTCTTTCAAGAACTGATCATTGAAATCATCTTTTGGAGCCTATGTTTTTAAAGGGATAGTTCACCCAAATATGAAAATTACCCCATGATTTACTCACTAGGAGTATATGAACCGGACGTATATGAATTCAGATGAATACAATCAAATCAGAGATATATTAAAGCTACACTGTGTGGGATTTTCTCCCATCTAGTGGTGAAATTGTATATGACTACCAACTGAATATTACTTTCTAGCCCCTACTTTCTATTATTTAAAATCTGCCGGCAGTCGCGAGTAATCTCGCATTCGTCACGCTGCCACTGAGTGTAAAAAATGTGAAAGGCAAAGCTTGAATTTCCAGGTATGTCCCTCTTTGGCTCATGTATTTTCAAGATGGATGCACAACACGGCCGCCGCCATTCGAGCGACTCGCTCGTATATATTCTAAATGGCAGATTCTACGCTTACGAGAATACTTTATTAGTTGGTCGAAGTAATTACACATTAAAGAGCACATATCATTTTGAAAGAATAAAGTGATTTTGCTAAGAATCAACTTAAAAAAATGACACAGTGTAGCTTTAAAACATGTCCCAGCTCTTCCAAGCTTTATAATGGCAGTGATCGGCTGTATATATTTTTTTAAGTCAATCAAAGAGCATCCATCCATGATAAAGTGCTCCACACTGCTCTGGCGGGTTAATAAAGGCCTTCTGAAGCGATGCGTTCGTGTAAGACAAATATCCATATTTAAAACTTTATCGACTAAAATAACGAGCTTCCGGCAGACTAAGATAACTACATCATTTTTTTAAATATAACTCTGATTGTATTCATCTGAAAGAAGAAAGTCATACACACCTAGGATGGCTTGAATCATGGGGTAATTTTCATTTGTGGGTGAGCTGTCCCTTTAAGAGTGACGTGTGCTCTGTTTCTGCAGGTGTTCTGTGCGAAGCTCACAGAGGAGGCTGGGAAGGGGGCGTTTCCTTTCGAGGTGGTGAAGAGCATCTTCTCCAATGTGGGATCCATTTACACCTTCCACAGCGAGTTCCTCCTGCCTGAGCTGGAGACGCGGATGAGCCAGTGGTGAGCTTCGTCTTCTTCTTCTTCTTCTTCTCGGATGTTCTCAGACCCCTGCTCACGTCTCGTGCTCCTGCAGGGACTCCACACCCCGCATCGGGGACATCTTGGCTCAGCTCGCGCCCTTTCTGAGGATGTACGCAGAGTACGTGATCAACTTCGACAGCGCCATGGATCTGCTCAAACAGTGGATGGAGCGATCGGCACAGTTTAGCGGAATCATTCAGGACATACAGGTGCTTTTACACGGATTTTATATATATATACTGTACACTACCGGTCAAAAGTTTTAGATCAATAAGATTTTTTATGTTTTTAAATGAAGTCTCTTCTGCTCACCAAGGCTGCAATTATTTGATAAAAATACAACAACAAAAAAAACAGTAATATTGTGAAATATTATTACAATTTAAAACAGCGGTTTTCTATGTGAATATACTGTATAGTGAAGTGTAATTTATTCCTGTGATCAAAGCTGAATTTACAGCATCATTACTCCAGTCTTCAGTGTCACATGATCCTACAGAAATCATTCTAATATGATGATTTTATGCTCAAAAAACATAAATTATTATTTTCAATGTTGAAAACAGTCGTGTACCATTTTTTCCCCCAAAATTCTATGATGAATAGAAAGTTCAAAAGAACAGCATTTATTTAAAATATTATCTTTTCTAACATTATAAATGTCTTTACTGTAACTTTTGATCAATTTAACTCATCCTTGATGAATAAAAGTATTTTCTAATTTCTTTCCCCCAAAAATAAAAAATAAATTCTTACTGACCCCAAACTTTTGAATGGTAGTGATTAATGTTACAAAAGCTTTCCATTTCAGATCAATTCTGTTCTTTTCAACTTTCTATTAATCAAAGAATCCTGAAATAAAAATGTAAAAAAACTGTTTTCAACATGGATAATAATCATAAATGTTTCTTGAGCATCATATTATAATAATTTCTGAAGGATCATGTGACACTGAAGACTGGAGTAATGATGCTGTAAATTCAGCTTTGATCACAGGAATAAATTACACTTCACTATATTTTCACATAGAAAACCGCTGTTTTAAATTGTAATAATATTTCACAATATTACTGGGTTTTTTTTGTATTTTTTATCAAATAATTGCAGCTTTAGTGAGCAGAAGAGACTTCATTTAAAAACATAAAAAATCTTACTGATCTAAAACTTTTGACCGGTAGTGTATATATATGCATATGTGTGTGTATATATATATATATGTATCAATGTACAGGTGAAACTCAAAAAAATGTAATATCGTGCACAAGTTATAATTTTGATGATTATGGCTTACAGCTTATGAAAACCCCAAATTCTAAATCTCTGAAAATTTGAATATTACATGAAATCAATAAAAAAAAAAAGATTTTAAATACAGAAATGTCGGCCCTTTGAAAAGTATAATCATGCATATGTATATAGTTATATATACTAAATATATTCGTTTCACCTTTTAATTTGAATTACTTTAATACACAAACTTTTGCACGATATTCTAGTTTTTCGAGTTTCACCTGTATATATCAAATAATTGGGTCTTATTTTCCAGTTAAATAGCTATAAATATATATTTTACATACATAAAATTATAATTTGGTTAAATATCTAAAATATGTATAAAGATAATATAAAATAACTTGGTCAGATTTTTTTGTTAAATATCTAAATATATATCAAATTCCCGGCATCGATCCCGGGTCGTGTTTGCATTCACACAGAAGGCGTTCTGGCAATTTCCCGGGATCAACGCGCTGTGTGTGAAAGGGGCTAAAGTGTCATGACTTCCAAAAACGAATTTGATGTGTGTTTTTCAGAGTCAGGACGTGTGTGGGAATCTGACTCTGCAGCATCACATGCTGGAACCGGTGCAACGGGTTCCTCGATACGAGATGCTGCTCAAAGACTATCTGAAGAAACTCCCGGAGAACGACACGGACCGCAGCCAGGCCGAGAGTGAGACATGTTTGTGTGTGTGTGTGTGTGTCCTTCAGAGCATGAGCAACTGAACGTGAACATAAAGTGAAAGTGTTGTTTAGCTCCCAGATACTTTCAGTTCCAGAACTGGATGAGTCAGCGCAGATATCACTTCTCCTTCCTGTTTTCCAGAGTCTCTGAACATCATCTCAATGGCTGCCGCACACTCCAACACGGCCATCCGCAAGATGGTGAGACACTTTCACTTAACCTGCGAGTTACAGTACATGCATTAGTCAGAACAAGATGGCCTTCTTCCTGACTGTGATTTATCAAATCAAAGTTGATTTATAAAGACCCTTAAAACACAGTGTGTACCAAAGCGCTGCACAATTTACATCTACAATTAGACGAAACACCGTAAAATACAAGGAAAGAAATAATACAATATTAAAAAAAGAATAATAATAATATAAACATCAAATCAAAGCCCAACGGTCCTTACAAAGTAACAAAGGCCATCAAACAAATATGTCTTGTAGTCTGAACATTTAGGGCACACAACCTGAAACACATAAGCATAAGCTTTTATCTTTTTTAAAGTACAAAAAAATGCTTGCTTCACTTTAAAACCTTCTAAAAAACAATATTATAACCATGTAAAGTCTGAAAAAAATCAAAAAGTCAAGTCTATTTTTTTTTAAGAGGAGATTTTTTAAATTTGTTTAAAAATACGAGTTTTTTTGGACAAGTTTATTTTTAGACTCGTCTTTTTATGTTTAAAAGATGATTATTAATTATGTTTAGAGGTAGAGGGACTGATAGACATTGGTAACCCATTCCACAACTTAGGTTTATGATGTTTTTATGCAATTGTTGTTATAAATATATATTTAATTAAATTAATATATATATATATATATATATATATATATATATATATATATATACATACATATAGTTATAAAAAAGTAATGCATTTACTATTCATTTAAAGTTAAAGTTTATAAAGTTTTTTCAGAAAGAATATGAATCCATTTTAGAGTTTTTATCCAAAGCAAACTTTAAAAACCTTTGTAACAAGGTTCTATTTATTAACATGATTTAATTACATTAGTTAACATGAACTAACAATGAGCAATACATAGCATTTATTAATCTTTGTTCATTTCAATATTTACTGATACATAACTAAAATCACAAGTTGTATCTGTGTTAATATTATGTAGCGGATCGGAGTTAACATGAACTATAAAAAGTAATATTTTTATTAACTAGCATTAACAAAGATTATGAAATACTTTAACAAATATATTGCTCATTGTTAATGTTGATGCATTAATTAACCAAAGTGTTACTAAAAGCTTGTGTATATTTGTAAATTGCTCTTTTATAGAATTTCAACTTGTTACTCGCAATGAAAATAGCTTGAATGGAGTTAAAACACCAACCAAAACAACCATCTTGACTTTCAAGTGTTTTCTCTGTTTTCCAGGAGAACCTGAAGAAGCTCATGGAGATCTATGAGATGCTGGGATGTGAGGAGGACATCGTTAACCCGTCCAACGAGCTCATTAAAGAAGGACAGATCCTAAAGCTGGCCGCCAGAAACACCTCGTCCATGGAGAGATACCTCTACCTGGTGAGATGAACCAATGATCAGTCATGCATGCAAACGCACTGCAAAAAAATGTGTTCTTACTCCGCTTTTTTGACTTGTTTCACAATACAAACATCTGAACATTTATACATTTACTTGAGAAGCTAAATTACTTGAGGTATTAAGTCTTTAAAAATATATATGATTACTTTATTTTAACGTCATTGTTACAGTGTAATTATATATTTAAGTACTGAGTAATATTACTACAACAACATGTACTTACTATAGGGATAGGGTTAGGGTTAAGGGTTAGTTGCATGTAATTATGCATACTGCTATTACTATGCTAAATGCATGTAACATATGCTATTACTATGCTAATGCTAAGTGCATGTAACATATGCTATTACTATGCTAATGCTAAGTGCATGTAACATATGCTATTGCTATGCTAATGGTAAGTGCATGTAACATATGCTATGACTATGCTAATGCTAAGTGCATGTAACATATGCTATTACTATGCTAATGTCTTAAGAAGTGCATGTAACATATGCTATTACTATCCTAATACTAAGTGCATGTAACATATGCTATTACTATGCTAATGCTAAGTGCATGTAACATATGTAACAAGGACAATGTAAAATAAAGTGTTACCTGATTATGTTTATATTATGTATATTACATTATGTATTTTAATCACTGCATCCTTCTCTTTACAGTTTAACAACATGTTGTTGTACTGCGTGCCCAAGTTCAGTCTTGTGGGTCAGCGGTTCACCGTGCGCAAGCGGGTCGGCGTGGCGGGCATGAAGGTGCGTGAGACGTCCAATGACGACTATCCTCACACTTTCCAGGTGTCGGGTAAAGAGCGAACGCTGGAGCTGCAGGCCAGGTGACAACAGAATACACTCATCTGACGTGTTTATAAAGAATAGCGTGTGTTTTTATCTCATAATGACTGTAGCTTTTCGTTGTTCACAGCTCAGAGCAAGACAAAGAGGACTGGATTAAGGTATCAGTGTCGTTCAGTTGCTCAAAGCTAATGTAAATCTGAATTATATGAATGGAAGGATCAGGAAAGTATGGAAGCTTATTTCGGCCATGGAATAGAAGGAAAAATTAAATTGCAACATTTTATCTAACAATTCTGACTTTTTTGCAATTATGAGGAATAAAGGAATTGCGAGGGGAAAATGTCTGATTCGTGAGATATTAACTCAGAATTGTGAGAAAAAG
Source organism: Semotilus atromaculatus (assembly GCA_031834385.1). Lineage (NCBI taxonomy): Eukaryota > Metazoa > Chordata > Actinopteri > Cypriniformes > Leuciscidae > Semotilus > Semotilus atromaculatus. The sequence goes on from JAULUF010000009.1 coordinate 55,453,326, forward strand.
AGTCAGAATTCATATAAAAAATGTTTTATGTAGCGAAAACAAGTTTGTGACTTTTTTTACTTGAAACTCGCAAATTTTTTTAAATCAGAATTTACCATTTTTATCTTGCAATTCTGAGTTCATCTCACAATTCTGACTTTTTTTTGCAATTGTGAAATATAAACTCGGAATTAAAAAAAATCGTCAGAAAATGCAAATTTCGCAATTGCAAGAAAAATATTTGTATATTCCGTGGCGGAAACAAGCTTCCAAAGGAAAGTTTTATTGTGGGTTGTTTACGTTCCAGGCGTTCCAGGAGACCATTGAAATCTTTCAACAGAAGAATGAAACGTTCAAGTCAGCCTCTAGAGAAGTGGTGGAGGAGGTTTCTGTGAGTAGAAAATTGCAAACCGGCGTGCTAAAGAGTTCAAGAGCGAATCCATGAGCTATCACTGTTTTGTTCTTTATTGAAAACACTTTCTTTATTTGGGCTCCTGTGTTTATTTTCAGAAAGAGGAGTTGGGGAAGAGAGCCCCGCGCTGGATTCGGGATAATGAAGTGACCATGTGCATGAAATGCAAGGAGCTCTTCAACGCTCTGACCCGCAGGAGACACCACTGCAGGGCGTGTGGATACGTGAGTTTGCATGCATGCACAATTCTGTCAGGAAACTCTTGATAGCTAGCCTAGAAATCTAGACTCCCCAAAAATCTATTTTGCAGCCAGTTTAGCAACTCTCCGTTGACTTTCGAGCTGGAAAAATCAAACTCTAATCAGGCCAATCACATTGTGTATAGAGTCAGCGGGCGGGCTTAACATAATGACCACATAGTTGCGACGGTTCACTGCTAACGTTACGTAACGAAAACAAAGAATGGCTTCTGCTGCTGGGGAACATCTGTCTTTCGATTCAGCTTTGGCTGCGACTCTGGATGATTTGAAGTTAAGCTCTTGAAACAAGAACAAAGAACGGCACTTGAGTCATTTTAAAAAAAGGAAGATATTAAAGACGCCACCTTCTTCATTGCTCTGGTTGGTTGTAGCGCTATCCTACTGCGTGCAGAGGGAATTTGAAAGACAACCGTTTATCCCGCCCCTCGTATTGAGCCCTGCCAATGGTGAGTTCCCAGACCTAACATCCTGGGCTGTGTTCAGCCCCGACAAAACGTTGCACGACGTTTTTTAAACAGAAACGGTGATGCGTTGAACACACTGTTCTGATGACGCAAGAGTTGCAACTATGGATGCTGACGAAGGCCATTGTGTTCTTTGTGAAGAATTTTCTGAGCCTGATGAAGTCGGTATAAATATGTGTTTAATACTACAAAATATGCCCGATGTTACAGTTACTGCACTTGCCGCCCAGAACACAAGAGAACATCCCAATCAAGTGAAGGGTTTTGTGCAAACTGAAACTGAAGCACATCTTACCTAATTCAGACTAAAACACATCTATTTAGCCTCACATACTAACTTTATTTTTAGTTCATACTGTTTTAATACCCTGTATTTTCTTTCTCATTTTTAGGAAAAGCACTTAATTACCATTGTTTATTTCTATACCAAATGTCATACACTTGCAATAAAGCTAAACAAGAGAAAACGCATCTCAAACCCCGTTGCACACACACAGGGTTTGAGTTCCCTCTGCACGGTTCCCTCTGCACGCAATAGGATAGCGCTACAACCGACCAGAGCAACGAAGAAGGTGACGTCTTTTATAGCTTCCTTTTTTAAAAATGACTCAAGTGCCGTTCTTTGTTCTTGTTTCAAGAGCTTAACTTCAAATCATCCAGTCGCGGCCACAGCCGAATCGAAAGACAGCTGTACGCAACTCTGTGGTCATTATGTTAAGCCCACCCGCCGACTCTATACACGATGTGATTGGCCTGACTAGAGTTTGTTTTTTCAACCCGGAAACCGTAGCAAAACGTTGCGCACCGTTTTGAACTTGAACGTGACCCAGATGTAGGTTACAGGCTACTTGATAGGTGCAGGCTCATCAGTCCTTAACCCAATCTGCTTGCAATTACATCATTCTCTATAGGGAACAGCTGATTGGTTCCCATTGTATTGGTAGCCAATGAGCTTGCTCAATATTCAAATGCTTGCCTATTGTTTGCAGAGCTATTAGATACTATATGATAAAATATTTCTATTAAATATAATAAAAAATTTCCTATTTAAAAAAAAAAAATAGACTTGACTTTTATTTTTTCAGACTTTACATGGTTATAATTTTGTTTTTTAAAAGGTTTTGAAGTGAAGCAAGCTTTTTATTTGTTCTTCAAAAGATGAGCTTATGTTTTAAGATGTGTTTCAGGTTGTGTGCCATAAATGTTCAGACTACAAGGCCCCACTGAGGTACGACAGTAACAGATTAAATAAGGTCTGTAAAGACTGTTACTTCACTCTGACCGGCAGAGTGGACACCGAGGAACCAGTTGCCGGGAAGAAAAGAGGAATTCTTGAGGTGTTTGTTATTGATGTTTTTTTGTTCTTTCTGTCTGTGTGGACCGTTTTTGATTTTTCTCCTTTCCTCCTGACCTTTTCCAGATTGAAGCAGCTCAGGTCTCAGGAAACAGTGTCCAGTGTGGCTTCCTGCAGTACGGTGACAGAACTAAACTGTGTCAGAGGTTCTGGTGTGTGATTCCACAGCACGAAGCACTGGTGCTTTACCTTTATGGCGCTCCACAGGTGAGAGACACTCACAATAATAGGCTAAAGATATCATTGAATATGCCGATTTCTTCTAAATACTCCTAAAAAACCTTATTTTGTGCATCTTGCATTAGATTATGTTGGCTTGACAAAGCAATGCCCTAGCAGCCACTCTGAACACATTAGGATCTGCTTAGCAACACCCTAGTAACAACTTAGAACATAGCAACTCTTGATGAACTGCTTTGAACACCGTAGCAACCACTTAGTAACGTCCTTGCTAGCATCTGAAACCCCAGTGTCATGCATGATATCAATACAATACACCCAGGAACTACTCTGAACATCTAAGCAACACCCTAGCAACCACTCAAAACACCTAAGCAACCCCTTAGCTACATCCTAGCTACCATCTGAAACCATAGCAACTACTTTGAAGGCAGTAGCAACATCCTAGCAACCATTAGAAACCTAGTAACAACTTGGAACACCTTAGCAACCACTTAGAAACAGCCTAGCTGCCATCTGAAAACCCTAACAATTACTCTGAAAGCATTATCAACTTCTTAGCAACCGTTAGAAACAGCTCAACTCCTTAGCAACCACTCTGCAACATTCTAGCTACCATCTGAAACCATAGCAACTGATCTGAAGGCTTTAGCAACCATCTAAAGCCTTGAAAAAACACTCAAAACACCTTAGTATCATCCTAGTTACCATTTGAAACCCCCAGAGACTGCTCTGCACACCTAGCGACAACCTAGCAACCACTTAGCAACATCCTAGCTACCATCTGAAACCCTAGCAACTACTCTGAAAGCATCAGCAACTGCATAGCAACAACTCAGAACACCTTAGCAATCCCCAAGCTTTAGTAACTTATCTTTTCCAGATCAAAAAAGTTAATATTGACCTTGAATCACTCTGGTTTCTCTGGGATTTCCCCCCCCCAGGATGTCAAAGCCCAGTGCACCATCCCGCTCCTGGGGTACCAGGTTGAGGACGTGGATCATCCTCCCTCCAGCTTCCGTCTGTGCCAGTCCAAATCTGTCCACTGCTTCACTGCCGACACGGAGGAACTGAAGCTGCGCTGGCTGAGAGTGATACGCAAAGCTGTGATCGGGGAGATGCTGGAATGCCAGACGCCAGATGATGGAGACCTTCCCAACGGCCGCCATGAAGGTGTGCCGGATGGCACCTGAAAAAACCTTTTGCACTGTTAAATGTGCAACTTTAAAAATCCCAGCAGATTAGAATATGTGTTGGTAAAGAAAACGCGTAGGGAACATATAGGATTTGTTTGGGAGTGTATAAATAGATGACAAATCAATATCAGATATTTTAATGCACTATAATGTCGACCTCAATCAGACTGGTAAAACATTCATTCATTGTTTAAATGATTTAGTCTACAGAAGTATTTGTTCGCAGACCAATCACTGCAAAGCTAATCCAAATTATGCTTTGTGATTTATTAGTCTTTCTCTTTGTGCCATCATCTTTTATGTGTATATATTATTTTTTTTTAATGCTGTTTGTCACTGTCTCTAAGATTTATGCACTTTATTGCTTTTTGTAAACCAAGACGTTGACATTAAAATTAATAAAATAATAAAATCTCCATCGCCTTGATCCTTAGACCTGTCTGTGGTGGATCTTCTGCATTTTAATTCATAAAAAAATACAAATAAAAACTAACAAACTAATGTTTGTTATTTTGAATTCAGTTTTGGGGTGAAATGTGACTAGATTCACACAAATAAAGGAAGACTTCACGCTCATTCATCACCAGGAAAAAAACACTATTGTTTGGTCAAATTAACAAAATGGTGACATACTTATTGTATGTAGGGGAAGTGGCACACAATGACTTGCCTTTTTTGCAATCAAAGTGTGAAGACATGTGAGTCCGGAGTTTCTGAATTGGTAGAACACACAAACCCCCCCCCAAAAATTAACATCAACTGAAACACTAGAAGCCAATAAGTAATTTTCAACATTTTTCTAACATTCCCAATAAGATATGAAAATGTTATTTCCGAATGCCATAACGTCATGTTATATCTTGGTTATGGCAACGTTAAGAACATTTAATTTTGTACAAATTTTGGGATTGATACTTTTGAACGTTCCCTGAACATTCTGAAACTAGTAACATTTAAAAATGTCAGATAAACGTCCAACTAAACGTTAAAAAAAAAAAAAAAATTCAATGATGTTATATAGATTTTTTTGTGTTAATGTTTTGAGATAATTATAACTTTTTTTTTAAACAAATGTTTTTTTTTTTTTATGTTGTAACGTAACTCGAGGAATGTTTGTTCATAACTTTGAGAGAACAGAACACACAGCAAAAATGTAATTAAGAGAAATTTCAGTAGACAAAAAAACTCCAGACAACATAAGCTGTGGAAAATTGTAAGTGATCTAGGGGCTTTATACAGGTTTTCATATATTTATTTACTTTACAGCGGGAAAACGGTAAGTCTAACATTATCCCTCACAGCCTCGCTCAGCCTGTCCTTACACAACCTACTATCATGGCGCTGCTCTGAATAAGGTCTGTAAGCTAAATTACTGTTTAACACTTAGAAAAAGTGTGTTAATGTGATTAACAGAATCATTCTGTGTGAAAAATGTGTTTTCGTCCAACTTGATCAGCTGCTTTTCGTCGTTGTAAATGTTCCAGGACCGTCACGTGATCCTACTATCAACTGACAAACAGGAAAGCCGTTCACTTCATGGTCAACAAGAGGATGATGTAAAGGTTTATTCACGCGTTAATGTATGCATTTATGGTATTATCAATGGTCAATTATAAGCACTTCACATTTTCCTCAGCATGAACGTTGGCAATAGGCTATAACGTTAGGCGGTTTCCCCAAACTGTACAGTCCTCTTGAGGAGATTCTTCCTCTTAGGAATGAATTGAGGAAAAACTGGAATTACAACATGAAACAGAGGCTTAACTCACCTCTGTCAACAGTTGTCATGTTCAGTGATGCTTGGCAACATCTCACTGGAAACACCATGATGATGTAAGAGATAGGTCACCCAAAAAATTACCATTATTTACTCATTCCAAACCTCTATGACTTTCTTTGTTCTTTGGGACACAAAATAATATATTTTAAATCATCTGTTGTACAGATATTAAAAGTCCATGGGAATCTAACAACTTTGGACCCCACTGACTTTAGACAGTCAGACAGACTGATAGATAGATAGATAGATAGATAGATAGATAGATAGATAGATAGATAGATAGAGTCAACATTTGTGCTCCACTGCATAAAGAAAGTCATCTGGGGATTTCATGCTTTCAGATTAAAGAAGTAATTTGAATTAAGATGAAGAATTGTCATGACACTGTTTATTTACAAAGCATTTTAATATAAAGTTAAATATGTTAAAAATTATTTCGACATGTATGTGTTAAACTAAAGATTACAGTTAGTAATAATGATTATCATCCACTGCCTCTTTAATTTTCAGTATTTTTAATAATATTTTTTTTCTAGAAAAAGCAGTTTTGCTCTACATACCATGCCCACCTTGTTGACATCACATGACCAGACAACAGTCATAATAAATTAATAAAGGGTGACAAATAAATGTGAATAAGGCATTTCAACCATGACATTAGTAAAAAAAAAAAGATTTTTAAACAAATTGCATGATGTCAGTATAAAATCCAAAACCATTTTTTCTATCAACCAGAAAAAAAAAAAGACTTGGTGCTCCATCTCGAAATTTATGCAGATAACACATGCAAGATTAACAGAATAGCAGCGCTTCTCCTATTTACAGCTTTATTATGGGCATTTAAAATGACCCAATCTCTAAAATTAAATCAAGCAAAAAAAAAATGATTGAATGTGTTGCAGTGCAAGATAATATCAAGTCTGCATTAAGAAAAAGCAATGCATGACATGCATCCATTAAATACGAATATAATTTAGGTTTATAAAAAGCTAAAAAATCGTAACAAAGTAGTTAAAATTAGTAACTGAACACAGCTAAAAAAAAAAGCCTCACTTTTTAAAAACAAAGACACTGATTAATTACAGCTGTACTGCAGGTCTTCAAGCTGAACGCTTCTCCACACCTTGTTTAATGCCTAGCACCAAGTGTAGGAACCAGTTGAACTGCACCGTCCAACCCTTGTCTCGACAGATCTCGATTTGGTCCAAGAAGTGTTGTTTGGCCTCGTCCTCCGAGCGTCCGACTGTCAGCGCTTCCCGTATGTACTCGATGTCCTCCTTGCTGGTCAGCTGAGGCATGCCGGTCATCAGCATCATGGAGAACAGGATGATCAGCAGGTTGGTGTGGTGTCTCAGAGCCAGGTAGGCTCTCAGGCAAACGTTCTGCGTATATGAGGAAGTTTATGTTTAGTCACAGCAGAAGAATCTGGTTACACTCTATTTTGATGGTCCACTTTAAATATTCTACTAAGCCCGCAACTACATATCAAGTAACTCTCATTAGAGTATTAATAGACTGTATGCTTAGTGTCTGCTTACACTTTATTTTAGGGGTGTAACAATGTCACGATTTGATTCATATTACAATACTGAACTCACGATATGATATTATTGCGATACTCCAAGACATATGATAAAAGGGTAACAAAAATGTTTACTGTTTAAAATAAAATGCTACATTTGATATTACATTGTGTGTGTAAATGAATAGACTTGGACTTGGTGCTGAAACCCAAAGCACAGGACAATAGAGACACCAGAATAACAATATACATGATTCTAAAGCTGAAAATACTGAATTATTTTGGACGAATATGCTTGCACTCTCTCAATGACTAGATATATTTAAAATAATGTAGCACTTTTTACTGGTAACAAGACATTTGGCATTATCAGGACACAAATATTCCCCCATTGCATTATTATACATTATATTTAACATTATATATAGTTTAATGTCGTACTGACACTAAAACTCACATTTTTTATTTAAAAATAAAAACCATTCTAGGGCACCTTTAAGTAACTTCATGTCAACTTATTTAACTAACCCGAACCCTAACCCAACAGTCTACTAATACTCTACTAACTAAGTAACTTTGCAACAACATGTCAACTAACTCTCATTAGAGTGTCTAAAGTGGAACATCAAAATACAGTGTAACGAATCGGTTGCTAAGTCGTTACGGGTGAAATATTAAGAGCGTAAGCGTCTACCTGAAATTGGAGAAAAAGAGGGCTGCTCTTTTTTCCTGTTGTGCCCATCAAGTAGAGGAAATCGGGAGTTAGCACAAAGGGAACTCGCTCCTTGCTTATTCCCAAGAAACTCTTGTAGTTTCCAAGTATGTGTCCGAAATCAATGTGAAAGAGGTTTCCTGGTGGAAAACATACATGTTGTTATTGTTCCTTGAAGTGATTGTTGACTGAAGGAATATTCAGGCTTCATTAAAAGTTAAACTTAAACACCAGTGTATGTTTGCTGCATGATTTTACTTATAAAAAAATAATAATTTAGACTTGTTTAAAAAAAAACAAAAGCATATATCAAGGTTAAATGGATAGTTCACCCAAAAATTTAAATTATGTCATCATTTACTCACCCTCAACTTGTTCCAAACCTGTATGAGTTTCTTTCTTCTGTTGAACACAAAAGAAGATTTTTCTTGAAGAATATGAGTAAGCAAACAGTTGTGGGCTACCATTGACTTCCATAGTATTTTTGTCCCCATGCTATGGACGTCAATGGTGCCCCACAACTATTAAGTTACAAACATTCCTCAAAATATCTTCCTTTGTGTTCATCGTACATTTTTACAGGTTTGGAACAGTAAATGATGACAGAATAAAAATTTTGACAGATGATGACAGATGATGACAAATGATGACAGAATAAAAAATAAAGAATTGCACTTGCAGTAATTCCCCTGTGTTTTTAGTTGTAATCAACATTATGCCACAAATGCTGTTGATTGACTTAAACTTGAACCTGGAATAGTCCTTTAAACAGCAGAATTCTAGGTTACTGTAATAACAATAATTACCTGTCTCTGTGATCATTATGTTGTCATTGTGACGATCACCAATGCCCAGGACATAAGTTGCCACACAATACCCTCCACAGGAGAACACAAAGCGTTCAACAGCCTGCTGGTGCTAAAGAGGCATAAAAAAAATGCACAAACATGACATATCACCAATGCCTGACCCTTTTCACATTTGCATCAAGCAAATACAAACATGCAAACAAGTGAGGCAAAGGTGTGACGTATGACCTCCTGATTATAAACTGAACTTGATCAAACCCACAGGTGTTGGTATATGAGTCAAGAGAGCCTGTTTAAAAATAGCACACTGTATGTGTGTAGGTGCTATGTCTGGTCTACACAAAGGCAAACACCCTCAAACCAAGACTCCAGGAAGTGAGGCGTTTCCTTCCTCTTTAGCAAATAAAACTGTTCAAGTGGAAATAAGAACATACCTTGTCCTCACTGACACACTTTTCACTGAGCCATTGGCTGAGGATTTCGTCTTTAAAAGCTCCGGTATTCCCAACAGTGCTTTGCTGAATGTTAGCAATAGTAGTGGCATCCTTCACTATCTCAATCATTCCTAGAAGAGGAGAAGTCCTTGCATTGTTCAATAATGTCATGTTGTTTGACTCATAGCAGTGTTTGGAAAAACGGTAACACTTTACAATAAGGTTCGTTAGTTAACATTAGTTAACATAAACTAATAATGACATGCACGTAAACAGTATTTATTAATCTTTTTAATGTTAATTTCAACATTTACTAATACTTTATTAAAATCTTGTTAACATTAGTTAATGCACTGTGAACTAACAGCTGGATTTTTATTAACTAACGTTAACAAAGATTAACACATACAGTAACACATGGAATGCTAATGGTTGGTTCATGTTAGTTAATACATTAACTTATGAACCTTATTGTAAAGTGTTACTGGAAAAACATAACTTTAGAGACACATCAACCGCCATTACCGATTTTATTTCCAGTGGAAATGCAGCCGTATGGTAACAAGGAAAGATCCAAGGATTCCAGCTCCCAGATAGACTCCATTATTAGTAAGATCTGAAAGAAAGAAAAAAGGTCTATTAGCAAGACAGCTTTGGTAATGTGGGTGATGATGATGACTGCTAGCATGCATTTAAATAATCATGTCTACCTGTAATATCAGCATGTCCTGGCGAAGGTCATCCCCGTCTTTAAAGATGACTCCAATTGTGTCACTCGACAAGGTGGTTGGGTCGGCTCGTTTGAACTGAAGCCATAAGGGTTTCTTCTTGGATGCCATCACTTTGCATTGTTCAATCTACAATTAATATGGTGTATTGTTTAACGGGTGCATTATCTAAGGCTATTAATTTAGAAACTGGGTCTTAGTATATTTATTGATGCTTTTACAGGATATTGATGGAATTTTCCATGTTCATTACAAGCTGACAAAATGTTGATTTCCACCAAAGAAAAAAAAAAATCCACCTTTTTTTGCAGTAAGACACTTACAATGGAAGTCAATGGGGCCGATTATAGTAAACGTTACATTTTCAATAGTATACCCACAAAGCATAAATAATGCTTTAATAAATAAATAATAATAAATAAATAAAGCATGTTAACATGATTTTAGAGTTTAAAAAAGCATTGTAAAGTTATATGCAATTTCATTGCCATGCCAATGCAATGTAATAAACCCTAAAACGACTTAATGTTAATGTAAAAAAGAATTCATGGTTTTTTATAACATTAGAATCTTCACATTTCTGCTTTTCAATCCTCCAAAAAGTCTCATTCATTTCCATTGTAAGTGCCAGACTGTAATGTCGATTTGTGATGTTTTTCAAAGAAAACAAGACTTTATATTAAGTCAAAATTATTTATTGTGGTGATGATCAATATTTAGCTGCAAATGCTGTCCAACTTGTATTGAACCTGAGATATTCCTTTAAAACTAGAAGCACTGTATATCAGTAGCAACTAAAATGGAAGAGCACTGTATAGTTTTACGTACCACAAGTGCCCCTGCCCGTAGGCCCGGGTCGTAAGGTACTTTAAAGCTGTCTGGCAACCCTGATATCTGCAGACCCTCCAGTTTCTGGCGCAGCTGAGTAACAACTACAGTGTTTCCACCACATTAGATATAAAATGAATTGAGTTGGCCTATTGCAATACACTAGGGCTGTCACTTTACGTTCGAAAATCGATTGCACAATCGATCGGACCAACCAAGTTTCGAAAACGAAAATAGGGAATCGATTTTAACGTCCTTTTTTCTTTTCTTTCTTTTTTTAAACCAAAAATGTGTTTTAGGTGGACAGATCAATACAGTACACAGAACATGTGAGTTAGGATATTGGAAAATAACAATATCTTTTCTGTTAACCAAATGCTTTTTAATATTCGCAATACTTCAATGCAAGTGAACAAGAGCGCCGTTATTTGTTGCTTAGTGACGTGTGTGTTCAAGCAAGCCAGAAATGCACAGGTTCTGCGCAATACGCTGTATTTAATATATCAAGAGGACTCACGAGTTGCGTATTTGCGCTAAATCCACGCAGCTTTGGCTACACGAACTTCCCCAGCAAAGTGAGTAAACATAGAAACACTCGTGATTAGACAGCGTTACCCGCCAAAGTTAATTTTGGCGGGTGTTAATTTCAATCCCTGACGGTTGCACTCCTGTTTGTCATTCAGCACGAAAGTTCACGCCAATAAATCATCAGAAATATTTCTGACTTGTGCGCCCTCTTTACGCTCGTTCTAATAATGCCTGTTAGTTGTCCGTGGATTTGCCTATATTTAGTGTTGAAAATGGAAACGTCTTTAGACATGGAAAATCAATTTTACAATCGATTCAATCAACACTTATGTCTCAAAAATCGAACAGGATTTTTTCACAAAAGTGACAGCCCTACAATACACTAGAGACAAATAGTGGCTGTAGTCATCACCTTGTGGTGAAACGTCATACTTTTCAGCAGACATTTGCTTAATCTCACGAGTGACTTTTTGCAAGGCCTCTGTGATCTCCACCTGCTTCCTGAAGTCCTGCAGCATGGCTTCACCACAACCACGGAGATAAGCTTCCAGAATTACGGCATACCTCTGCTGATAGTGCATGGATTGAGCGATCTCACTACGCAGGAACCAGAACAAGAAATGGCCTATGCGCTTGCTCTGTGAAAAGAGTTGGCATGTTAAAGTCAAGTCAAGTATATTTATATAGCGCTTTTCACAATATAGATTGCATCAAAGCAGCTTCACAGTATCAATCAAAACAACATAACAATGTTCGTTTCTTAGTGGAAAAACATCCACGTTTGGTAGAGCTGATCAATGGTATTAATGATTGGTTAATTAATTTGAATATCCCCAACTGAGCAAGTTAAATTGAAAACATTTTAAAAACTGCAGTCGGATGAAGCTCTGACTTACTCTAAGTGCACGTTTGAGGAGGAACCTGGCAAGAGCGCTGTCATGGTACGGTTCAAACTTTACAGCCTACAAAAACAAAAACAAATAACCAACAACAAAGATGAATACTCTTTAAGTTGCACACTTCACATTATACTGCTATCAATCATACAGTCGGGTGATTCATTTTATGTAAATATTCCCTTGCTGATTTTAATAGCTAGCTGAAGTTCTTTTGTTCATGTTGAGTTATGATATGCAAAACCAACCATAGCGTGTGTTGTAAGTCATAAGCTCACCTGAACAAGCTGCAGGAGGTACCGAAGGACATCATCATCTCCCAGAGTCTCCAACTTCCGGACGGCCAAAGAGCGCACATTTTCATCAGAGAAGTGGCAGTCTAATAACTGTAAAGCCAAACCCACATCAAGCAAGCTTCGGTCCCATACGGTGCTCCTCTCCAGAAGACAGTGCGTAATCCCCACAGCCTCTTGTTTCCCCCATTTAACGGAGGAAAGAAACTTTGGATATGCTTTGGGATCCCTCATGCACTCCTGCCGAAAGTGCCAGAGCAACTCTTTATCTTCGGAGGTGAGTGGATGCAAGGGATCAGTAGCAATAATCTGCTCGAACTGTTTGCGCAGATGGTTGGGCATCTCTCTCTTCCCTCTCTCGCCTTCCATCTCCGAGTCCGGAGAATCCTTGCTCTTGGGAAGAGCCACAGGGTAGCAGTACTTGTCCAGGAGAATAGCAACAGCCATGGAGTTGTTCTTGTCCGGGTTGGTTGCGGACGTAAGTTTGTCTGCGTTGACGCTGCTGTGGTCTTCATTCTTCTCGGGCATCTTCCACATGTGCAAGATGAACTCCCCTTGTCTGAGCAGGGAACGGTGGTCCACCAGTAACAGGTTGACATAGTAGAGCAAGCGGCTCTTGTTTTTGTATTCATTTTCCTTTGACGTTTGAGTCTGCACTTTTCCACACGACACCTGAAGGCTAAGTCGGGCACCTTTGGGCAAGTCCTTGATCTTTATGTTGAACTCCAACCAGGTGTTCCAAAGTACCTCCTCTGTAAAGGGTTTTGAGTTTGTCCTTTCTAGGGCCAGGAGCTGCTGTCCATGGAAAATACTGGCCTCGACAAACACAATCAACTCTGAATTGCGTGGGAGAACTGGTATGTCAATCCCCAAGATCTTCACCCTGAATTTACGATTGCAGTCCCAAAGGGAGATGGTGAACACCTTCTCGTGGTCTTTCTCAGTGATGGTCAGTTGTTCGTGAGTCCCAGCGACTCCGGTGCAGTCGTCGACCTGAGACCAGTCCTCTTTTTGGACCACATCTTGTTCTGGGCTTGGTGGATCCTCTAAAACCAGATGGATCTCTTCACCATTTTTAAGACACTGTCTGATCCAGTGGAAATTTCTAATGGCATGGTTGCCATATAGGTATTCCTCTCGTCCACAAACCCTCAAAACAAAATCGGATTCACTGACGTCTTCTGATATGCCTAAAAGTGATCTCTTGTTTGTGATCTTGGCGAAGAAGCTCTGAAGAACCCCGACAGGTGTGTCATCTATAGACACCTTAATGGTCTGGCTTGTTGTATCCTTGTGTATCACCACCAAAATCTGATTGTTACTTATCTTGCTCAGCAAGTATTCAGGAAGAGGCTTCATTGTCATCCAGGGATCCATTGAGTAAAGTTTGGGATCTCGATCAGACAGCTCGATTTTCCGAGGGGTCAGTAGCTTTCTTCGTGTGAACTCCAGTTCGTCGTCATGGACATTGCTTACATCGGTAACATCGTATCCGATTAGGTGGTTCAGAAACCGTTGGTACTGAAGCGAATCCTCAATAGGTTGTGGTCTAACAACCAGATGAATCTTCCCAACCTCTTTTCTCAATGCTTTCCAATATCTGATACAGTCAAGGGTTTGGAATACCTGCTGCTTGTCGTAGATCTCATACCAGTTGCCCTTCTTCTGGTAGAGTAGGATGCAGTAGTCCGGAGAGTATTTTTGGTAAAACTCAGGGCATAACTTAGTGGTTACTGCTCTGTGCCAAAGCTGGACCTTCACCTGCTCTACCGTCCAATTTCCAGTCACGTCGAGTTGCAGCGTGTCTAGGGTCTTGGTGTTTTTATTGATGGTGGGAAGTATAAACTCAACAGGTATATGATCCATCGATACAGCTGAGTTAGACGTAAATGCTTTCATTTTCCTTCTCCTCCTCTTGTTTTCCTCTCTACGAACTACTGGTGGTTCATCATCACTGGCTTGCTGGTCCATAACCAATGCTAATTTGGTAAAAGAAAGAGCAGTTCTCTCATAAAAATGACTAGGACTGCTTAAAGGAATAGTTCACCCAAAAATTAAAAACTATCCCATAATTTACCCACCCTCCTCAAGGCTTTACGCGTGTTCATGAGAGAGTCAAGTTCCGGCGGAAGGGTGACCTTTGACTGAGTATGACCTTTGCTATGATCATCCGTTTCGCTTTGAAAAAAAACCTTGCAACAGAAGTGGAAGTTTTTCCGCTTGCACTTGAAAAAGATTGCCATCATGGAAATTAATGGGAGCTTGAGGCAAAAATGCCACCAAAAATAATAAAAATGCCCTCCATAAAATCAAGATAAATAGGGCAAAAATTTCCCATATATGAGATCTTTAATATTTATAACCGGATATAGAGTGCTGGTTTCCCGATTATCAGCACGAATGCAAATGTGATAGCCTATTGATTTTATACATTAGTTCAATAAACATGAAGTTAATGTCAGGTGACTTTGGGAGGCCTCCTACTGTTTGTTTGAAATGGGCCTTCGAATTGCAAAGTCTGACCCGATGTACAGTACTGTGCAAAAGTTTTAGATCGGTAAGATTTTTTATGTTTTTAAAAGAAGTCTCTTCTGCTCACCAAGGCATCATAGCATCATGAAATAAAAACACTTCACTATATATTCACATAGAAAACCGCTGTTTTAAATTGTAATAATATTTCACAATATTACTGTTTTTTTTTGTATTTTTTATCAAATAATTGCAGCCTTGGTGAGCAGAAGAGACTTCATTTAAAAACATAAAAAATCTTACCGATCTAAAACTTTTGCACAGTACTGTAGGACGTAGGCGTAGTGTAAGCTTAGGTAAAAAAATAGACGCCTCTCGCGAAAATCACACAACTCTCTCCTGAACGCACGTACGGCCGCTGCTGGAAGCCAGTGATTATAGTTTATAAAGTTTAAATATGGGTATTGTTCCTACAAAAACCTATCACTACACTTCAGAAGGCATTTATTAACACACTGGGGTCGTATGGATTACTTTTATGATGGATGTGCTTTTAAAGCTTGACTATTCAATGCCATTACAAAGCTGGGAAGAGCCAAATATTATTTAATATAACTCTGATTGTGTTCAGCTGAAAGAAGAAAGTCATATACATACATATATATATATATATATATATATATGTAAATCATGTGATCATTTTCATTTTTTGGTGAACTTTTCCTTTTAATTTCATTCACAAATAAGCCACCATGGATCACCACCACCACAATATTTTACAAACTGATGACTGTTATGATTACACCTAAAATAGCTTCCTCAAAAAATTAATTTAAGAAAAAAATCCTTTGGACTGCATTAACATCATTTATATAAGTTAGCTGTATAGCAGGTGAACAGGTGTAATATATGCTTCAAATGTTACTTTTAGTCTTTAGTACAGAACTCAATTTACATTTATAAACATATTTAGATATATTCTACTTGTTACAGTTACATTATCTAACATACAATCTGAAACGAGTTAACGTTCACTTTATGCAAAGGAAGTCACCAAAGCAGGAAGCACAAATGTGTTAAGCCCTTCAAACAACAAATGTTGACAAAGCAGAAAAGTAAGCAAATAACACATAGCGAATGTCACTGCAATCAATCAATAGTTTCATACATCGCCCGGTTTGCGAGAGGAAACTTTAAAAATGTCCATGTTGTAGAAACACAGCAAACGCGGAAGTTTCTTTAATGACACTCTAACAAGCAACTGTTATGATATTTACAGTAAAAACACAAGTAATGTATCTATGGTGCATTGACACTGTTACACAAAATAACAAGACAAACTAGTTATAACACTGACAGCTCAGAAGTAACGGTTTTGCCGGAAGGTTGCAGTAAAAAAAAAAGCGGAAAAATATTGAAACTCACCGTTCAGCAAACGCAGAGCCAAAGACCCTGAAAGCGGTCGAGTGAATTCTTATACATGGATGCAGTAAAACTCAATACAGGCCACATGCAAGTATAACTGCTCTTATTCCAGCAGTTATTCGTCCAAAATAAACGCGACAGTCAGTCAGTCTGTCACAGAAGCGCGTTCCCTCCTCTCACCATCTGATCACACGCTTTCAGACGCTGCTCTCATTGGCCTGACACACTTTCGGCTCACTCTCGACTTTACACATGCATTACATGTTGTAGGCTGTTTTTTATAATATCCAAATATATTTTTGCATGCAAATATGTTTTTGCTTAGAAAATAAGGGTTTTAGATTGAGTAACGATGAAGATATAAATATAAAAGTTGTTTTAATGCCTTTTTTAAATCAGGTGATTTCCAGTTCAATCACTTATCGAAGCACTACTTTATTAGACTATTTATATTTTGTTTTTATTTAGTTGTTTACATGTCAACAATTAACATTTTGTGAATGTTAGAGACATTTTATTTGCCCAGTAGGCTATGGAAACATTTGACTACATTATTTGTGCAATGGTGTCCTCTAGTGGTGTGTTATAAGACAGGCACACATTTATATATACATGGCATGTACTGTATATTATGGTATGCCGCTCAGGAAATTATTGTATTTATTACATGAGGTTTGAGTAGGCTATATGGAATGGAACTCTGAATATATGGAATAAAACTAAATATATGGAATGGAACGCTGAATATATGGAATGAAACTTGAATACATGGAATGGAACACTGAATATATGGAATGAAACTTGAATACATGGAATGGAACACTGAATATATGGAATGAAACTTGAATACATGGAATGGAAAACTGAATATATGGAATGAAACTTGAATTTATGGAATGGCACGCTGAATATATGGAATTTATGGAATGAGAGTGTGAATATATTTTAGCCATATATGTAAGGTTTTAAAATCACTACATAACACTTCCTTGCTGTTACACAACAGGACAGAGTCTACTAATATAGCCTATTACTTTTTATGTTTGTAAAAAAACCCAGACTAATTTCTTTCTGAGGCCAATGGGTATTTAACTTAGATTAGAAATCTTACTATTTAATAACACCTCACCCTCTGTCCATTATATGATTTTTTTTAGTTTTTTTTTGGCCATTATATGAAACTGCAGTCACTGATCCGTAGAACTGACGTCATGCACACAGCCTTTCGCACGGCCAATCAGATAGCGGCTACAACAGCCCTGTGATTGGCTGAGTTTGAGGCCGTGGGCCCTGTCTTGACGTCATTATCAGCTCGTCCAGAGATTGGTCAGAACATGCCATAATTTTATTGACTAGATAAAATTGAACAAAAATATTGGCAAAAAATAACTTTTGTATAGCTTTATAGTTATATTATCATCTTTATAGCTTCATAGATATCTTGTTTGAAAACAATAAACCAAAACCATCCCACTGACATGTCTCAAACTAAATTGCACAGAGATTCAAGGGTCAACATCAACATCAAAGAATGAAATTATATATTATGTCCACTGGTATAGTCTCCTGAAAAGAAATTCACCAAAAAACAACCAAAACAAAAATTACAGTTTTGTGCAAATACAATAAATTTAAAAGAAACAAAAAAGAAATTAAAACATTCCAGATATCAAATTAACACAGATACCATGTTTAAACGAGAACTTTCTATCCCTCTACTTTGCAATTTGCCTTTCATAATATATATATATATATATATATATATATATATATATATATATATATATATATATATATATATATATATATTATATTTATTTAATAATTGTATGTATTATCTGTTTAAATGTCAATACTCTATGTCCCTCGTACATAGTCAATTGTTCTACTCATTGTTAATTTCAAATGTCAGTAGGATTTATGTTAATGAGATGAATGTTAATTGTTGTTGCTTGCAAAATGTTAATAAAAAAAAAAAAAAAATACCAAGCCTCTCTTCAAACATCTCTTATATTGAAAATAAATCATTTGTAGAATTTAATGTTTTACTCTGTACAATGTAAGATCTGTTATATGTTTTCCCCCAATATCTGTTTGGCTCATGTTTGATGTTAAATGTCATTGTAAGCTTTTATGAAAGTTGAATAAAATAAAATAAAATATAATCACGTCTCACCCCCTGCAATGACGTCTCGCTCTCTTCATCCACTGATTGGCCACTCCAGCCCATTCGGTCCCGCCCTTTCTGATTGCGTCACTCACCCTCCTCATCAACGGCGGTTGGTTGAGAGGGAACAACAGAAACTGACAGCAGCGCGCGACTCCAGTCACGTCAAGGGGAAGATGGAGCAGCACACAGGCGCCGTGGACTTCAACATCTTATTAGCCACTGACTCCTACAAGGTGAGCAAAGAGCCTAAACCGAGTCTGGGTTACACACCGGTGAACCCGTAACTGAGAGAAAAATGAGGGAAAGTGAACGAGAAATGAAGGTGGTTTCATCCTTCAGGCCGTTAACGGTTGAGTCGGTGACAGTCAGGTCTGTAGGCCGAGTGTGTGTGAGGAGAGACGACAGGTAACGTTAAGTTACATCCACATCTTTATTTATCTGAGGGGAATAGGAGTGTTTATATCAGTGATAATAGCTGAATATAAGCTGACAGTTGTGTGAATTACACCATGAGGGCGAGAGGCGAGATTTCTTTCTTTTTTTCCAAAGCAAAACTGAAAGCATTTGCTTTCTCAGGAAATGGATTCATCGTGCGAAAATAGATAATGTTAATTAAGACCCAGTGTTTCGGGATTTATTATAACAATTTTGAATTATATATCTGTGCAACTAACCTTCTAACGTTATTAGACCTGTATTGACCTTTTTGTAATCGTGTCACCGGTGTTATTTGCTCAAGATGAGATGTGACAGTTATTGTACATTGGGTTTTCTAAATTAATTCTACAAAACGGTAGATTATTATATTTGTAAATGGCTCAAGTTTCAAAATGCAACATATTTAGGTGTCATTGTATTGCAAAACAATTAAATGTGTTGTATATACTTTGATTTTGACTGCACTGTACATGAAGGCTGATTTGTAATGTAAAATACATGACATATAATAGTACTATTAATGAAGTGCATAGATCAGCACTTATGTGTACTGCACATGTGTACTGTAGCAGTGTTAATATAATAAACGAAAAACTATTATAACTATAATTAATTTTCAGTTTTCTATAAATGTATAACATATAAAAAAGACCATGAATTAATTTCAGTTTTTCATGCACAGTAATGTAAATGTTTCGTATTATATCTCACATGAAAATGATACTAGACAGCCTGGATACATTTAATGTTGTAAAACGTATTTAAATAATATCAGTTTATGCATTAAAGGGTTAGTTTACCCGAAAATTATCCCATAATTTACTCGCCATCAAGCCATTCTAGATGTATATGACTTTCTTCTTTCAGCCGAACACAATCAGAGATAAATTAAATAATATCTAGGCTCTTCCAACCTTTATAATGGGAGTTAATGGTACCTCAGATTTTGAAACCCAAAAATGCATATCCATCCATCATAAAAGTAATCCATGGGGTTAATAAAGGCTTTTTTGTAAAAAATAATATCCATATTTATAACTCACTGGCTTCTGGTAGCGGCCATATACACCTAGGATGGCTTGAGGGTGATTAAATTAGTGGATCATTTTCTGTTTTAGGTGATTATACCTTTAATATTGACAGCCCAAAAACTTATATACTGAAAAAACTTATAAACATTCAACTTAAAGTAGAAAACTAAATTAACAGTCATTTAGTGTAAACAAAAACTAATTTTTTTTTTTTTAAACTGTAATATTATTGTGGCAATTTGTGGGGCATCCATCTGATCATAAAAAAACAAAAACGACTTAGAAATAGAAATGAAAGGTTAAATCTGGGTTAACTAAATGACTTGTGCTGGGTGGAAATATGAGTCCCTTTACATTGTGTCAGAGAAAAAAAAATCCTTTCTGCTTGTCAAGCATGCATCCCCAAATTTCTTGGACAAAAATTAAAAACAAAACGTGCACGTTCACCAGTTTCACAGTATTTTACAAGTTAATACAGTCAAGTTTATTATATTTTAAGTGCCATGTAATGTTGCAAGATGCTGTATCATGAGAAACAACTGCTGTCGTGTCCCAACACGTGATGCATTGCAAACAAAGTGTTTATTATTCGGTTTAAAGAAGGAAATGTCTCATAACCTGTGAATCTTTAAAATGCCAATTGTAAGCAAGTTTTACTTTGTAGACTGCGTCCTGAAGTTGTTGGCTGTGTCTTTGACTTTTCACCTGGACCCAGTGCTCTGTCCTTGAGAGTAGCGTCACTGACTGCTGTTTTGTGGATATGTTCTCATCTATGTTTAATCAGTGTTTTCTTTCCTTGGTGCTGCTAGAGAACGGGAGTGGATGCGTTTGTCTTTTTATCCTCCCACCGCGGCTGTAATAGGATTCTCGTGTTTTGCATTGAGGGAGGCTGACGACACGTTCATTTAGCCTTTCAAGGGACGCTTCATTACTTAAGGATCATCCAGAGGTCATTGAGGGGGTCATAGATCACGTGTGGAAAATAGTTGGCTGTTCCTTATTTATTTATTTAGTCAACACTACAGTCTGCTTTCTGTGTCTTCTTGATGATGAGTAGATTTTCCTACTGTTATCTTTCAGGACTGTTGACTAAGTCAGACCACGAGCTCTGCTTTTAATCTTGCGATTAGTGGTCGACCGATATTGGTTTTTTGATGGCCGAGATCTTAGAGAGCAGGAAATTAGAAATAGAATTAAATAAACATGCTTATACTTTAGATGGCAACTTCTTGAATTTGCAATCATATTACAGTATTTTTCACAAATAAAGTAATTGTTTAAAAATATGTGAATAAAAAGGAAGTAAACACTGTAACGGCACTCCGTAATCTGGTAATTTTAATCATATTTTTTCAAATAAAGAGAAGGTAACGCTAATTTTACATACAGCACACATTGAAAATGATATGAATATGACACAGTCGGCATCTGGATATAGCACGGCATGTTTTAAAATGGAGGATTTAAAGTTTTTCGATCGCGTCTCCTGTGAAGCTGATCTTCTGTTCACATTCACTCACTTCACACGGGACAACCGTCACTCGCAGCAACACGTTTATGCCGCCCACAAATGCACACTTCACAAGATATCACAGCTGGATTCAATTAAATCTGCAAGGTTTGTGAAATTAAATGTTTATTAGATTTTCAGAGATTTGTTTAAATTATGTAGATTCGCATTTGCTGAATGTTATGTTATATTCTAGCCTGATTGTTTTCCTTTTCTGTTACAAATAATATAAAAGCAAACGCTTTACTTTTTCGCATACCATTTACTTTCTTTGTTTACTAGTGTTGTCTGTTCTCAACGCCGCCCGTCAAAATAAAAGTCCGGAGCTCCTTCAAAATAAAAGTTTTTTTTTTTTTTTGACGTCGCCAACACATCGGCCAATCAGAAAAACGTATCGGCCGATGCTGATGTTTTAGATCCTTGGCGACATATCGGTCGACCACTGCTTGTGATGCTACTCTTGAAGTTAAACGTTTGACGTTTACACTCCATTCACAGTTTTGGCTCACATAGAAACAGCATGAAACTGTAGAAGCAACTGACATTTAGGTCAAGAGGTGGTGAGAAGGAAGGAAGAAAATTAAATCAGGAATTAAAGATGGGCATGGTTAATATTTCATGTATGAATATAGATGGAGTAACATCCAGGTCAGAGTAATAGATAGGGCTGTAACGATTCCTCGATTCAAGTCGAGTACTCGATTTAAAAATATCCTCGATTGCAATTTACCCGTGTCGAGTAACCGGCAAAATACCGGAAGTGGTGCATTCCACAGACGAGAATCCATAAACCGCATTATTACACCGTTTTCTAAGCCTACGTGATCTATTTAAAACCATTTACAATCATAATAAAGCATAGTGCTATCATGAAATCACAATGACTGTGAATCAGTTAAAATAAATATAAGCCTATGCGCTGTTTCCCCCCCCCTTTAATTATTTACATGCGTGCAGGTTGTGTTAAAAGTACCTCAGCTCCGTTCACAGTAAATGCTGCTCCACACATTCTCAGTCTCTGCATGTGCCGGAGCGCAAAACCTCTGACGCGTGTTTCATAGTTGGACTGTCATAATTTTTATGCGTGACAGCGTCTCGGGTTTCTCAAACTCCATCTCTGCGTGCGAGTTTGTCTGCTTATAACGTTCATCTGCACGCGCCACGCAGTGTGCGCCGTTTCACAAGAGTTGTAGCGCAACTCATTTGAAAATCTACGCCAACACAGGAGAATATAGTATATAATATATAGAAATATATGCGAATTGTTGTTCATCGCGATTTTTTAAATAAAAGTTTAACCCTTGCACTGAGTTTGCATGTTTTTACGTGCACTGCACATGTTCTTGTACAAAAAATTACAGCAGCTGTTGCATTTCTATCGTACAGAAGTGACCAAATATTAAAGATTAATTTGATATTTGAATTAAATTTTGTTGGGCCAATATTAAATAAGGATTTGATCGTGCCTTAATGTAGCCAAGCCGTTGGTGCTCTCTGCGGACATTTGTTTTTACGTAATGTAGGCCTACATAAGTTATGTTTATATCATTTATTTTACATGGTGTATTTCAACAGCGTTGTTCAATAAAACCCATTTGATTACTTTGATACTTTATTTGAACAAATAATTATTGCTTGTTATATATTTAGGTAACACTTTAATACATATTTAAATGTTTTTAATGTACCAACATGAACTAACAATGAACAATACATTTGTAACTGTATTTATTAATCATTGTTAAAGTTAGTTTCATTTTTTTTTCATGTTAGTTCACAGTACATTAATGCTAACAAATACAACCTTTGATTTTAATAATGTATTAGTAAATGTTGAAATTAATATTACATTAAGATTAGTAAATGATGTAGAAGTATTGTTCATTCTTAGTATTTTAACTAAGGTAGTTAATTAATGAACCATATTGTAAAGTGTTACCTATTTGTATTTATTTGTATACCAAGTCATTTTAAAGGTTGTTGTTCACTTGGATCTATTTTTATTATCACAACATTTTATCCGATTACTCGATTAATCGATGGAATAATCAGTAGAATACTCGATTACTAAAATAATCGATAGCGTCAGCCCTAGTAATAGAGGACACAGGATTGTTCAGTGGTCATTTATACTTCTATTAAGGGTGTCACGATTTAGATTTTAAATCGAAAATCGATCGAAATTAATTCACAATCTCGAATATCGAATTCAAAAATGGAATCGTCGATACTGCCACGCCCCCGTGTCACGTCCAGTCGGTTTGCAAAGCGGGAAAAAACACGCGTGTTGAAGTGCTGCGAGTCCGAGTCCTCTACCTAGCTATAGTATACAGCCTATGTATACAACCAGTCAAAAGATAGCATGGCAACTGCAGACGCAGGAGACCCATCGACAGGACTTGAACCCCCTCCTCTTTCACTGAAGTCGCCGGTGTGGGACAGTGGGAGTATTTGTGATTTTCAGTGAGTTATGTTGACAACTTTCACATTCGCGTTCAAAGTTTGCGCTTCAAAAAAGCCAGTTTGCAAGCTCTGCTACTGTGCGTGTACCATATTCTTACACTTTTTAAATTAAAACTTTAAATTGACAAAAACAGCAGACTCAGACTCAGAACAGTATGAATCTTTACACAATAAATCTTGCATGGCACAAATAACTTGATTTTCCACCTCCACGAATGAGTCGAGTGTCCTTCATTTCCGCACCGAGTCTATTTCTGCTGCACGCGCTGAGTTAAAGTGACAGCGCACAGTTCGTGCTCAAAATGAACATAATTTGACATGAAAATGTTATTCATCATAAATGCATTTAATTAAATACTACATTAAATAATATTTTTCACAGTCATGTTTTTACTTTAAGACCGAGGTAAAGCAAGGAAAACATAGATGTATCTGTTAAACCGTGTTTGTTTTGTTGTGAACTTGAATGTCATCTTCTGTGAATAAGACTGCAGTTACAAAAGAGAAACTACATGGCAGGTTATTTTGCTTAAGTTTCTAATTGACTGAAGATATAAGTTATTGTGACATTATTATTTTGTCAATAAATGTTTTTAATTTGACAATGTAGTGTGGTACATTGCGAACAAAGGTCATATATTATATTTCATAAAAGTCTAAAAATGGCATAGCAAACTGTGCTTTAAAAAAAAAAAAAAAAAAAAAAACCAGAATCGAATCGAACCGTGACCTTAGAATCGAAAATGTAATCGAATCGAGGATTTGGAGAATCGTGACACCCCTAACTTCTATAGAAAGAAGGAGTGTTCAAGAGTTCAGCAGTGTCCGTCCACTCCCATGAAGCATTGCAAATGACATAATGAATGAGTCTGATACTGTCATACTAATCTAAATAAATGTAAAATATTCCGTTTTTATAGTTATACTTTTATATTCAATCATATTCACTAGGGGTGTAACGATACACAAATCTGACGGTTCGGTTCTTCCCACGGTTTTGACGTCTCGGTTCGGTTCGGTTTGGTGGGCGGGGTTTAGAAAGCCAAAATTGCTTTTTTATTTTTTTTTAAACAGTGGTTTAATGAAAAAATTTATTCAATTACAATTAAACGTTTTGCAAGGATTAAAAAAATCTGCTAATGCTGTAAACTATAGAGAGCTCGCACATTACTATAACATTAAAGGTTAACAACAGAGCCTAGACTTTTAGCCTAGCCTAAATTCAGATGCTATTTATTTTTTAGATATAATAATCACCACCCAACACATTGTGTAAACATGTAAACTAAGGCAGTTTTTGCATTAACTTATGTTTTACTCTAATTCGTTATTGAAATTATAACAATTTCACAGTTGCTGTCATTTTCATGAAAAGCTATTATAAACATGCATTAAATAATCAAGATATCATTAACAGGTTAAGTAAAATATAATATATAGGCTAATATAGTGCATTTATTTAGTGCAATAGTTCATTTCTCTTGGAACCAACAAGTTGTGAACACTGAATGACTTCTGCTGAGGTAAATATAATGCTCCTGTGTGACAAACTAAGCTGTTTTATTGACAACGTTCCGCTGCTGAAACACTGATTGAGCGATTACATGAGTTATGATGCCTTTCAGTATGTATATACTGTATCTTTCAACATACCTTCAGGTGTCCATTCTGTAACTGAGGAAGAGATGATCGCGTTTACTCGCGCTGCCGCTTGAAATGAGGAGCCTGTACAGTGATCTGTCACGCCACATCAAAGAGCGCCAAAATGCCATTTATTGTTTGAATTTCGTCATCAAATAGTCAGAATTTGAAAGATCACACCTTGCTTATTATCGAAAGTAACAAAACACAGAGCTTGCTATTATATGGTGTTAATGGTGGTTAGGCTACAAAGCTGAATTCGTTGTGTACACATAAGACATGAGGTCCAATGAGACAGGGCGGGGCCGGGGCAGCAGGGGGCGGGGCAGCAGGGGGCGGGGCCGGGGCAGCAGGGGGCGGGGCCAAGGCAGCATGGGGCGGGGCCGGGGCAGCAGGGGGTGGGGCCGGGGCAGCAGGGGGCGGGGCCGGGGCAGCAGGGGGTGGGGTGTGTTCGGTACGCCATGAGAGTATCGCGATACGAACCGTGGGTTCTGTATCGCGGTTTTTCGGTTCGGTTCGAATATCGTTACACCCCTAATGTTCACATCAAAGTTTGTAATGTTCTCTGTCTTTTGTTAGATTAACATTAGTGACACAGACGGCAGCAGATATAGTAGGCTGCTGTCACTTTAAGACCAAACGCACGGATCCAATATACTGACACACATCCGATTTCTTTCCTAACTGTTTATGTTCACTTGAGACATTACTGCCTTATTTTCGTTAGTATTTGACCGTTTAGGCACTTTTCCGAAACCCAAAGTAGGTTTAATTCGCTTGTCTGCATATTTAGCCTAATCGGAGCTCGTGCACAGAAAGCCGCTTGAGATTAATAACTCTTTTTAATATCAAGCACGTCCCAAAATATACCGCATTTAACGACAGTCATGTTACATGATTTGAGTGATTTGTATATTAAGGAGTGCCAAAAGTGTACCGCTTTAAAGGAATCATTTTATCTCTATTATTGTGTGTTTTTTTTTAAATAATCGTTTAAAGCCAAAATTGAAATAAAAATAAATGATGGTTTGTCGCTCAGCCTCCAGGAGATTTCAGTCCATTTTTGACTAATGGGTCCACTTGGGAACATCAGATTAGATCTGAATGGTTCAGTTTTACAACTTGTTTACAATATTTTACTTTCATTTCAGTTTCCCACACCTTATAATAACTGCTTATAAAACCTCCCAGGCTGAAACTGTGTCTGGTTTTCTTGATCTGAAGCCAACTCTGTGGCATGTCCCCCGTGCACACAGCCAGTTGTTGTGCATGCCTGGACCACATGCAGCTGTTCACATGAACGGTCTTTTCCAGAAGGGAAAGATCCTCCAGTCCAGGACTTCCACGGCTGCTGCTCCACAAGAACTTCTGCCCTTTGGGAGAAAAAGCTTCCTGAAGTTCACCCTCAAGGTGCAAGGGAACAGCCACTGTAGCTGTCATAACCTGTGTGTAACCTTTCTCAGGCTGGCCTGTACACAGGAGAACAGCCAAAAACTGGCAGGGAAAGGTCAGCATGCACAAAATATCAGAAGTGAGCTAAGGTCGTCTGTTTGATATCTTGTGTAACTGTAGTCACGGTCTCGGCATAGGGTGTATTTATATCACAACTCTTTGAAGAGCAAGAGGGCACACTGGATTATTATTTATTTTTTTCTGAATAAAACGTTGCTTGTGCAAAATACCACCATGATTCTGTTGTGAGGTCGTTGCTATGCTAACAGATATTCAACAAATAAATAGCCTACATAACTACAGCCTTTTATTGCACAAAACTGTGTAAGAATGGTCCTGTCATATTTAAACGTTTCGGTAACACTTTATTTGAAGGGGTGTGCATAAGACTGACATGACACTGTCATAAACATGACATAGCACCTGTCATGAACATGAAGGAGTCTTTATGAATGTTTATGACTGTTGTCATTAAGTGTCATTCGGTAAATTATGACACTTTTAATGCAAAGTTGACATTGTTTAAAATGTCTTTGTTATGACAACTTGACATTAACCAAGAAATCATAACCTGTCAACCTGTCACAAATATGTCATAAAAGGTCTAATTATCAAACTTAAAGCATTTTACAGTGTAATAACCCTTAATGACATCTTTATAACTAGTACAATGTGTTCCACTTTACTTGAGGACAAGTAAAATATTCATGACACAGTTATAATGGTGTCATGACGGCCAAAGTTGTGACAGGTTGACAGGTTATGATTTCTTGGTTAATGTCAAGTTGTCATAACAAAGACATTTCTGTCTTTGTTAATGTCAAGTTGTCATAACAAAGACATTTTAAACAATGTCAACTTTGCATTAAAAGTGTCATAATTTACCGAATGACACTTAATGACAACAGTCATAAACATTCATAAAGACTCCTTCATGTTCATGACAGGTGTTATGGCATGTTTATGACAGTGTCATGTCAGTCTTATGCACACCCCTTCAAATAAAGTGTTACCAATGTTTTTTCCTTGAAAAAACAATTTCTTCACAGTACACCCTTGCCTTGTTTAGTATACGCGGTTCTATGAATATGCAAATGAGCCCCGCCTCCACTCACTCAAAGCAACTCAGCGATCCACTCGTTGACGATCACACTGTGATCTGATTGGCTACAAGGTAGCTTGTGACGTCAGAAACACCAATGATTTCAAACCGTGTTTTTGAGACTGTCTTTGGTTTTAATTTTAATTTTAAGGAGAAAATAATGTCTGCAATGGTGCTGATAGATGAATTTGCACATGGTTTGTCTTAAAGCATATTAAAAACACCACATAGACATATAAACATTAAAAGCGTGTTTTTTTGTTGTTTTGTTTTTACCACAGGGGGACTTTAACACTTTTATTAGACAAAAGTGCAATCGAGCCTGATATTTATTAACCGACAGTGTTTGTATCTGGATGGAGAGAGGAGCATTTGAGTCAAATGCAAATAATAAACTTATCACGTTTGCATGACCCTACAGCAGCGTTGCTAAACGTATTGATGTGAATGCATGGTGCGTTTTGCTGTATTTTGGGACGGGACGTCAGAACTGCAGCTCTGTGGCACGATACTACGATCTCTGTCCAAAGGCAGATCATGGATACATTTATTAATTCACAATCTAAAATCATGATATCGCACACCCCAAAGTCATTTCAGTAAGCTGCATCATCTGAGGTATCATTCTTGTCCGTAGCATAAACGGTGTAGGATGAGCTGCATGCCAACGTTTAATGCTTAGGGTCAGTATGAACAATAATATTAGTGATGTCTGTCTAATAATGTGTGCAATTTGGTGCTGGAGGTCTGGCAGACAAGCTAGAGTCAAACCCAGCATCAGTCTGAGTTACAATAAATGGTGTTGTTGACACAGGGTTGTTCACATCCATTAGCATATTTGCTAATTCAACAAAGCAGTGCCAGCAGAACAACGTGAGGAGTTATGTTGTTTGGATCTCACTTTTTAAAAAAAATTCATTTTATGAATTGAATATATAATATTATTTCTTCTTTCTTGCAGGTCACGCATTACAAACAGTACCCACCCAACACTAGCAAGGTGTATTCTTACTTTGAGTGCCGTGAGAAGAAGACAGACTCTACCAAGCTCAGAAAAGTCAAATACGACAAGACGGTCTTCTATGGGCTTCAGTACATTCTCAACAAATACTTAAAAGGTACGTTGGACGTGGTCGCCGATGCTGATTTAACTTGTAAATGGGAAACCGCAGGTTATTTTGGGTTGTGTTCATGCTAAAGTATGCAGCTTTCCCTCCAAACTTACAGTCAGTTTGCCTCATACTCCTCATAAGCAGGCTGAAAAATAATAACACTGTTTGCTCCAACAGAAAAAAAAAATTACTTTCTCGTGATGGAGCCAGTGTTAAATGACCGAACTTGATTGTAGAGTTACAGTCTTAGAAAATAGCAGTGGTTTAAGTGCAAGACGTGTGACTAGCAGTCTAGTTTAAGGTTGTTGTTCTTGCATCCCGATCAAATATGCCACATTTATACAATAATTTAGTCTATTTTTACACAGTAAAGGATTTCATGGTGCGCTGGGGTAAAGGCTTTAGAAATTGTGCTATTGAATGAAACGAGACAATAGAACATCTGCTCTTTAACCCACAAAAGACAGCTGCCCGAACCAGTCTGTTTCACAGCTTTAGTCTGGATTCTTCAGTTTTGGTAGACTAATAAATACTAAAGTTGCACTACTTCTACTTCTATTGCTGTCAGTTGTTTATGCTTGAATGTTTTACAATTAGTTCTACATTTCTAACCCTCAGCATTTGTTTTGCAGGTCATTTTGTAAACTTCCATACTCAAATTACAGACATTTTGAGGAAATGTGTTTTAAAAAAACCACAAACAAGTGATTGATTAGTCAAAAATTATAAGTTAAAAACAAGAGGATGTCATACGTTTGTGAAAGTTTTGATTAATTTACTAACGTTACATCGCCAGTAAAGGTTTCAGAATAAGTTTATTTAGTTTTTTTATTTAATCAGGGACCGTACACATTAATAGTGCATAACAATATGTAAAATGCACCAGATTTAGCCAACACTGGCTAATTTTCATCCGTTGCCCCTTTTGCAGGTTGATGTTAAGGACATACAAAAAAAACAAACAAACAAACAAAAAAAACTACCATATAAGCTAACATGCATTAAATTAATAAAACATGCACATTAAAAAAATACACTGCATATTGTATATATAAAGTCTGCCACAATGAGTACATTTGCATGCACAATCATAATGCGATGGTAATGGGATTTTGTCAATAATGCAATTAAACTTCACCACATGTAAAAACAATACTTCAATTAAACTGATGTGATTAAGCTTAGTAACCATAAGTGCATTAATGTGGCGTACAGCCCCCCTGAGCAAAGAGCGCACGTGCACGGACGTACACAAAATGCCGTGTGTTGCTCATTAGGGTTGGGTACCATTCGCATTTTAACCGGTATCGGTACCTGTAATTCGGTGCCGGTCAGTAACGGTACCTTTTTCGGTTCTTTAGGGATGTTTACCTCAATAACTGTAAAGAAACTAAAAGATATTTATATTGTCTGCCATTGTCTGTGATGTTTGTGTACTGTAATATTTACCAGTTTTCTTAAACTAGCAACTTAATTAATTGAATTCATAAAAACACCCATTGCCTACTATATGCAAATTCATCATTTGTGTTGTGGGGTGTGAGAATGATGGCGGTAAAAAGAACCACACTGAGCAAATAATCAGAATAATGAAAATTGCATGTAAAGAGAAGTGAAGAGGTTTTCTCATGTTTTACTGCAATTAACTCTTTAATCTGATTATTGTTAATAATCGCATTATTGGTGCACATGTCAACGTAGTGACAGCCAAGTTTCATATGTTCTTTTTCATTCGAAAAATATGTTCATTCGTTTTTTTAGTCATAGCTTGTTGCACATGTTGCAGAGACACAGTTGGTAACTTTGATCATCTGCATGACAAAATATTAAAATATACCAATAACAAGCGGGTATTCCCACATAAAACCTACATCTTTGCAAGCCTTGCAGGCACTGCTTTACATAGGTAGTGTTAGGGATGGGCGATATGGCCTAAAATCCATATTGCGATATACATAGCAGCCTCTTGCGATAACGATATATATCACGATATATAAATTATAATAGGGTCTATGTAACCTTTTCTGAAATGGTTCTAAGGAAAGCCAAACTGCTAAATGTATTTTAAAAAAAAGAAAGAAACGTTGCATTTCATGTAGTTTTGAGAACATGTATTGTGCAAAACTGTAATTATTCAAAATGTTGCAGATAAATAAAATTCAAGTACACTAGCTGCAGAGACTTTAACAAAGAAAAAGCTTAAAGTATTGGGTTTCTTTCCTTTAGTGCACGGCTGTTCCACACATACTCTGTGTGCAGTGCGAATGCGGCGAGCACGCGCTATTGTGCTTTCACATATGTTGCGTTTGCAGTGCGCAACTGATCTACGGCTGTACCACAAACACAACATTTATTCTAAATTTTTTATTTCAAATCACTATTTTTATTATCAACGGCTTTTATAAAATAATATAAAAAGTTTCAGCATTGCGATTCTATTTGTAGGCTACACAGACAGTAGTTTTCCTTGGCTCAAAGTTAAAAAGAAAATGACTGAAAAATAGTAGCCTATGGCTAGTATGATTTAATTAAATGCATTTATGGAGAGTTTACTATATTTTCATGTCAATCCGTGTTCATTTTGACAATGAAACATGCGCTGTCACTTTAAATCAGTACGTGTGCATTACAGCAAAAATAAACTCGGTGCGTAAACGATCGCTGCACTGCTGTATACGCACCGCACCTGGAACGCATTGCCGGACCACATCCGCATGAACATGGGTACGGGAATAAATATGCACCGCATATGCACTGTAAACGGAGTATGTGTGAAACAGGCGTAACGCCGGAAGTCAGAGTATCTGCTAAATGAGTACTTTAAAATGTAATAAAACTAAAAACACAAGTAGTGCTGCAGTTTTATTTTTGAGGATACTGTGCCTTTAAGACAGTTTGTAGCAACATTGTGCACTATATTGGTAAGACAAAGCTTCACTGTGAGCATAGAAGTTTTCCTTAATGCAATAACGCATGGATGTAAGAAAGTGTGCAATTATTCGCGTGCAAACAAGGGCGCAAACTTCCCAGCCTCTTTTACAGTCTTTTTATTCCTGTATTGTTTCTTAAGATCTGTGCTGTTGCTCTAGTCTCACACTTGTCCCCTCTCTTTTTACACTCACAGGACAGGTTATCACACCAGAGAAGATTCAGGAAGCAAAGGAGGTCTACCGGGAACACTTTCAGGATGATGTTTTCAACGAAAAGGGATGGAATTACATTTTGGAGGTACGGAGAAGCTCATCTCTCTTGATTTTTTTTTTTTGTCTGAATGTTCATTAACAACATTAACATGTGATATCACTGCAGAAATACAAGGGTCACCTGCCCATCGAGATTAAGGCTGTGCCGGAGGGAAGTGTTATCCCGCGTGGGAATGTGTTGTTCACCGTAGAAAGCACCGATCCGGAGTGCTACTGGCTCACTAACTGGGTCGAGGTGAGTCATGACCCTAAACTCATCCCTACAGTTATTTTTTATATTCATCCAACGCTTTTATCCAAAGATATTTACTTTGCATTCTAGGTATATGTTTTTATTTTTTTAATATATAAAGATTATGATTCCGTAATCCATTGAAATGCCAGCCTTGAAACTGCATTTCAATCTTAATTATTTAGTTGTCTTATTTAGAATATATTTGCAAAATACAAAATATGATTCATAATTTATTTGGATATACAGGTGAAACTCGAAAAATTTGAATATCGTGCAAAAGTTATAATTTTGATGATTATGGATTACAGTTTATGAAAACCCCAAATTCAAAATCTCTGAAAAATAGAATATTACATGAAATAAAATAAAAAAAGGATTTTAAATACAGAAATGTCGGCCCTCTGAAAAGAATAATCATGCATATATAGTTATACTGTATATACTAAATATATTAGTTTCACCTTTTAATTTGAATTACTGAAATATATAAACTTTTGCATGATATAATTTTTTTTTTTTTGAGTTTCACCTGTATTAGCCTCAGAATAGGGCTGCGCGATTAATCGCAATTGACATGTAATCGCACTTAAATCGATTTGGCTTATCGTGATTTTGACACCGCAAAGGCTGTGATTATTTGTTATGTGCAGCTTGTCAGTGACGTACGGCTCAGTAAACGCTGCTCCATCTGAAAGCACTGTGAGTTTGAGTCGCTTATAACGTGCATTTGAAAAAGCAACACGCGTCAAACATCTTTCCAAACATGACAAGCATTTATGAACCTCTTGTCCAACAAAAGACAACATTTAATAACATGCATTTACTCCAAACTCACTTCATAACAACAGATGAGCATAATTTGTTAGATGATGTGGCTTCTTACACAGAATAAGGCAGTCTGTATTTATAAGTCATCAATCAAAGCATTTCAATCAATGTACTTCTGCGGTGAGGCATATTTATCGTGTCTGCGTGAGAGCGCCCTCTAGTGTTCAAATGGAGCAGCATTTACTACCGGTCAGCTGCACTGCACTGAAAAGCTGCGCATAAAATAATCGCAGCCTTTGCCAAATCGCGTGCGGTTTTATTGCGATTAATCGTGCAGCCCTACCTCAGAACACACAGAATTCATGAACCACTAGTGGAGTAAACAGTAGGGTGTCAGTTTGGCAGTGTGATCCTCTTCTGGTTCAGAGGAATTATATATAATTGGACTTATAAGACAGTTTATGTTTTGACTACAGCGTTTTAAAAACTTTCCATGTTATGGATCTGACTATTCCTGTCAAACTTCCTGTAATAGACTGTGTAAACAGTGACATAACATGGCACTCAACTCACTCCTAAACATCTCAATAGGGTTTAGCATCAAACATGCTGAGTCATGCTGACAGCCCGACATCCACTCATCATGATATAGTACACCTGTCACAGAGGGAAAGGTCGTTAGTTTTGTCATTTGTATATTCAAATCAGCTTTAATTAAGAGGTCGGTTTCCTTTTACAGATGGCTTTGAATGTATGGCAAACATGTCATGTGAAGATGGTAAATTTAGACTGTGTGTTTGTGTTTGTGTGTGTGTGTCCGTGTCCGTATGCCCTTGGCTCCGCATATCTATTCTCCAGTGAATTCAGGAGATTGTAAACACACGTCTACTTCCTTGATGATGACCATGGGAAGGCACTGATGCTTACTAATAACTCAACTGTTTGGAGACTTTTCAGATTCGCAAGGCGACATTATACTGATAATTAAAGTATTTAGAATAAGCTTCCCTTAAACCTTCATTCCTGCGGTCATCTTTAGTGCCGTGAGGGTGGAGAGAATCTCTTATTTGTGATAGTCACATATAGGTTATAGTTCGGCTTTACAAGACACACATCTCTGCACAAAGTCAGATTTTGGGCTTTGTTGATCCAAGACTAATGACATCAAGTTAATGACATTACGTGCAAAGTATATTTGCTGAGAACGCAGTAAACACACAGATCATTGCACCTGATTAATGCAAGAAAGCTGAATTGGATTACTTTGATAGCCATCAGTCAGCCATCAGCTTGCAGATGTATCATTATAAGTCAATGTGAAAACTAGAGATGCACCGATTACAATTTTCTAGGCC
The DNA here is from genome assembly GCA_031834385.1 of Semotilus atromaculatus. NCBI lineage: Eukaryota > Metazoa > Chordata > Actinopteri > Cypriniformes > Leuciscidae > Semotilus > Semotilus atromaculatus. The sequence goes on from JAULUF010000009.1 coordinate 55,488,078, forward strand.
AATTCCGATTTTCATTGAGTTTGACCTGCCGATTCTGATTTAATTTTTTCTAACCACTTTTTTATTTTCAATAATACAAATATTTATTTTCTATATATATATTTTTTAAAACACCATATACTTTTACTCAAACTCAATAATAAAAACAAGTTTAAATGGGTATATTTTCTATAAATATTTTCTATAAAGAGTCTACATTTTCTTTTCTGACATAGCCTACTCCAGTTCTTGTTAAAACACACGACATGCAAATTCTGTGCATTTTGGGCACTTTTATCAAAAGTGTGCTTTCACTTTAATTGAGCGTGAGCAGCGCAGCAAAAATAGACACGGCGCCGAAACCGCTTCACTGCTGCTCACGCGACGCTCCTGATTGACGCTCACGCGCTGCTCCCGCTCCCGGTGTGAACGCACTGATTGATTAACATGCAAGCTGAAAAAAATACGCGCCGCTCAGACTTGCGGTGTGAAACGGCCGTAATTCACGAGGTTTCCTACATGTGCATTCCGTGTGCACGTGTGATACTGATGTTGCGCGACGTTAATCATGCGGCGCCCGAGTGCATTTGACCGGCATAAAATCGGCATATGTCAGACTGTCATCACGTGAAAATCGGGCGGTTCCGGTCACGCGCCAATCGGTGCATCTCTAGTGAAAACAGAATTGACCTCATTTGCTTCTTAATACATGCCAAAATCCAAACGCCAAGTCTTGAGTGAAAATCAATGTTGACGAGTACACAAAACAGTTATTGGCGATTATCAAATCGCAGAGGTTGTAATTGAATTATATGGATATATAGTGTGGCAAGCTGCTGCGAGTTTGGACCACTCATAATGTGCATTTGAAAATGCAACATGCAACCATTCTTCCAAATTTGAAATGATCTCAGGTCTCAGGTGCACGCCCCCCTCCGCTGGGCTCTGCCCTCTTTTACAGCATTTTTCAAATATTGCCAGAGGGTCGAGTCAGGCTCTGACCAGGGGTTTAGTTACCCTTTAAGACGCTGCTGAGACATTACATGTCACGTGTCTTTGCGGGATTTTTACGGGTTACGGGTTTACGCACTCTCTGATTCCGGAAAATCACTGGCTGTTAGGGGTGTAACGGTACACAAAAATCACGGTTCGGTACGTACCTCGGTTTTAAAGTCACGGTTCGGTACGTTTTCGATACAGCAAAAAGAAAGAAATGCCAGAGAAATTTACTATTTATTAAAAGAAAAAATATCTTTAAATAAGTGTGAGTTTTCCTACATCTTGAAACTTTCAGGTTTATAAATGGGGGTAATTTTTGAAGGATGAAAAAATAATGTTTTGGTCATCACATTAAAAATAACATTTAAATATAATATTTATATATATATAATATTTAGATAATATTTGAGATTTAAAGTGCTGGAAAAAGATGTGTGAAGTAGGCTACTTGAAAGTATTTAACTATTCCAGCCAAACTGGTTAAAGTTAGTGTAACTATATTAAATCCATGGTGAATGTTGCTGATCTGTGGACTTAAAGCCTATTACTAGTTCATTCACGGCACAATGTTTTTCCTGGTTTCCACGTCAGCGCTGTTTGATCTAATAGAGATCTACGGTTAATAACGGAGAAATGTGAATGCTTCTCACTAGATCTCGCAGCGATGTTATTACTTCATTGGCGAATTTAAATGCTTTCTTCACTGGATCTCTCTGCGCTGTGTAGTAACAGTGTCGCTTGATCGAGATCGGCTCGCGCTCACAGATGTTGATGGTCCGAACTGATAGGCTATACGGTCCGTGAAGCACAATATAATGAGTAGCCTAGTGCAGTTTCGTTCTGCTTTCATTACGTTTGCCATTTGATGTTGCGCAACGTTGTGGTGGTCGCGCCAGCGCGGATTTTGTCGTCAGGAGAAATGGTCCAAGGAATCGTTCGGTTTGTATGCGTACCGAACCGGAAGCCTCGTACCGAAACGGTTCAATACGAATACATATACCGTTACACCCCTACTGGCTGTGTGAATGAACCAAAATCAAACGAACCCGGGTCAAATCCCGGGTCACTTTATCCGTGTATTTTCCGGAATCTCTTTGTGAAAGGGGCTTAAGAGTCTCATTTCACATGAGCTGTTGAATTGAGTCCATGTGATTGGGACACTATGGTGTCCAAAGAGCGTCAGCTGCTTATCAGTTAGTGTGTGCAGTATGATAACATTGACTTGACCAGCTGGTCTTAAACAAAGCATTTCTGTCTGGCATCCCCTCATATAAGTCCAGCAAACCCTCTGTGTTGACTGTGTGACACTTCCCAAGCACTCGGGTGGCATGGCAGGTCTTTAGGTTGTTTTAAGATTCATGTTCCACACAGGAAAAAAGTAAACTGACTGAACGAGCACTAGCTTCATTTTTAAGTTCCAAAAAATGTGCGCCTTTCACATGTGATGATGCAGAAGCTGCATTAGAGAAAACATACACAGGAAATGTTCATGGATTCAACAACCGTTGCAATTAGGGCTGGGCGATATGGCCAAAAATTCATATCTCGGTATTTTTTGGTTAAATGGCGATACACGATATATATCTCGGTACTTTCTCAGTTTTTCTTTATTTTTTAAATAAAATAAAATACATATAATACAATAAAATACTTATTTAAATAAATAAGTAAATATTTCACATCCTGCCCAATGATATCCTACAAACAATGCTGATATTGAGGGATATGGAAACAAATATAGTGAATGTAATTTAGGCTATACAATATATTATGTGCAAAAAGGTGGTTAAAATCACATTACATTCTAACAGTGTAACATTACAATTTAAAAACAAAAATCATTGTTTTTAAATTGACTAAAGGCTAAACTAAAAATGAAATTAGGCCTATATTAGCCTGCATTTGCCATTATAATGGTCACTTTCATAAAAATACTTGTAGATTTAAAATTCCACAGATTTATTGTCTCCAACAACAAATATTTTTAGCAATATGTATATTTTAGTCCGAATTATTGCGCTACTATTCTGTGCTCCGTCTGTGCGCGGCGGCGCTCGTTCACGGAAGCTGGAGTTTCAGCGGAGATTCACTTGCAGAAGCTCGTCCTCTCCTGACAGGGAAATGGACATTATTTGTTTGACTTTCTAACATTTACAGATGGAGAATATACCTGTGAAATGTAAGTTAAGCACTGAGGAAACCCATTAAACAGCGCTAGTGTTTATCTGTCAGTCAGCAACAGTATCTGTCAGAGCATGACAGGGCAAACTGCTTTAAACTTGTTAACTGTATCTTACCAGTAATTTTGAAGTCCTTAATATGTTGGGACAAATGTTTAGGACAAATTGTAGGCCTATTATATAGCCTGACGTTACTTTCACTGCAGGAGCTCACAGTGCGTCCTCCGCTATTTTTCAGATGTATCAAACTACTGTATCAATATAAACGGTATTGCCTCATACCGTATCGTTACAACAACAAAAAAATCTATATATTGTACAAACTCGATATACCGCCCAGCCCTAGTTGCAATAAACAGATACACTAAGTAAAAACACTCTTTGTGCAGAATGCTAATTATACAACACAATTGTGTGGTAATAGCTAAGGGGAAATGTTGAAATGATGCGTTTGTCTCCTTAACAGACCATCCTGGTTCAGTCCTGGTATCCCATCACCGTCGCAACTAACTCACGAGAGCAGAAGAAGATTCTGGCCAAATATCTCATGGAAACGTCAGGAAGCCTGGTGGGACTGGAATATAAACTGCATGACTTCGGCTACAGAGGGGTTTCATCTCAAGAGGTGTTGCTACACTTCATTTAAAAGCTTTTAACCAAACCCCACAAATCTGATTTAGGAACCACGTTGGTCAAATAGACCAGATTAATTGATTTAGTAGTACATAGTTGCAATGTCTAAGATGAGACTCTTATCCGAGTCAAAAGTATCTCCTTACTCGTACACTGTAAATACCACGCATTAAATGCATACAATACATATCAAACATCCTCCACCCTGTAGTTTTCTCTACTTGCTCGTTTTCTCGTTTTCAGACGGCTGGTATCGGCGCATCTGCACACTTGGTAAACTTCAAAGGAACAGACACTGTGGCCGGGATCGGTGTTATCAAGAAGTACTACGGCACCAAAGACCCGGTTCCTGGTTACTCAGTACCAGCTGCAGAACACAGGTGAAACGACTCGAAGTTATTCACACAGCTTAAAGTGACGTTATAGTTATTTTAACTGTACAAAAAATAGTGCTTGCTATTGCAAACTGGTATTTCTTACCATATTATTTTCATTTATTAAGGTAATCATTTATCTAGTTATTTACCTAAACCGGCTAATGAATTAAATTAGCTAAATTAGCCGGAAATTAGCTAACTTTCACGTTGCAAAATGAGATGCGTGGCCTAATTCATCCTGGCTAGTTAGTTCCACATCATCAGCCTTCTTATTTCCTCACACTCCAGCAAAGACACAATGCATTGAAACAGAGGAACTTTGCACTTTGTTTCAGTAGTGCTTTTGAAATGAGGCTTGCTTTGTGCTTTGATATTGTCAATGCTGCCACCTAGTGGTAGTTCTCCAAATCTGAAACTATTTATAATCAGCACTTCAGGTTTTAGTAGTTTAAAAAAAAAAGAAAATATATATATATATATATATATATATATATATATATACATACAGTGATGTGAATAAGTTTGGACAAAGTTTGATAAAGTTCCCTTGGCCTTTGGAATTAAAATAGACCCACATCATCACATACTCTTCACCATACCTAGAGATGTGGGATACTTCACTTCCAAAGGCCAAGGGAACTTTATCAGGATGCATAGTATCCTGGATCCATGAAATAACTGGGCTTTAAAAATAAAATGGGAATCTATGTCTCTATGGGAATTTAACATAGGGGTGTCCTGACTTACGCACCCTGTATTTTAAGGAAGAACATTTATTTATTTATGATACATTATTCATTCACAAAGAAAATTGGTGTCCTTAAAGGTTGTATTTTTCCTCATTTTTTTAATTAAGGCATTAAGATCAATTTCCAAAAGAAGATTTTTTTTATTCCTCGTTTTAGGCAACTTTAGCATGGATGTCCAAACTTATTCACATCACTGTATAAATATATTCCTTTTTATTTTATTGCATTGTTAAAGCAGTACAGCATTGATACACTTTATACTAATAATAAAAGTATAATAAATAATTTAGCTTGTCTCTTGATCTCACTGAGCATGTCTTTGTGTTGCAGCACAATCACTGCCTGGGGAAAGGACCATGAGAAGGATGCTTTTGAACACATTGTCAAGCAGTTCCCCTCTGTCCCCGTGTCCATCGTCAGCGACAGCTACGACATCTACAACGCCTGTGAGAAGATCTGGGGGGAAGACCTGAGGAGTCTGATTGAGATGAGGAGCGCAGACGCACCGCTGCTGGTCCGGCCGGATTCAGGAAACCCTCTGGACACCGTGCTGAAGGTAGACATGCACAGGCACATGTTTTGATGAAGTATAGCATGGGACACACACACAGTACTGCATGTGTACCCATATATACAGGTGAAACTGGAAAAAATTTAATATCGTGGAAAAGTTTGTGTATTTCAGTCATTCAAATTAAAAGGTGAAACTAATATAGTTAGTATATATAACTATATATACATATGCATGATTATACTTTTCAGAGGGCCGACATGTCTGTATTTAAAATCCTTTTATTTTATTTTATTGATTTCATGTAATATTCTAATTTTCTGAGATTTTGAATGTGGGGTTTTCACAAGCTGTAAGCCATAATCATAAAAATTATAACTTTTGCACGATATTAAAATTTTCCGAGTTTCACCTGTATACAGTAAAACCAAAAATTATTCAGACACCAGATATAATTTTATATATATATATATATATATATATATATAAAATTATATCTGGTGTCTGAATAATTTTTGTGTGTGTATATATATATACACTCACCGGCCACTTTATTAGGTACCCCATGCTAGTAACGGGTTGGACCCCCTTTTGCCTTCAGAACTGCCTCAATTCTTCGTGGCATAGATTCAACAAGGTGCTGGAAGCATTCCTCAGGGAGTTTGGTCCATATTGACATGATGGCATCACACAGTTGCCGCAGATTTGTCGGCTGCACATCCATGATGCGAATCTCCCGTTCCACCACATCCCAAAGATGCTCTATTGGATTGAGATCTGGTGACTGTGGAGGCCATTTGAGTACAGCGAACTCATTGTCATGTTCAAGAAACCAGTCTGAGATGATTCCAGCTTTATGACGTGGCGCATTATCCTGCTGAAAGTAGCCATCAGAAGTTGGGTACATTGTGGTCATAAAGGGATGGACATGGTCAGCAACAATACTCAGGTAGGCTGTGGCGTTGCAACGATGCTCAATTGGTACCAAGGGGCCCAAAGAGTGCCAAGAAAATATTCCCCACACCATGACACCACCACCACCAGCCTGAACCGTTGATACAAGGCAGGATGGATCCATGCTTTCATGTTGTAGACGCCAAATTCTGACCCTACCATCCGAATGTCGCAGCAGAAATCGAGACTCATCAGACCAGGCAACGTTTTTCCAATCTTCTATTGTCCAATTTCGATGAGCTTGTGCAAATTGTAGCCTCAGTTTCCTGTTCTTAGCTGAAAGGAGTGGCACCCGGTGTGGTCTTCTGCTGCTGTAGCCCATCTGCCTCAAAGTTCGACGTACTGTGCGTTCAGAGATGCTCTTCTGCCCACCTTGGTTGTAACGGGTGGTTATTTGAGTCACTGTTGCCCTTCTATCAGCTCGAACCAGTCTGGCCATTCTCCTCTGACCTCTGGCATCAACAAGGCATTTCCGCCCACAGAACTGCCGCTCACTGGATGTTTTTTCTTTTTCGGACCATTCTCTGTAAACCCTAGAGATGGTTGTGCGTGAAAATCCCAGTAGATTAGCAGTTTCTGAAATACTCAGACCAGCCCTTCTGGCACCAACAATCATGCCACGTTCAAAGTCACTCAAATCACCTTTCTTCCCCATACTGATGCTCGGTTTGAACTGCAGGAGATTGTCTTGACCATGTCTACATGCCTAAATGCACTGAGTTGCCGCCATGTGATTGGCTGCTTAGAAATTAAGTGTTAACGAGCAGTTGGACAGGTGTACCTAATAAAGTGGCCGGTGAGTGTATATATATATATATATATATATATAAAAAAAATATTTTTTATTTTTATTTTTTTACTTGTGGATGCAAGACGCTATAGTTCATTTATGTAAGGGATAGCAAAATAAAGTAAACTGTGACATATTATACGCACAAATTCTCCATACAGTGGACTACCAGTAAGATTTATAAAATGATTCAGACACTTTTACCTGACCATGTTTTGCTGAAGTGTTTTTTCTTTAATTGCTAATGCGACCTTTTTACTGTGCAAAATTAAGCTGAACAAAATTAAGCATTGCTTGGTAATTGGTTGACCTTAAATTTAACGGCTGACAGATATTCAACTAATTCATTTGTGAGACAGTCTAACAGTGAAATATCAACTGATTTGATAACTCTGAGTTCTTGTCATATTTTATTACATATTTATATATTATATTAAACTGTGATGATGTGAGAAATGTTGACGGTGTCTGAATTAATTTTGGTTTGACTATATATTGTTTTCAAACTGAAGTGCATTTCATTCCTATTTTGAGGGTATAAGAACATATTAGGAACACGTTTGCAAAGAATTTTGTGCATCGCATACTAGTGTTGCACGGTGCACCGATACTTCAAAAGTAGCGCGATACTCGGAAATTAAAAACTTCACGATTCCTACATTTATTAGTATCGATACTTCTAAGAATGACCGCGTTCCAGATTTGTAAGAGAGTATTTCATGTTGGTGTGTGCAACGCACGCTTCCAGTGCCTCCCTATGGACTTCTGTGTTTTTTCTCCTCATGCGCGTGTGACAGGGCGCATGAACTGAACGAGCAGAGAGAGAGAAAGCCCCGGTCGCGCGCGCGCGCACTCTCTGCGGAGGAGATGGTCCTCACTGCAGAACATGAAATCCACGGGGTGGAGTCGGATCCAGATCCAACTCCTCCCACCTTACATATACTAAACCTACCCAGCTCCACCCCCTGATCCCTAAACCCACCCCTAAACCTACCCAGCTCCACCCCTTAGATCTGGATCCGACTCCGCCCCCTGGATATCGTGTACTGCAATGAGGTGCTACATACTGTCTATGAGAGGAGCCAGGTGAAAGTATAAACAAGGCTTCACCGTCTCAAAACTAAGCACTGTCTTGCTCTCTCTCTTGCGCATAATCAAAATAAATCGACACGATGTTAAGGTCGGGAGACTAAAGTTTCATGTTTTTTTTTCCCTTAAATTACCGCTGGGTGTGAATTGTGCTAAAATGTTGCCTTATCTTCTCTGAAAAGCGTTCCGCACATTCAGCTGACATAAACCACACTTTAAATAAACGAAATAAACTATCCAGTGATGAAATGGATGTCTTTTTTCCAGTATAAACAAACATTGTTATGTTGTTTTGATTGATACTGTGAAGCTGCTTTGATACAATCTGTATTGTGAAAAGCGCTATATAAATATATTTGACTTGACTTGACTTGACTTGAAATGTTTTCTGTGATGACACAAATATTGTGGGATGTCCTAACCGCCGGGATAACAACGCGCACACGTCTGATAATGACACGTCCAATTCGCAAACTAATGACTCCTTTGAACCGATTCGTTTTAATGAATGGTTAAAACAACTGATCTTTCCAACACTGAACTCACGATACATCTGAATCGGTGTATAACTAATCGGTAAAACTTTGTAATAAGGTTTCATTTATTACATAAATTACATAAAAAAGTAAGCTACAGTCTTTGCTTACTTAAGTGTAAGTTGTTTTAAAACAAATAAAAACATTTGCCCCCCCGAAAAACCATATGACTACTTTTTCAGGAATCGATAAGAGAATCGTTAAAGAATCGGATCGATAAGCAGAATCATCAGTGGCATTGATATTAATAAAATCTTATCAATTCCCAGTTACTCTTATGTATGAGATAATGCTGCTAAATTAATTCTTTTTTTCCTTGAATGTCATTGGTCTAATTTATTTTTATATTTCATATTTTGTTCAAATGGTTAATATATCTGCTGTTCATATGTTCATTTATTAGTCTGTTATATGATTAGAATGTTGTCCCAGTTTTAAAATAAAGCACAGTGCATGATATTTGAGAGTGTTTCTCCCTTTTCAGGAAAAGTATCGAAAAAGTATCGAAATCGCAATTCTTTACTTGGTATCGGTATCGAAACAATAATTTTGGTATCGTGACAACACTATCGCATACAAAGTCGTGATCATTATTTCTTATTTTCCAGGTCCTCGAGATTTTAGGAAAGAAATTTCATCCGGTTGAAAACTCTAAAGGCTATAAAGTGCTTCCGCCCTACATCAGAGTCATTCAGGGTGACGGTGTGGACATCAATACTCTACAGGAGGTGTGTATGTCCAGCTCATGTCAGACTTTATCTGTATGCTCTTGGTGAGTTTAAACTCACTCTGTACCTGTTTGTTGTTTTATACAGATTGTAGAGGGCATGAAAAAGCACAGATGGAGCATCGAGAACATTTCTTTCGGCTCAGGAGGAGCTTTGCTGCAGAAACTGACCCGAGATCTGCTCAACTGCTCTTTTAAGTGCAGTTACGTGGTGACGAATGGACTGGGCGTAAGTGCCGACTAATGGCTTATTTAGCTATTGCATTTAGTAGGGATGCACGATAAATCGGCCACCATGTCGGTTAATGTTAATTTTTACTGTTATCGTTATCTGGCTGATAAGAAAATTTGGTCGATATATTAAAGCCAATAAATAATGGATTATTTCCTTGAGCTGAGACACTTCAGATTCGCACTGTTCGCTACGATGACTTTTAATTGCTTGAAATATGATTGGAAAAAGGAAAAATACAGTAAAGTGCTGTCATATAAGCTACATAAAATTATAAAAACATTCTGATTGTGTGCTTCGGACATGGCTTTTAATGGTGAGACTTTTGGTTTTGTAATCAGGCTCTCAAAAATTATATAAAAATTTGGATTTAGATTTATCGGCTATCAAATATAAAGAATAATTATCGGTTATCGGACAAAATTTTCATATCGGTGCATCCGTAGCATTGAGTGACACGAGTGTCACTGAAATTACATGCTTTATCTTTAATTGTGCTTATGATGAGCTAAGTGTGCATGACATTCGGAGACCTAAACATTAATTTTGCGGTATTAATGTTAACAGTTAATCAATCAATTTATTATTTTTATGACATCCGAAAATTCCTAGACATTTTTTACAGAAACAGAAATAAATCTGACCTTGTATATAGTATGCATAATTCAGAAAATGTAGGATTTATTATTAATGAGATGTTGTTAATTACAGGTAAACGTCTTCAAAGATCCTGTTGCAGACCCAAACAAAAGGTCAAAGAAGGGTCGGCTTTCTCTTCACAGGACGCCAAGTGGAGATTTTGTCACTCTGGAAGAGGGCAAGGGTGATCTGGAGGAGTATGGAGAGGTGCGTTCATGCAGCGTGATTAAAAATTAATTGTGCATTTAGCTTGATAATGTTAGACAAAGCTGAAACGTTGTCATTGTAGGAATATGATCTGATGGGGGTTTGAATCTAGATCGTGATCTTTTACCGATTATTTGTGCAGCTCTACCCTAGTGAAAAATAAATATATTTGAAACACATTTATTTCATGCTAAGTATACTACAAATACATGTACATATTACGTACTTAATCTAGTATAAAATTTTGTACTTAATGCACTTTAGTTATCCAGAAATTGTTATCTAAAGATATTCATAAGTATATTTGATTGTGCTAAAGTGGAACTATTGCAAGTGTATTTTAGGTACACTTAAAATATATTGCATTTAAAGACATATTATCCAGTGATCATACTATCCTTACTAATAGTGATGCTAAAACACATTTTAGGCTTACTATTAAGAGTTTATAGTCTCAAACAATATGTGAGTAAATATCTTAATGGGTTTGTAGTATACTTAGTATGAAATAAAGGTATTGTGGTATAGGTTTTTTTCAGGGTGCTTATTAAAAATATTAATCCATTCGCTTAATTGCATATCGTCAAGCGACAGCCTGTTCAGTTTCCTTACTTTTACGTTTAGTCGTTTAGCAGACGCCTTTATCCAAAGCCATTTACAAATGAGGAATACAGCAAGAAGTGCTCAAAATACAAAGTTTCAGACATTGCTTAGAGTAAAAATTTTTGGAGACATTTAATATTCAACAATATTATTGATCTGCGTTCCTTAAAGGATTAGTTCACTTTAAAAAAAAACTTTTGCTGATAATTTTCTCACCCCCATGTCATCCAAGATGTCCATGTCTTTCTTTCTTCAGTCGAAAAGAAATGAAGGTTTTTGATGAAAACATTCCAGGATTTTTCTCCATATAATGGACTTCAACAGGACCCAAACGGTTCAAGGTCCAAATGACAGTTTCAGTGCAGCTTCAAAGGGCTTTAAACGACACCAGACGATGAATAAGGGTCTTATCTAGACAAACCATCGGCATTTCACAAATAAATAAAACAGTTTAAGTTTTATAAGCACAAATGCTCACCTTGCTCTGTTCTGTGATGCGCGTTCGTGACTCACGTAATACACAATTACGTTGAAAAGGTCACGCTTCTGTCCTGACGAAAATGTTCTTTTAGCCTTTTTAATATTAAAACACCCAGGATACGCACACGAAATGGGCATTTTAAACGATAAACTGACACAAAGACATTTGAATATGTGTATATGGTCCTTCTTCCTCACATTCGTAAACACTGACTCGGTACTTCCGCCGACGCGTGACCTTTTCAACGTAACTGGAATCTTTTTATCAAAAACCTTAATTTCTTTTCGACTGAAGAAAGAAAGACATGGACATCTTGGATGAGAAAATTATCAGCAAAAGTTTTTTTTAAAAGTGAACTAATCCTTTAAAGTGGACAATGACGCACTAGAAACAAACTTAGTTGGATTATTTTCATGTTATCACTGTGAAGCTGCTTTGATAGAATCCGTATTGTAAAAAGCGCTATATAAATAAAGGTGACTTAATGTCCTTTTGTCCCCTCGCAGGACTTGCTGCACACCGTGTTCAGGAACGGGAAGATTGTAAAGACGTACACCTTCGATGAGGTCAGAGACAATGCCAAGCTGAAGGAGAGCGAAGTGAAGGATCTTCTGCTCTGAGATCCTCCATCTCTCTCTCTCTCTCTCTCTCTCTCTCTCTCCACCCATCATCCACAGACGTGAGGACACGTGCCCACACAGTTACCCCACCTTCAGTTCAGTGTACAGAGCTGATCTGTGTTTCTGTCTACTGACTCCACTATGCTATGTCTCTTTCTAACGGCGGATGAGAGCAAATGTCGTGCTATTTAAATCATGTAACTGTGTATTTGACCAAGCGTGCTATTGATCACACGTCTTTGCAGGAATGGAGACGTATATGTGTGCGTATACCGCGAGAAGATTTCGCTTTGCTTGACTGTAGGATTGAAAGGTAATCGTTCAGTGTTTGTTGAATGTGAATGTTGTGTGTAGGGTTTTCACTTTATCAAAGGATTAATCTATTCCTTTATGCAAAGGAGATGGTTAAACTAGAGGGATGTGTTCATTCTCTTTTGTTGGCTTTGTGTTTGTCCTTTTATAGTTTCATTTCAATGGTGAAACTCGCAAGAACATGTTTAGCGATGCCCTAAAATCTAAAGAACTGAATGAGAAACTTAATTTTGCACAAAGGAAATGAAGCTTTCATGTTTAAGCACATTTTACCAAAAATTCTCAGTGTCCAGATTTTTTTATTTTTACTGTAATTCTCAATAGTGATTTTCATTATTATCCATTCTTATTATTAACAGTGAAAATATTAAATGTTGTTACTGTAATGCAGTAATTTTTTTACATTGCAATATATGGATTTTTTTATTATTTAAATCAGCATAAATAACCACAATTTCGTTTTACTGTACTTCTCGATAGTGATTCTCCTTAACACTGAAAATGTTAAATGTTTTTTTCTGTGATGCCGTCTTTTTTAATATTACAATATTTTTGTATTTATTTAAATCAACATCAATTAAGGGCACCACATACTACCATGATGTATAAATATTATATATATATTTTTTTTTTTTCAATTTTAACAGTCCTAAAAGGAGGATTCATTTTCTTTATGCAAAATATAATTTCTTATTTCTCTCTTTTGGTATTTTTGGGGTGAAACATAATCTGTACATGTTTGTGACAGAATTCAACCAGATATAATAGACCCTTCACTTCTTACATTTGCCAGATTTTGCCAACATCATGATATACAATGTAAACCTGAAATATTTAAGGCGACAAAAACATCTTTTTTTAAATATTCACTACAGCTTTATTTGAAAACACAGGTTTTATTATACAGCAGGAATCATTTTAGAAGAGCTTGGTTTTACTATTTTGTATACTTAATGTTTCAAACTCCAGAATCATTATTTTTTATGACGGACGTAAATACCGCCAGAGTTACCATAGTAAATATCCATAGTCAGAATAATGTGGCCAAACTGCCTCCTCTCTTGTATATATCGACGTGTGTTTTTATTTTGAGAGAGCTGGCTTCTTATTAGTGCAAATAGAGATCTGTTCTTATTTTTGTCTAATGCCCATTTTGTAACAACAGAAAATTCACTGATTTGTTACGATCTGTAGAAGACTGATGTTCAGTTTGTGTGTGTGTGTGTGTGTGTGTGTGTGTGTGCGAGTGTGTGTGTGAGTGTGTTGGTTAACAATACTTGCTAGTTATAATTTCATTGATGTGTTTATGTATATGTTGGGTCTCCCGTTTTGTTTCAACCGCTTCAGATATTTTAAACTAACATGACCGATCCCGTTTTGACAGCATATTGAAAAAAAACAACAACAGTCAGTCCCTTTTTGCTGAAATGATTATTTCTTTTCCTTTTTTATGGAATAGTGAACAAGATGAAACCATTCCCTTTTATAGCTGCTGTAAGGACAGTAAAGTGTTTCTCGATGCACTAGCCTTCAATCTAGTAATTAAATCACTTCATTTTGATCACAAGTTTAAAACTGTGTTAAGGAACATTAGTGTGAAAGTTTAAATAAAAAGCAATATCATACCAATTCTGGTTTGACTTGTGTTTCTCTCGATGCAGTGGTCATTTGATTTAGAAAATGTATTTACTTGGTCATATTTGGTTGCAGCCAATCATTGTGCAAAAGATATAGAGGCATTTTCTATATAATAACATCCTGTTATTTTTATAATCTATAATCAATATTTTACTATAAGTATTACAAATGTTATGCATATGTGCAATAAATATAAGTTTTAACAATATTTATACAGTACTTGTTTTGTTATGATCCCGATACCGAACTGAAAGAGCTCCAGCCATAGATGTAACCATAGAAACCACATTCGACCAGGGGCGACCCGTCCGCCATCTTGGAACGGTCAACATTTCAGGTGCTGTCGTCACTTAGTAAATATTATAACATTGCACACCCTCTGATTGTGAAACCGCCGAGATCTAAATCCCCGGGGAAAAAATGTGATAACCTTTCTCAGATGAGGAGGTGTTGGTTTGTGTTTTTATATGTATTAACTTAATATTACAGGTTTTTTAAAACTATGGTAGCATTTTAATTTCGTGGCTGTTAACGTATTTGTCCCCGTTATATTGTGCTAGTTTAGCACTTGTTATGTTTGGGTCTACTCTACACAACAGCATGGCATTCGTTGGTAAATCATCACGACTTTGACCGTTCCAATATGGCGGACGGCTTACATATAGCGGCCCATATAAACAGCCGCCAATGAGGCATCTATCTATATGTCTATATATCTTCACACATACATACAGACCTCCACGATTCGCACCCTGAAGAAAGTCATTCAAATTACAAGTTTAACTTATGGGTGAACTGTTCCTTTAAGAGACTTGAGAGTTTATAACGGAGCACAGGAATGTCGAGAATCCATCTCTAGCGTCTCACAGAATCATATGACTGAAATATTGTTCGCTGGACTATTTTACACGCGCATTAAAAAACCGAGAGAAGAAATGTATATTTCACCTTGTGATGACGTGTATTGGATACACACGTCAGATCAATATTAATCAAATCTATTACTAAACGCCTTATTGTCTGCGCTCTACAAAAATAAATCTGTTTCTCTTATTCATCCGGATTTACTCTCGTTTCCTCGCGGCGGAGGAGGAGCAGCATCATTTACCACAGAACCACGTCACTCTGTCAAACTTAGTTTTTTTTCTTTCTTCATATGAAAACTTGAGCCAGAAAAGATTCAAGCCCCTTCTTTTTCTTCCTGGAGGATATCTGGGTCGCTGGAAAAAGATGCAGACTGGATTCAGATTAAACTTGAGCCCTGTTAGAGAGCCTCTGGGTTTTGTTAAAGTCGTGGAGTGGGTAAGTAAGAAATCGTTTTCATGCTTTAACTTAATACGAAGGGCAAAGGCCTGGCAGAAAGCGCGTTCACACGAATGCATTCTTCCATGCAAATGATCAACATAAACCAGCTTTAATATTTAGCACAACTACTTTACTTATACTAGTAGATTTAGTATTTAAGCATGTTATGTATAACTTTTGCACACGAATTATTTAGTGAGCAATACCCATGTGGGATGCATTATATAGCAACTTTAAACTGTGCTTTACACAGAAAGGAATTAAAATAATAACCAAATAAAAGCAAGGGAAATTAAAACCGTTATAAAAGCGAGTAAAAGAGTAAAGATGATGCATACATTTCTCATCTGAATCATATTTTTCACAGTTGCTTGTTTTACTGTGAGATTTTCCCATGTTGAAAATGAAGTGATAGTATGGATTATGCTTTGTATAGCATGCTCAAGTGCATACTAAGAAATTATATAAAAAAATTGTAGTATGCTTATTATAATATGTTATGCATAGTTATATATAGCTTATTCAAAATAGAAGCATTTTCACTTTTCTTGGGAGTGACTCCTCTCTCCACTTTTTTCTCATAAAATGCACATTCCCCACACCAGCAACTCAGCACGGTTTTAATTTTCTTTATCCACCAACTTTCATGAAGTTCCTCCCCTCTTTATTTCCTCAAAGGAATTTGATATTGGCAGTGAAAACGGAGTTACTGACTCAGCTGTTGCTGTCTACAAACACAAATCTGAAAGAGATCATGTGAACATTTTCTCCGTTTTTTGTTAGGATTGCATCTTGAGGTTGAGCTGGCAAACAGGATGTTTCATGCAGCGAAAAGAAACATCTGGTGTTGGAAAATGAGCTTGGCTTTGGCCAGGCCACGAACAGCAGGTCCTCATTTAGCTTAGCAAGGGTTAAACACAACTAAACCGGGAATCAAAGGTTAAAGCTGAGCACAAGATCAGATTAGGATGTCAGATGATTCGGGCGGAGAACTGAGTTTATTTCATGGCGAAGCTTTGCAGTGCAGTGCATTAAGGAAACTGAAGATGTTTGCATGGCGTTTAGACTCATATAATGTTGTGTTTTCTGCAGCTCACGGCTGTTCTTGCGTTCGGGACCTGTGGAGGATACACTGGCCGAAACCAGCTCTCCATCTTCTGTGACGGAGGAGGCAATGCGACCCTCAGCGCCACTCTCACATACCCGTTCAGGTCTGCCAGAACACTGAACACTCTTCCCACGGCTGTTACCAGTGACTGAAACTATTACAAGCTTTTTGATCATTTAAATACAGATGAAATAATTTTTGTCTTAGCAACTAACGGAAACTGAAATTGCATTAAACTGGCAAATCAATTAATCGCATCTAGCATGTAAATGTATATGTGCATGTGTGTGTGTGTGTGTGTGTGTGCATACATACACAAACTTTTATGTTAGATGCGATTAATCGCAATTAATCACTTTTAAATATGTATATTTTATATATATATATATATTAGTGCTGGCCAATGATTAATCGCATCCAAAATAAAAGTTTATTTACATAATGTGTATATATATATATATATATATATATATATATATATATATATATATATATACATACACACATATTATGTAAACAAACTTTTATTTTGGATGCGATTAATCGCAGGAAGCTTGCAGGAATATATATGTGTGTGTGTGTGTGTGTGTGTGTGTGTGTACATGCATGTATATATTTAAGAAAAATGTGTTATTTATGTATAAAATATTTATATATAATATAAATTATGTATAAGTACATATACAGTATTTACATGCAATTGTTTCTTAAAGGGGTCATGACATGAGAAACCAAATTTGCCTTGATCTTTTGTTATTTAAGAGGTCTTTGTACCATTAAAACTTCCTGCAAGTTTCATAGCTTAAGACGTCCTCCCCATTGTAAACGAAGCATTTATTTAATCAAGCTCTAAATACAGCTCATTCTAGATCCTTTGAACTTAGTGACGTCACGGTACGAAGTGACGCACCAGTCGTTTGCATATGACCGCCTCCAGCGTAGGACAACTACGCCTCATTTCGCATCATCGTCGCGCGGCTCGCGCCCACAGGCGTTCTGTCGACGTGCAGCGAGTGGGTCTGTTTACAAGATGACTGCGATGCCACGCAGATGTGCTGTTCCTGGCTGTGGACAAATAACATGTTTGTATACGCTGCCATGGAAAGCAGTTGGATGCAGTTTTTTTGCAGCATATGCAGCGCGCCAAAGCCTTATTTGAACGGTGAGTGATCAGATGAGTGTGACAGGGTGCATGTTACTGAAAGAACGAGCAGTGAGAGAGAGAGAGAGAGAGAGAGAGAGAGCGAGCGCGAGCCACGGCGCTCAATTGAGAATCAAAATCAATTGAGAATTGACATGATGGTAAAAAGATCGGAAGACCGAAGTTTCACGTGGTGGAGCATTGTGTAGCCTACATGTGATTAAAAAAAAATGATTAACGTTAATAATTTATGCATAAGCAGCACTGACGTTAGCCAATCATAACAGTATAGGCGTTAACACTGAAGTCTTAAAGGGGAAACACCGCAAAACAGACTGTTTGAATCAGAGGTGAGAAACAGGGTGGGAAAAGGTCATAAATCACTACATTTTTAAGGTTTTTTGTACAAAAAACTATAGTAATACTATAATTGCACCTAAGGGAACATAATAAAAAAAAACTAAAAAAAACATGTCATGACCCCTTTAAATAGAACCATGCATATGTGTGTATTTATATATATATATATACAAAATAATTATGCACTGCACACACACATATGTTATGTAAACACAAACTTTTATGTTGGATGCGATAAATCGTTACCCAGCACTAATAACTTCATTTAAATCTAAACTAAATTCTAAATTAAATAAATCTAAATTCATTTAAATCTTAAATCTAAACTTCATTTAAATTTTTGTTAAATTTGTAATAATTGTATAATTTTTATTAGGATATATATATACACTCACCGGCCACTTTATTAGGTACACCTGTCCAACTGCTCGTTAACACTTAATTTCTAAGCAGCCAATCACATGGCGGCAACTCAGTGCATTTAGGCATGTAGACATGGTCAAGACAATCTCCTGCAGTTCAAACCGAGCATCAGTATGGGGAAGAAAGGTGATTTGAGTGACTTTGAACGTGGCATGATTGTTGGTGCCAGAAGGGCTGGTCTGAGTATTTCAGAAACTGCTAATCTACTGGGATTTTCACGCACAACCATCTCTAGGGTTTACAGAGAATGGTCCGAAAAAGAAAAAACATCCAGTGAGCGGCAGTTCTGTGGGCGGAAATGCCTTGTTGATGCCAGAGGTCAGAGGAGAATGGCCAGACTGGTTCGAGCTGATAGAAGGGCAACAGTGACTCAAATAACCACCCGTTACAACCAAGGTGGGCAGAAGAGCATCTCTGAACGCACAGTACGTCGAACTTTGAGGCAGATGGGCTACAGCAGCAGAAGACCACACCGGGTGCCACTCCTTTCAGCTAAGAACAGGAAACTGAGGCTACAATTTGCACAAGCTCATCGAAATTGGACAATAGAAGATTGGAAAAACGTTGCCTGGTCTGATGAGTCTCGATTTCTGCTGCGACATTCGGATGGTAGGGTCAGAATTTGGCGTCTACAACATGAAAGCATGGATCCATCCTGCCTTGTATCAACGGTTCAGGCTGGTGGTGGTGGTGTCATGGTGTGGGGAATATTTTCTTGGCACTCTTTGGGCCCCTTGGTACCAATTGAGCATCGTTGCAACGCCACAGCCTACCTGAGTATTGTTGCTGACCATGTCCATCCCTTTATGACCACAATGTACCCAACTTCTGATGGCTACTTTCAGCAGGATAACGCGCCATGTCATAAAGCTGGAATCATCTCAGACTGGTTTCTTGAACATGACAATGAGTTCGCTGTACTCAAATGGCCTCCACAGTCACCAGATCTCAATCCAATAGAGCATCTTTGGGATGTGGTGGAACGGGAGATTCGCATCATGGATGTGCAGCCGACAAATCTGCGGCAACTGTGTGATGCCATCATGTCAATATGGACCAAACTCCCTGAGGAATGCTTCCAGCACCTTGTTGAATCTATGCCACGAAGAATTGAGGCAGTTCTGAAGGCAAAAGGGGGTCCAACCCGTTACTAGCATGGGGTACCTAATAAAGTGGCCGGTGAGTGTATATATATCCTAATAAAAATTATACAATTATTACAAATTTAAATGAAGTTTAGACATTGGCGTGACTCATTTCAGGGTTATTTTTACAATATTCTTGATAATCAAAATAAGTTAAAAATAAAATACAAATATTATATGAAAAAAAAACTTAAACTATGAAATGTTGCCTTGGCAACTGACTATAATTAAACTAAACAAATTAAAACTGAAATAAAAATAAACCTAAATATTAATATTTAAAAAATATATATTATTAATAATAATAATAATATAAATGACAGAAACACAATAATATAAACTCTTTCCATGGCTATTATTATTAACTAAAACTATTAAAAACATTTTTGTTAATTAAAATAAAGGTGAAATATTTGATGTAAAAAAAATGGGAATGTTATCTTGCCAGCTAACTGAAACTAAACAAAAACTAAAATAAAAAATAAACCTAAATAGTCATAAAAAAAATAAAATAAAAAAAAAAACGAATAAAAATGACATTACTTAATAACTACAATTTCATAAAATTAAATACTGGCAATGAAACACTCATTCGGGTTTGGCCCGACTTATATAAACTCTTTCCTGGGTATTTACTATTATTTACAAAAACTATATATTTATATATAAAAAAAGTCAATTTAAATCAAGCTAAAATAAAATACAAATATTAAATAAAAAAACTAAAAAAACTTGAATTAAACAAAAACTGAAATAAAATAAACCTAAATAGTAAAACCCAAACACTAATAAAAAAATGACAAAAACATAATTAAACCAAGACCTAGTTTAAACCTATACCAGCACATGCTCACGTCTGTGTGTTGTTGTGTTGTTGTGCGTCCACTGGTGAAGGCTGAGCCAGGAGCGGCTGGTGGAGAACAACACCTCTCTGTGTAACCGCACCGTTGCTGAAACACACCTGGTGGGAGACTCCGCGTCCTCCGTGGAGTTCTTCGTGGCCGTGGCCGTCCTGGCGTTCCTCTACTCTATGGTGGCTCTGCTGGTGTATCTGGGATACATGCACGTGTACCGGGACTCAGACTTCGGCCCCATGTTTGTGAGTGTACAGTCAAGTCACCTTCATTTATAGAGCGCTTTTGAAGCAGCACTATGTAACTTTTTCAACCTTTATAATATTTTTCCAAAACCCTTGAGATGGTACATTGACTTACAATAGGTTAAATGACACGTCTGCCATAGCCTGACGGCGTCTGTATCGCTTTTACTGGCACTATGTAACTTCGGGTTTCGGGTAGGAACCCGAGCACAAAAAGAACTACAAAATTCGACTGCTTTACGGCATACGTCACTTCCTCAAATTCTGACGTGAGAGCCCAACGAGCGTTTTTTTTTTTTTTTTTACCTCTGTATGTTGTCATGGCCAAAGCAGCAAGTAAAACCAAGAAGCCACAGGTTTTGTCGGAGGACATTAGAAAGAGAAAAAGGGAGAGTGACAAAATAAAAGGCTTGACGAGGATCAATATTGGTCCAGCGTTCTCTCGCTGGCGTGAGCTAAAGGATGATGAGGGCTGCGTGCCCGACCGATCAGGGCCGTCAACAAATAAATACATCGGTAGCCTATGTCTAAACGCCGTGTACAAGTTTGGTAGGAGCTACATTACATTCTTGCAAGTAAATAATACATGATTAGACGGACAAAATAATCGTTCAGGATAACTATCCTAATGTCTGCAGGCTGATAGTCATGTTTGTTTATTTATTTTTCAAATTTGCAGATTCATCTATGGTCGCTTGATATTATAATACTGAAGATAGCTATTACCTACCACACAAACATTGAATTGAATTAGCATATCCATTAGGGCTGTCACTTTTTATTCGATATTTGAATATGCATTCGAACATGACGTGAAATATACGTATTCGAACTATAAATAAACTATCCGGTTTTTAAAGTGCCATGTTTAGCGCATTTTTTTACAGTCTATGATTAGACCATTTGTTTTTTTTATTTTATTGTTTGCCATCTCATCCAGGAGCGGGCGCTCTAAACGTATTGTAGCGTCGGCCCATGACCAAATCAAGCCAATAATTGCCAATAGTCTCCCTGTTTTGAAAATGGAAGATAACGCACAGAACGGCCAGCCTGAGTGGAGAATTACGACCCCAACTCATCTAAAAAGTAGTGTCTGGAAATATTTTGGGTTTTACATCGTAGAAATTCGAATATATTCGAATACATTGCTTGATATCCGATAACCGTTAGAATTTGATTTTTCTCAAAAGTGACAGCCCTAATATCCATTATGTAAAACAGTAGCCAATAGCCTACTATAAAGACGCTGGCTTGTAAACGTGAGCTACGCGATCTTTTGGCGTTTGTAAAAAATAAAGCCCATGAAACTATATTCATATGACATGCTGAAATATATGCCAATGTACCTGGGATGAAGACATTTCACACGCAACGCTGCCCAAGACGGGAGAACTCCCTCTGCAGAGTTCGGGGGATCGGCTTGTCGACAAATGCACGCGTGTGTGTATCCCCTGGTGTATCCATGACAGATTTTACCACAGTAGTAGAAGACAATACTGTTTCCGAACTGTAGGGGGACCCCAAGAGCAAAAGTTCAAAAGTTACATAATGCTGCTTTAACAATATGGATTGGTGAATATGGTGATAATAATAGGAAATTAAAGTAGCCTAATAAAGAGATTTCTAATTATTTTGAGTCTAATTCCTCCTAGAGTCAAGGCAAATCATCTTTATTTATATAGCGCTTTTAACTATACAGATTGTTTCAAAGCAGCTTTACAGTGATAATAGGAAATTAAAGTAACAGAGATGGTTTTGGCTTTACAGCAGATCTAGAATAGAGTTATTGTCCAGCTAAAGTAAGTTTTTGATTGATTCACTTCCATTGCAAAGATCATTAGATATCAACTTAGGGGCACAACATGAATATTTGGTAACACTTTACAATAAGGTTCATTAGTTAATGTATTAACTAACAATGAGCAATACATTTGTTACAATATTGATTAATCATCATTATTGTTAGTTTATACAGTCGTTGTTCATGTTAGTTCACAGTGTATTAACTAATACAACCTTTGATTTTCATAACGTATTAGTAAATGTTGAAATTAATATCTAGTAGTATTGTTCATACTAAGGTAGATAACTAATGAACCTTATTGTAAAGTGTTACCGTATTTTGTGCATCCCTGGATAGGTTTAGCTAATGTTTGCTTGTGTTTTCTGCTAGGATTTCGTGTTAACATCTGCGTTTGCGTTCCTGTGGCTGGTGTGCTCGTCGGCGTGGGCTCGCGGCCTGCAGACGGTGAAGGACGCCACCGGGACGGCCGGCATGGACTCGACTCTGGCGCTCTGTAGGGACGCGGGTGTCAGATGTGAAGTCACTGAGTTTGCCAGCATGCGCTTGCTCAATATATCTGTGGTAAGACACAAAATACACTGAACAATCAGCGATACCGTTGCGTTCACGTGCTATGGTAATTATGGTAAATACCAAAAACCGTCGTGGAAAATGCACACGAACACCCCCTCATGTGGTATTTTCCACTGGGCTGCTCGTAGAATATTTTGATGCACGAGTTGCCGAGATGCGATGACCTTTGACCTGTTCAAAATGGCGGAGAGCAACGCAAGAGTCGGGAATGGTAAACATTGTACACAACTAAACGTGTTTTGCTACTGTTAGCGGATGGTTTTTGTAGCCTATACAATCTTGTGTCATTAACAATTGTAATATAATCCGTAAACACTCAGTGTCAGTTTTAAAAATACCGTTATGGTTTGGTGTTACCAACCCAGAGCAGATGCTAGCTTGCAGTCAATAGGAGCCTCCTCGTAATGAGCGGTCAGGCAATTTACTCACGTGAATGTTTGTTCGTGAAAAGCACTTGAACGCAACACACTGGTAAATAGTAAATACCAGTTCACAAGTGGAAAATATCATCTTTTCCATAGCACGTGAACGCACCATACGTCTTAGGTTTTAAAACCACTCCCACTTTCACAAAACATTAGTGTTTTCTTCCCTATAGAGTGCCGAAGTTATGACGTCACTTTGTAGGACAACTCGGAAGCTAGCGGCGCATGGGTTCCCTCGATCGAAAAGCTATGCATTTTCCCCATAGACTTTTGGAAAATCGCAAAAAAATAAGATCTGTGTTCAACAAAGAGTTGTGACCCTTACACGTTTTGTCAATCAAGATCATCTTTACAAGGTAATCCAAAATGGTATACATTTTGAAGCCTAAATAAAGCCGCTAGATATAAAATGCTAACAGTAAAAAGTAAAAAAAAAAAACGCAAGCAGGTTATAACTGGTGTGTTTTATGTCATAGATCAAAACATGAAAATATTTAGAGGCTTTGTTAACCACAGACCTTATTTCAGGCGATTTAGCAAAAAACTCATAGACTTTAGGGCGAGGGAACCAGAATATAGCTCTATAGGGATTATGTGCAACTTTAAAACAGATCGCATCACTTCCGGTTCAGGTCTTTTAGTATGTGCTTCATGAACATTTTTGCGGTTTTACTCAAGATAACTTTAAACGATAGAGCAAAGATGAGCATAACCAATGTCCCTCGCATGTGCAGATTGATATTTAAACGTTTTTTAATTTTTCTTCTTCACACTAACGTTTAGATATTTAAATATAATAAAATGCCAATAACAAAGTGAACTAGGTAGGTTAGCTTATTACCTTAAAAATCCATAGATATCGTAGTCAGTTCTTACGGCCGTTAACACTTTGCGGATGCGATGAGACCAGGTTTTTGAACAAGAACAAATGTGGGCGGGGCTTGATTCTGTCTGTGGGGAATTGTGGTTTGCTATTGGCTGATCTCATGTGAGTGACAGGTTGAGCCCCGCCCTTGTCATCAGAGAAGAGATGATGTCACTGCAAGAGGAGGGGAAGTTATTCTGATTCAAGATTACGGGGAACATGAATAAAAAAAAATAAAAAAATGATGTGCTTGGATATATAATTTATTATAAATGTTGCAATATTCCATAACAAAATTTGAATGGTCAGTTTTGATTTCATGGTGACTTTAAGATGCAAATGTTGGGTAAACCTCTATATCATTACCAACAAATATTATTTTTGCATTGCTATTTGCCCTAATGGTAAAAGAAAAATATCCACTATAGCATTTCTATGAGTTTCCAAAAGAGGGGAAAATTACATGCATTAAAAAAAGAGAGAAAGATGTCAAATCATCTGTCACTTCCTCAGTATTAACAAGGTAAGAATAGTGTCATAAATGTACATTAATAAAAAAAATTATGTTAATAACGGTGGAAATGCGTCATCACAGCCTGTGAAAAGAGGCTGTCTTTTACAAATCTTTGCTATAATCATATTAAATATGAATAATAAACCAATTTGATTTATTGTTAATATAGTTATTATTGTTCAATTCAATTATTAATAATAATCATATTAAATATGAATATTAATCAGCATTTTCAATGCATTTTGATTTGATTGATTGATTATGTTTATTTCATTCATGGATATTTTTGTTTTGTTTTTTGCCTTTAACGTCCTTAATGTTGCATATGCCAGAATATTAATGTAGCATGTGACTTTATTCATTGGGATTCGTTGCAGTTGAGTGTGCACGATCAGCATGCATTTAAGCATGCTTTTTAAGTATGCATGTTGTAAATGACTAACTGCAGACTTCATGTTCAGGTGTTTGGTTACTTGAATCTTCTCATATGGGTTGGGAACGCCTGGTTTGTGTATAAGGAGACGCGCTGGCACTCTCAGAAGGTCAACGCTCAACAACCGGCCACAGCACACATCTAAACCCCGACACACACTTTAGCCTTAATGAAAAATACGGTTACACTTTATTTGACAGTGTCCTTGTTACATATGTTACATGTACTTACCGTAGTAATAACAGTAAATTATGCATAATTACATGCAACTAACCCTCAACCAAACCCTATCCCTATAGTAAGTACATGTAGTTGAATAATATTACTCAGTACTTAAATATATAATTACACTGTAACAATGACACCTTCCAATAAAGTGTAACCCTTTATTTTAATGTGTCCCTGTTTAGTGTAATTATACATGCAGTAATATTATGCAACTACATGTACTTACTATAGGGTTTGGTTTAGGGTTAGTTGCATGTAATTATGCATAATTTACTGTTATTACTATAGTAAATACATGTAACGTGTAACAAGGACACATTCATATAAAGTTTTACAGTTTATGCTTGTAAGAACGTGTCATGTTAAATTGCATATTGTATTCATGTGATTTTTCTCTCTTCTCCTTTCATGTTTTATATCTTTCACCTTTTGATTTCGTGTGTACTTGAAGAACGTGTCGTTTTTAAAATGTCTCATCCTTCGTTTTACCTTTATATATGGGTCATAATGATTTTTTGAACTTTTAATGGAAATGCAATGTCTTGAATGCACTATGACATTTAACTTTTACGATGTTTCTCTGTTTCGTCGACCTTTGCATACATGTTCAAGTGTTAAGGCCTATTCACACCAAGAACGATAACTATAAAGATATCGATAACTATACCAGCGGACACTATTGTTCTGTTTAATAAGTGCACACTGAGTTTTGTCGCCTTCCACGTTAAATGCTCGAGCTCTTTGAAGCATTTTTATCATTCATGTGTCATTATCGTTATAGATGTGGTGTGGACTTTGCTATTCTTTTATATTTCGATTTTTATAATTGTATCATCGCCAGTCCTTGGTGTGAACGGGCCTTTACACAGCGTCATTCCTGTGTATTTTTGCATTTGAAAATTGTAGTTTCATCCTTATTCATGTTTAATTTGCCTTTATATTGTTATCTATGCATTTTATGCAGTATTAAGCATATCTAATGGTGCTGGAGTTCCTTCCTAAAGGCTTTTCTTTGGTTTTACTTCCATTCCTGGTCATGCTTTTGTTTCTTTCTTTTTTTTTTTTTTTTGATGAATAAAATTGACTGAAGTGCACTTGGTGGTGTTTGAATACCAATCTGAGCAGGCCTGACATCTCTTGTTTTGTGCTTCTGGGGAGAAAGGGGGATTTCTTGCCCAAATAAATCTGGGTTTCCTTCTGGTATAATAGCGCGTTTGTTTGCTTGCTCGTCCTGTGACTTCTCTGATCACCATTTGTCAAAAGAACAAGCAAAACATTATCCGGAGCGAGTGCCTCAATATGATCGTTCGCAGTCGTAAGGTCAGAGTCTGGATGTTTTCCAGTGACAAAAGTTATTTTAATGTCCTACAGTTTTTCTGACCCGACTGTCCGTGTTTGGCTTCTTAATCTCACATATCTCAGTGAGTTAGTACAGGATGGGCTGATTTAGTACAGTACTTAAAATAATTTAAAAAATAACTATAACTGTACTATGGTATATTCTCCTGAGACCCAGAAAAAATGTCCTCACATTGTTTAGAGCAAAAGAAACTAATTTTTGTATTACGATATTTTATTCATATGTTATGCTCTGTCGTGGACACCAGGACAGGCTTTTTTTTTTTTCATTCACCAATCAATATTTGGGTTTCTGGATTTTTTTTTACCCACAATTTTTATAACTATAACTATGTTATAAAATATATAACGAAATTAATTGATACACCATTTTACTTCATACAATATGTGGGTAAAATGGCCATAAATTAATATTCACATTCAATGCAATGTATCTATACACTGTATCTAATTTGCATTTTAATGTGTTCTTGGAGCAACATTTAATTAAAAAAAATTGGAGTAATGATTGGCATTATTTTAATAATAATGTATATTTCATAGGAATGTTGATGAATAATTTATTTCCATATTCACTCCCAAAATGCCTGATAAACATGATTTAAGTCCTGATGTCCTCTACAGTGGACATCATCAGTGCTAAATTAAAGGAAATCAACACCCTATTCTGAAACAGAAAGTCCTATTTTGATTTGAAACCCCATAACTTTTGGTTTTGGTTTATGAAACACAACTTGAAAAGTAGTCAGATTTAAATTATAGTTACAATATATCATCATAATGCCATTATATGCTACATTTGATCACTAAAATAATCTCAGACATTTTTAAAGACCAAGGAGAACTTGTTTTCATGACGAAACCTCCAAACATTTTGGTATCTCTGAAAAGCCCTGCATGTGCTCTTTACAGGACACCCGGTTTGTGACATGTGGCAGTTATGGTGTCAGAGAAATTCACTGAAATATAATGTCTATTCCTGGGTCCCAGGAGGATAAATGTTTTGATGTACTGTACACGGTCGACCTTTCACCTTTCCGAGCCGAACGCACCCGAACACTGGCCGAACGCTGACGGAGGTGACGTCACATGTTTCTCTCGCTCGCTCGTCTCTCAGTCTGTGAAGGAAGAAGGAAGAGCAATGGCGACGCTTTACCGCCGCGCGCTCACACTGCACACAGGAGCCACAGAACACACTGTAAGTCACATTACTGCCCTCACACACTTGTTCAACTGCAGTACGACGCTTGATGATGTCGGGGTCGAGAACGGGAGATCGTGCGTGCGCGCTCGCGCGTGTCCTCTCGTGCATCTGCGCCGCTGCACAAACAACACGCTGTAAACACGCATGCATTCATATGCTCATTTGTCATGAGTGATTGACAGATGTCAGGGACTTCTGTACTTTACACGTGAATGCATGGATGTTATTGGCTCATGAGACGGAGTGTGTATAAGTTTAGACACTGTGTCTCTCTCTCTCTGCGTGCGTGCGTGCGTGTGTGTGTGTTACATTACTTGATCAAGACAGCCATCTAGCTACCAGTATTTGTAACTGTGCATATTAGGTAACTGTTTGGTGACAGTGTCAGTCTTAATGCATGCTTTCAACGATATTGATTTATTTGTATATTTTCAGATCTTTACTCTGATATTGCTGGGAAGAAGCTCTTGAAGGGCTCAGAGGTGATCAAACTCAGTAAAGCAGGTGAGTGAGTGAGTGTGTGTGTGTGCGTGTGTGTGTGTGTCTGTCATGTTGGTTTCTTCTTGTGTCATCATGTTATTGTTGCATTCTCGCTGTTCGCACCTACAATAACTTTGCAATAATGTCACAGTACCAAAATTTCATCAGTTGATACTGCTTGCTAAAACAAATGTATTATTATTTCATGCTATCAGTGAAATATTAAAACAACCTCAAGTATGTTTTATTTAAGAAAGCTTTTTTTGTAACTGCTTACTTTAAAGAGCACTTTATTTATATGTAATATTTTATTTCAATTTTATTTGAATAATTAACAACATAGACCAATATAATAGTTTTTATTTTATTTGAATGTAAAATTGCCAGCACTTCAATGATAATAACAAAATTTTTTACTACTATTATTTTTTATTTTAGCACCAATCTGGTACAGAAGCACTGGATATTTTGATATATTTTTGAGTAACACTTAAAAAAAAAAGCCATAAACAAACAAAGTAGCTGAACAGATCTTCATTCAGATATTTAGGAAGAGATAGTGATGCATTATGTATTCTGTTCAGTACTATTCACACTATTAAAGTAACTTAACCATAATCTACCATTTAAAGTGAAGTTGCGCTAGTCTTTTTTTCTTTATTGTGCCGTATATCCGAGTGAAACGGCTTCTCAAACATGAACAAATGTGGGCGGGGCTTGATTCTGTCTGTGGGGACTTGATTGGATGGTTGTGGTTTGCTATTGGCTGATCTCATTTGAGTGACAGGTTGAGCCCCGCCCTCATCATCAGAGAAGAGATGATGTCACTGCAAGAGGAGGGGAAGTTATTCTGATTCAAGCGAGGAACATGAATTAAAAAATAAAATAATGATGTGCAGTTTGTGCACTGATAAATTATTTAAAATACACATGGCAAAATTCCATGCTTGCTGTACTTCCTGCACACTTTTTTGTAACAATACACTAATATTATATTCTGAACGTAATCTGTCATTTAAGTGTCTGACCACAACACACACAGCTGGTGTTAAAATGCAGTTCAGATGTTTTTCACATTTTTAGAAAAAGTGTGTACTAGAGTAAGCACGTAATTAGTAAGTAAGTAAATAAGTTGACATTTACGTCACAGTTCTCCACTGATCATGAGCTCGACTAAATACAGCACTAGTGTGTCCTGCTTTAAAACACAAGCTGAGTGACATATAACTGGTTTAAAGTCAATTTAAATGTGCACTACTAACTAACTCACCCAGGCCCCGCCCCTTTATTCATTATTTAAAGTAGGAATATTGCGTTTGTTCCCGGAAGAAATTGGACTACAATGGAGGCGTTTCAGGAGTTCAGAAACACTGATATAGAGAATAACTCTCTTTTTCAGGCTCAAACAGCAACATCACACACTAAAGAAAGATGGAAATGTAAAAAAAAAGCATAAATTGACCCATTCAACTTATGATCTTCACTTATTTA
The DNA here is from genome assembly GCA_031834385.1 of Semotilus atromaculatus. NCBI lineage: Eukaryota > Metazoa > Chordata > Actinopteri > Cypriniformes > Leuciscidae > Semotilus > Semotilus atromaculatus. The sequence goes on from JAULUF010000009.1 coordinate 55,518,291, forward strand.
TCTCAAACGGTCATTTTCGGTGAGTTCTACATGTTGTGTCAGCTCTGATCCTCATCGGTAACCTTGGTTTATAATTTAGTGGGTCAGATGTGGAAAAAATTCACATGCTCCCAAAATAAGTCCATATCGCTCACGGCTGTAAAAGGATTATTCCGTTAATTTAAGAGAGTGAATTGGCACTAAGCTGACACTTTTCATGTTCGCTTTGAGAGAAAAAGATGATCATATTTGTTTGTTCATGACCGTTTAAAATACACTAGTAAAGGGACTTTTTTTTTTTATCAGTCTAACTTTTAATAAACCACAGCAGATGTGATATTCAGATGTAAAGTGTTTTAAAAGTTTTCTCTCTCTCTCTCTCTCTCTCGTTGTCTCTCGTTCTCTCTCTCTCTCTCGTTCTCTCTCTTCTCTCTCTCTCTTTTCTCTCTTTTCTCTCTCTCTCGTTCTCTCTCTCTCGTTCTCTCTCTCTCGTTCTGTCTCTCTCTTGTTCTCTCTCTTCTCTCTCTCTCTTTTCTCTCTCTTTTCTCTCTCTTTTCTCTCTCTCTCTTTTCTCTCTCTTTTCTCTCTCTCTCATTCTCTCTCTCTCTCTCTCTCTCTCTCTCTCTCTCTCTCTCAATTCAATTCAATTCAATTCAAAAATTGCTTTATTGGCATGACTGTACATCATACAATATTGCCAAAGCTTGGAATACATAGAATAATTATAAAGACATCAAGATAGTAAAATATTATAACATTGTAACATCTACAAATTAAAGTAATTGTACAAATAAACAGTGTAAAATAAATAAAATAAAATACAACAATTTATTAACATTTAAAAATTATGTGTAGAATTTAGAATTCAGTGTGTAAGTGTTTTCATGTTTGGTGTGTGTGGATGAGTGTGTGTGTGTGTGTGTGTGGGCGCATCACTGATTAGTGGTCGACTCTCTCTTTTTGTGACAAGCATCAATGTATCTGGCTGCTAGAGTGATACAATCTCTTTTTTCACCTAATAGATGTTGTAATTGTGTTTTGTTGTTTAATTGTATGAAGTTAGAGCAAAGTATTTCAAATTTAGTGTAAAAAATGTACACTAAAGAATAAAGAATAAAGTGTTTCTCTCTCCTTTCTCTCTCGTTCTCTCTCTCTCTCTTCTCTCTCTCTCCCTCTCTCTCTCGTTGTCTCTCGTTCTCTCTCTCTCGTTCTCTTTCTCTCTCGTTCTCTTTCTCTCTCGTTCTCTCTCTCTCTCTTCTCTCTCTCTCTTTTCTCTCCCTCTCTCCCTCTCTCTCTCGTTGTCTCTCGTTCTCTCTCTCTCTCTCGTTCTCTCTTGTTCTCTCTCTCTCTCATTCTCTCTCTCTCTCTCTCTTCTTTCTCTCTCTTTCTCTCTCGTTCTCTCCCTCTCTCCCTCTCTCTCTCTCGTTCTCTTTCTCTCTCGTTCTCTCTCTCTCTCTTCTCTCTCTCTCTTTTCTCTCTCTCTCTCCCTCTCTCTCTCGTTGTCTCTCGTTCTCTCTCTCTCTCGTTCTCTTTCTCGTTCTCTCTTGTTCTCTCTCTCTCTCTCATTCTCTCTCTCTCTCTCTCTCTCTTCTTTCTCTCTCTTTCTCTCTCGTTCTCTCCCTCTCTCTCTCTCGTTCTCTTGTTCTCTCTATCTCTCTCGTTCTCTCTCCCCTCTCTCTCTCTCTCTCCCCTCTCTCTCTCTCTCGTTCTCGTTCTCTCTCTCTCTCTCTC